>CM017560.1:17694751-18277544 GCA_007844125.1 Sinonovacula constricta
AGTGTTTGATATGTATATGGGGTGACCAGTGTTTGATATGTAAATAGGGGTGACCAGTGTTTGATATGTAAATGGGGTGACCAGTGTTTGATATGTAAATGGGTGACTAGTGTTTGATATGTAAATGGGGGGACCAGTGTTTCATATGTAAATGGGGTGACTAGTGTTTGATATGTAAATGGGGTGACTAGTGTTTGATATGTAAATGGGGTGACCAGTGTTTGATATGTAAATAGAGTGACCAATGTTTGATATGTAAATGGGGTGACTAGTGTTTGATATGTAAATGGGGTGACTATTGTTTGATATGTAAATGGGGTGACCAGTGTTTGATATGTAAATGGGGTGACTAGTGTTTGATATGTAAATAGGGTGACCAGTGTTTCATATGTATATGGGGTGACTAGTGTTTGATATGTAAATGGGGTGACTAGTGTTTCATATGTAAATAGAGTGACCAGTGTTTGATATGTAAATGGGGTGACTAGTGTTTGATATGTAAATGGGGTGACTAGTGTTTGATATGTAAATGGGGTGACTAGTGTTTGATATGTAAATAGAGTGACCAGTGTTTGATATGTAAATGAGGTGACCAGTGTTTGATATGTAAATAGAGTGACCAGTGTTTGGTATGTAAATGGGGTGACTAGTGTTTGATATGTAAATGGGGTGACTAGTGTTTCATATGTAAATGGGGTGACTAGTGTTTGATATGTAAATGGGGTGACTAGTGTTTCATATGTGAATGGGGCAACTAGTGTTTTATATGTAAATGGGGCAACTAGTGTTTTATATGTAAATGGGGCAACTAGTGTTTCATATGTAAATGGGGCGACTAGTGTTTGATATGTAAATGGGGTGACTAGTGTTTGATATGTAAATAGAGTGACCAGTGTTTGATATGTAAATGGGGTGACCAGTGTTTGATATGTAAATAGAGTGACCAGTGTTTGGTATGTAAATGGGGTGACTAGTGTTTGATATGTAAATGGGGGGACCAGTGTTTCATATGTAAATGGGGTGACTAGTGTTTGATATGTAAATAGAGTGACCAGTGTTTGATATGTAAATGGGGTGACCAGTGTTTGATATGTAAATGGGGTGACTAGTGTTTGATATGTAAATGGGGTGACTAGTGTTTCATATGTAAATGGGGCAACTAGTGTTTTATATGTAAATGGGGCAACTAGTGTTTTATATGTAAATGGGGCAACTAGTGTTTCATATGTAAATGGGGCGACTAGTGTTTGATATGTAAATGGGGTGACCAGTGTTTGATATGTAAATGGGGTGACCAGTGTTTGATATGTAAATGGGTGACTAGTGTATTCAGTATTATAATTATATTTTAATTGTATAAATTTTGGTAGTTGCAATTGTGTAACTGTGATTGTAATCTTGTTTAGTGTTTGGGATGTGGCCATGTCTGTGTTACCGTGATAGTTTTAGTGTGTGTTTGCACATTTTCTAATGCGAAATTGTTGATCAATACTTTTGATTGCATATTTTTGTTGAACAATTGTAATTACCTGTTTTAATATAAAGTTTTTCTGTAAGTTTTATCTTTTATAAATAGTTTTACAAAGAAAATAAAAATATCACACTATTATTAACAATGCTTTGGTTTGTGTTAATATGATTGTGGTTACTATTCAATAATAATAATAAAATGTTTCATTTATGACAATGTAACTTTGGAATTGACTTGGTTAAGTCTGTTTGGAATGTAAAAACGGAACTATTGATTATGATCTTTTTTTTGGCAATATGTATTTGTAATTGTGTTTTTTATTATGGCAGCTACGCAACAATTTCTCACTGCTGGACGTCGCCATGCTGATTCAGGAGCTGATGGGAGATTACTATTCGTGTCACTATGCAAGTCCAGCCTATAACAAGCTAGACGTTGATGAAATCTTAGAGGGGCGGACATTACGACTGGCCAAAGAGGGTGGTATGGCAGGACTTACAAAAATTGCTCAATTTGCTGTCAATATGGGTGGAGCTGATGTTGAATGTAGGTGACCATGAAAATAGTTTTAAGAATATTGTGTAAAATATGTAATCTGAAAAAAAAAAAATCTTGGGCAGGTTTTTTTTTGTACCTGTTTTAAAATATTTGTGTAAAAGCAGCTTGATCACAGTTTTTCAGATTTGCAATTTTACACTTTAGTTCATCAAAGCAAAACTTGTTATTAATCTATGAAAATGGATTCAAATATAACCTGATCACTAGATAATTTGTGAAAATGCTGTTCATCATAAAATTGTGATGTCGGAAAAATCATCACATCACATGGTTTTCTATTTGTTCATTTCTATTTCATTTGTAATTAAGCATCTTAGAATAGTTGCAAAAGTTTTAAATAAAGCCTAAGGTCCCAGCCACATTGGTTCTTTTTTTAATGTAAAAAATTAACAATAGATTGAAAGCTGATTAAATGAAGAGATCTGCCTGATCAAACATCCTCTAAGGTCCCAGGACCAATTAACAGTTGATTAGTTAAACAATGACAGGAAGTGTCAGTGGACTTTTTACACCACAGAAAATATTAAGCATCTCGCTTTCGTGGCAGCCAGTGTTTGGTTATATTAGTTGACCAACAGCTACCAAGATTATAGTATTATGAAGAGTATTTTGTTGAGTAAATTAAGGTGTCAAAGCTGGCATGCTTGTTTGAATCAAGGTATTACTTGAGTGATTATTTGAATATATCAGTTTAAATCAGCAATAAAATGAAGTTACAGATCATCATCATTGCTTTCACATAAAAATCTGTAAACTCACACACCAAAAAGTATTTACGAGATGTAACCTGTAAATGTACTTGAATCAATGGTAATGTGTTGATAATTGACATGTTATTCTGCTTTTGTTGTTACCTTATTTACAATGTTAGGCATGTATGGTTGAAAATCAATGCTTATTGATTATTTTTTAGTTCAATGTGTATTATATGTTTTTAAATATATTTTGTACTAAAATGCTTAGACAGGTTTATAAAAGCCATGTTTTTTGTTAATATTTACCTAAGCTGTGTGTGCATGTGTTCAATTCATTATCAATGTAAACACTGTTTTATAGGGTGTTTTTGTGTACTTTTAAATCGGGAGTGCTTTTTTTTTCCAAGGGTTATTTTTTAAATATAAAAAAAGTCTGACATTATATGTATATCAGATCCAGCAGGGCGGCGAAGCACAAACTTTACACTACAGAAACATGACTTTGAGAACCCCACCCAGGAACTCTTCCTCTGGTCCACGCTGATGATTCGGCAAGATATGGCCAAGCTGTTCTGGGCAGAGGGCAAGGTTGGTTAACAGTTGTGCACATTGCTTTATATAAATCTGCTTTCATGCTATTTACCATATTATCATAAAACATGCTTCTAATGGTGTTTCCAGCATGTAAAGGGTTAAAGGAATATGCTTGGCAGTTGGTGCTTTTCTTTACATTATTGTTTTGTGCCTTATTTTGTTTTGAATTTTTAAGGCAAGTTATGTGAGATAAAAAGTAATACAATATGTGATTATTGCAGCACTTGTAAGATCTGTGAGAGATTGCAATGCCCTATGTGTATGTTGCAGGATCCAATAGCTGCTGCCCTGGTGGCTAATGCTCTTCTGAGGGCCATCAAGAAGAAAACTGAAGACACAGAGTTAGCCATTTTAATACAACAGAACATAGAGTATGTACTAATTTCCTATTTTCTTACATAAAGGGACTTTACTCTATCAATTAAAAAAACTACATTCTTACCTCCCTTGTGGGTAGGTGTTTTGTATTCAATTACAGCAGAAAACTTAAGATTTCTCAACGTTTTAAACTTTCAAAAAAACACTTAATACTGAAGCATGCACATAAAATGGAATCTAATTGATTGAGGTAAGAATTTATTAAAAAGGTTGAGTGCTTTAAAAAAATAAGCAAATCAAAAATAAAGTTTATTATATTTCTTAATATATATAGATATATATATGTATAAAGTATATTAAAATACCTTTCTATAAGGGAGATAACTAAAATGTTTCTTTAAATTCAAAAATGGGGAAAAGCAGCATTGCAATGATATATTACCTTGCCTGAGCATGTGCAGCTTAAGGTGAGCTTTTCTGATACTTCTCAGTCTGTCATGCGTGTCATGTTTCCTTGTGAACATTTAGAAGCTAGAGGTTTTATCCAGTCTTCACCAAACTTGGTTAGAATATTTATCTGCAAGAAATCTTGGATAAGTTTGTAACTGGGTCATGTCGGGTCAAAAACTAAGTCACTAAATCAAGTTTTTAGAAAAAGCTTGTGAATGTTATAGACTAATATAGAGGTGACATTTATGATCCAATAGGTCAAATATTAGTCCAGAATGGTTGCCTACATGGAGTAATGGATGAGTTCGTAACTGGGTCATGTGGAGACTAAAAGCCAAGTTCATCAGACTTGACAAGAATGTTTGCCTGAATGAAATGCTTTGTTGATGTCATAACTGAGTCATGTGGGGTCAGAAAGTAGGTCACTAGGATAAATCTTAGAAAAACATTGTCAACAATGCTAAAGGCCACATTTATTGCCCAATCCTTACCAAACTTGACCAGATTGTTTGCCTGCATGCAGTTTTTGTTAAATTTGGAATAGGGTCCTGTGGGGTCAGATGGATGGTCACTTGGTTTAAGAAAATGCTGTGACCGTCCCAGAGGCCTCTCTTAGGGTCCAATCTTCACCAAAGATTTCTAACAGAATATCATTTTTCGGCGTAGCTGTCTAACCTCACTTTTGACCTACTTACAAATGCTGACTCAAGGCTAGCCTGAATGAATATCAGAGCG
This sequence comes from Sinonovacula constricta, assembly GCA_007844125.1. NCBI lineage: Eukaryota > Metazoa > Mollusca > Bivalvia > Cardiida > Solecurtidae > Sinonovacula > Sinonovacula constricta. Next base: position 17,699,573 of record CM017560.1, read on the forward strand.
ATTCCCATTGGTAGAAATTCCTAATAGCATCATATACCATAGTGTTTCTAATAAACGTCCTCGGGGTAGCGATATATAGTTATTTATACAGCTATTTAAGTCATAAACAAGTCTATATCAATGAGTGACATTAATGAATAGTCTCCCCTAAATAACCCCTAAATGCAAGTAGGTCCTTTCATTTGTTTTACTCGGTTTTTATGCTTGTTCTTTTTGTAGTGTATGTTGACTTCTTTGACTTTCAAGTTAACCATCATCAACAAACACTTCCATTTTCTTTTTTAAATAACAAATCTCTATAAGTATTTAAATGGATTTTAAGCTTATATTTGTGCAAAAGAAATTTTACCGTTTGTACCTGCATAATCTACAAAAGAACGGGCGATAAAGTCCAAGAATTGCGACTATAAAGGACCTACCTACTCTTTGGAATACCTCGGATATTAACAAACAAGGGAGATAATTTCCAGTTTACCAATGTACCCCATTTCCTACAGTATTATTGTATATAGTGTATTAAATGTCACTTGATCCTACATTTGTTTAAACATCATCTCTGTCATATGCCGCAAAGCAGACCGTTAACTTCCGGCACGATCTAACTACTTCGTAACTTTAAGTGCCTATTACGTGAGAATTATGAGGCGCAGATGGAGCGAGCGACTAGTTTTTAGTTTAAAAATGTACACCATTTTCATGCCATTCTTCTCACAAATTTATATTCAATAGAAAAATGAACACGATAAAAATGTGTAAGTTAATGCTTCACAAACGCCGCATAGCCTTTTAAAAGAAATTTCTTGTTTTTCCTTTTTGTTAATCCAACGCAGTTTGTCTTTTTAAAGACATTTCTTGTTTATTTATATGCTTTATATTAACTTTTAATAATTATGTTCTGTTTATTTAAAAAGGTACTATTATACTTGGCCTACTAAGCAAAAGTTTGTTTCTTAATGAAAGTCAACTCAAAAGGAATAAAAACAAATGTTTCAAAGTACAAATATTTTGCTAAAAAGATGATATTGTGATTATTATTACATTATACTTGCTCTTCAGATCATTCCATGACTTTTGCTTTTTGTCTCTTTATTTATGCATTTTTTTTGTCTTGCTGATAACACCATGTGTTTTACTGCAATAGAAGGATAAATTGAATGAATTGAAATAATTACTTGATACCGGATATGAGCCTACTAAAAGCCTGTGTACTCAGGTGAGCGATTAACAAGTTGAAACAAATTGAAGTTGATGTAGTTGTCAAACTTAGCTTTTACAACAACTGCTTATCAAGGCTCTTCATAGTGTAATGAGAATATGTTTATTTTTATAACAGAAAATTGTAGCTGTTGACTGATGATTTGAAAGCATTCTACTGACTGTTGAGCTTGGTAAAAAAAAAACAATTGTTTTTCCTATCAAGCTGCATTGATAAATCTGCTGACAGATTAACAATCCTTTTGTTAGTGCTTATTTATATGTTTACAAAGAAGAGAGACACTATACATTTTACGAATGCTCTTCATTCCAGCGAGTGGTCTAACTTAGCTATCGGAGTGTTAAATGACTGCCACTCAACTGATGAACACAAGGCACAAGACCTGTTGGTACGAGAGCTGCAGTACTGGGGTGAAACAACCTGCATGTTGATAGCTGTGAAGGCAGACAACAAGGACTTTATCTCACAGACGGCCTGCCAACTACTGCTCAACAGGATCTGGATGGGCAAGATGACCCAGGACAACCATTTTTGGAAGGTAGGTCAATTATCATGGTCCCGAGACACTGGTTTACACTTAGGGTTAAAGGTCAGGTGAGATGATATGTGACTGAGGGCAGAAACAATAGAAGTTCCTGTGAGCTTTATAATAATATCTACCACAAAATATATGGGCTATATTGGAGTCATGTTTGTCAGTTGGTCTATCGGTACTTTTCTAGATTGAAGTCAGAGTTTTATGAAACTTTACAGGGGTAGTAAGTATCAAATCCTGTTGCACATGTTTTAGGCACATCATTACCGGCTTGATTTTAGATGAGTTATTGCCCTTTGTTATATTGAATATATATCAAGTTTCTGTAAATGTGAAAAAATAAATATCTGGCAGTACTTATTTATTATCTTTGATGATAAGTCTTCATTCAGTCAAACATGACTGATGTCAGAATTTATTAAGGTCTTTCAGGTTTAGAGGTAATTAAGACCAAATGCGATTGAGGACAACATTAAAAGGTAGTTTTTGTTGGAAGGTGAACTGTTTATAACTGTTCATATGAAACTTGAGGCCATATATGTAGTAGAAAGTATGTCACATTAAATTTAGTATAAGTAGTTAATTATGTATTGGTGAATGAATAATCAATACGACTTTTAAAAAGTCTTCTCTTCAGAACTTTGAACAAACTGCTAGGTCAAGTTCTATTGTCCATGTTTGTGTATATTTATAGCTGTTTGCCAGCATGTTCTGTCCTCCACTGGCCCTAATACTGATCAGGTCAAGTTCTATTGTCCATGTTTGTGTATATTTATAGTTGTTTGCCAGCATGTTCTGTCCTCCACTGGCCCTAATACTGATCAGGTCAAGTTCTATTGTCCATGTTTGTGTATATTTATAGTTGTTTGCCAGCATGTTCTGTCCTCCACTGGCCCTATTACTGATCAGGTCAAGTTCTATTGTCCATGTTTGTGTATATTTATAGCTATTTGCCAGCATGTTCTGTCCTCCACTGGCCCTATTACTGATCAGGTACAGTTTTGAGACAGACTGTCTGGAGGAGACAGCCACTGCCAGCAGCACTGTGAAGAAAGAGGTAAACTACTTTATGAAACTCATGATTAAATTTTTCGTAATATCATTTGTCCACAATCAATCTGAAGAAGTTGGGGACCTGTAATCAAGATATGAGTCACCAACTACTATTGGCTCACAATCAGTCTGACTGGAAGTTGGGGACCTGTAATCAAGATATGAGTCACCAACTACTAACTCATCAGCACCTTAATACATAGGTTAGAGTCCAAAATAGTGGTGAAAACATTTTAAACTGAGTTAGTTTTCCAACTGACCCTTGGTACAGTGGTTCTACTCAGACGCCATATGGGGCGTACCCATCAATCAAATGTAGAGGGTTGATTCCCTCCATTATGACCGTTATTGTTTTAGTGCAAGGTATGTAGACATCAAAATTTTGATCATTATGATGTAGAGAATAAACTCAAAATCCCATTGGTTCATTTAATACTGTAAAGATTGTATGGAAATTCAAAATTTGCATTCATGACTGCACTGCAAGACAAAGTTTCCTGACAATCAAAATGTTAATATAAATGTGCAAAAATGCCCTTGTAAGGTTGAGTTTTAGTTTAATGCTTGCACAACTTCTATTTTATATAATATTATACATATTTTATGGAAGAACTGCGCAATCTGTGTAGTTTACTAATTTCATACTTTGTGATTAAAAAGAAGTGCATATGGATTGACATATATTCAACATTTGACCACTAAATTAATAGTTATTTCCTAAACAACCTTTGGCTGCTGCTGGTGTTGTAGGAGGAGCAAAGACCAGCTATGACTCGCAAGACCACAGTCGTCAGCATGAAACCGAACATGGCTCTTCCTGTTCATGGTAGTCGAACTTCATTGTAAGTATAATAAAAAGTTTAATTCATGTCATTTAGTTTATTGTATTTAGAAACAACCGCTTTGAAGGAGTAGGTAAAAGCTTGTATTGTATTGCAGTCTTCAAAATTAGCAATTCATTATTACATAACATTTGGTCATGTAACATTTGAAGATTCACTGACCCAAAACACATTTTACATGCCAGAATATAACATCCAAATTATACATTTATTTGTTTACAGTCTCCATTTAATACACCTGGGCTTCTTTTTCTAAAGAAATACACTTACTCAAGTCTGAGAAGTTGCTTTTGACATGATAACCTCAATATAATGACTGATGTCACCCAGTAATGTAAAAGTGGTGTGTGTAACATTTTTTTTCAGACAATAGTAATTACTGAAAATACTTCAATTGGAAAAACCCATGAAAAAAATACTTTCCTGCCAGTTGACAAACTTTAATAAAGTCACAAGCCCAGTCTTTAATTCAGTTGCCACGGGTGATTGGATGTGTGTTTATTTAAATGATTGGTATGGCAGTAATATTGGATTGATAATTAGTTTACTGTTAGACCAATTTAACATTCTCATTCAGAGTTTATGACTTAAAAATGGTTGTAACAAATGAATGGTTGCCATTTTATAATGCCTTGCTCAAAATGGTGTGTATTGAAACACTGATTGTATAATTAAAACATGTTGTAAATGCTTAGTAAGACACATTATTGTATATCTAATAAATCTAACCAATCGACAATCTGAATTTGTACTACGTGACCGTCCAATATATTCCCGTATTGGATCCAAAAAATATATATTAATTTCAATTGGACGGTTGGGTACATGTGCACTAAACGATGCTAGTCTAGTTTCTGATTTCAATCTCTAACGAATTAAAGACCAGGAACCATGCGTGCATAAAGATCCTTGTTAGTATATGTTTAAAACTGCTTGTAAAGTGTCTAGCTGACCAGGAAGCATTGTTTTGTTTTGACAGAAGTCAAAATGTTGACAGAAGAAGACATTTCTGATTTTATCGACGGACAAAAAGCGAAAAACACTGTAAACAAAACGATGATGATGATGTATATTTCAAAGTAAACAAAATATATAATAAAAATGTTATTATACATTTAACTGTACAATACGGAATATATTTGGACTCGTACACAGCTTGAAAGTCATATTGTACTCGCCTATCAGCTTGACAAATATGACTTTTCAAGCTGTGAACTCGTCCAAATGTATTCCCGTATTGTTCAGTAAAATGTATAATAACCTATAATTATTAACGGAGCATTAGGAGCCGTCACTCAGAAGCCATATAAACAGTTCCATTAACTGTATTATTCTAGCAACAAATCTAATTAAAATATTATTTGGGGAATGTTATACCCACTCCCCCATCAAATAAACCACATAAGATAAATGGATATATGTGACATATTTAAAATATATGTCTGTAAAGTTTTGGTTCCCTCCAAACATTTTGTCTGAGATCTTACCAACCCAAAATAGATTCATGTAACTCAATCACTGCAATGTTCAGTTCAATACAGTAAACCATCTATAAAAATCAAGTTTTTTTGGTCAAACATAAGCTTATTGACCATTTTAATTAAAATAATTTATAATAATAAAAAGTAATTTTATAGATGTAAAAATGCCACTTACTGCTTGCATCTCAAGACTACATACATGACAAATTTTGAAAGTTGAATTATATACTCCCGTTATATTGTGAGGTAGCTGGAAATCCCCACAGTGTCAGTGTGCTGATCACCAGTGTAAGTAGAGTTGTAGGCATTTGTTTTTTCATCCATCATCTTAATTAAGCCTGTTTCTTTTGAAATGTTCAGTGTGTAGATTTTAAAGGTGAAGTGTCCTGAGCTTAGTCGTCTAGGTTGCCTCCATGGTACAAATGTAACCATAAAATAACTCTGGCAAGATTAAAGAAACCTCCCGCCACTTGTCATATAAGATGCAAAAAACCTCCCGCCACTTGTCATATAAGATGCAAAAAACCTCCCGCCACTTGTCATATAAGATGCAAAAAACCTCACGCCACTTGTCACATAAGATGCAAAAAACCTCCCGCCACTTGTCATATAAGATGCAAAAAACCTCCTGCCACTTGTCATATAAGATGCAAAAAACCTCCCGCCACTTGTCATATAAGATGCAAAAAACCTCCCGCCACTTGTCATATAAGATGCAAAAAACCTCCCGCCACTTGTCATATAAGATGCAAAAAACCTTCTGCCACATGTCATATAAGATGCAAAAAACCTCCCGCCACTTGTCATATAAGATGCAAAAAACCTCCCGCCACTTGTCATATAAGATGCAAAAAACCTCCTGCCACTTGTCATATAAGATGCAAAAAACCTCCCGCCACTTGTCATATAAGATGCAAAAAACCTCCTGCCACATGTCATATAAGATGCAAAAAAAACCTCCCGCCACTTGTCATATAAGATGCAAAAAACCTCCCGCCACTTGTCATATAAGATGCAAAAAACCTCCCGCCACTTGTCATATAAGATGCAAAAAACCTCCCGCCACTTGTCATATAAGATGCAAAAAACCTCCCGCCACTTGTCATATAAGATGCAAAAAACCTCCCACCACTTGTCATATAAGATGCAAAAAACCTCCCGCCACTTGTCATATAAGATGCAAAGAACCTCCTGCCACTTGTCATATAAGATGCAAAAATCTCCCGCCACTTGTCATATAAGATGCAAAAAACCTCCCGCCACTTGTCATATAAGATGCAAAAAACCTCCTGCCACATGTCATATAAGATGCAAAAAACCTCCCGCCGCTTGTCATATAAGATGCAAAAAACCTTCCGCCACTTGTCATATAAGATGCAAAAAACCTCCCACCACTTGTCATATAAGATGCAAAAAACCTTCCGCACTTGTCATATAAGATGCAAAAAACCTCCCGCCACTTGTCATATAAGATGCAAAAAGCCTTCCGCCACTTGTCATATAAGATGCAGAAAACCTCCCACCACTTGTCATATAAGATGCAGAAAACCTCCCACCACTTGTCATATAAGATGCACAAAACCTCCCGCCACTTGTCATATAAGATGCAAAAAACCTTCCGCCACTTGTCATATAAGATGCAGAAAACCTCCCGCCACTTGTCATATAAGATGCAGAAAACCTCCCGCCACTTGTCATATAAGATGCAGAAAACCTCCCACCACTTGTCATATAAGATGCAAAAAACCTCCCGCCACTTGTCATATCAGATGCAAAAAACCTCCCGCAACTTGTCATATGAGATGCAAAAAACCTCCCGCCACTTGTCATATGAGATGCAAAAAACCTCCCGCCACTTGTCATATGAGATGCAAAAAACCTCCCGCCACTTGTCATATCAGTTGCAAAAAACCTCCCGCCACTTGTCATATAAGATGCAAAAAACCTCCCGCCACTTGTCATATAAGATTCAAAAAACCTCCCGCCACTTGTCATATAAGATGCAAAAAACCTCCCGCCACTTGTCATATATGATGCAGAAAACCTCCCGCCACTTGTCATATAAGATGCAGAAAACCTCCCGCCACTTGTCATATAAGATGCAAAAAACCTCCCGCCACTTGTCATATAAGATGCAAAAAACCTTCCGCCACTTGTTATATAAGTCAATGACACTTTTATTCAATATGCATGAGTCATATTTTTAAACATGTGATTATATTTTGAAACTAATAGTTATCATGCAATTAACTATATGTTTATTGTTCCCTAGTGCAGACCTGCGACCCATAAAAACTTCAGATCAATCTACTTTGTGATCAGTAACTAATAACTGTTATTGTTATATTTGACAGATATCAGTAACTAATAACTGTTATTGTTATACTTGACAGATATCAGTAACTAATAACTGTTATTGTTATACTTGACAGATATCAGTAACTAATAACTGTTATTGTTATACTTGACAGATATCAGTAACTAGTAACTGTTATTGTTATACTTGACAGATATCAGTAACTAGTAACTGTTATTGTTATACTTGACAGATATCAGTAACTAATAACTGTTATTGTTATACTTGACAGATATCAGTAACTAATTACTGTTATTGTTATACTTGACAGATATCAGTAACTAGTAACTGTTATTGTTATACTTGACAGATATCAGTAACTAATTACTGTTATTGTTATACTTGACAGATATCAGTAACTAGTAACTGTTATTGTTATACTTGACAGATATCAGTAACTAATTACTGTTATTGTTATACTTGACAGATATCAGTAACTAGTAACTGTTATTGTTATACTTGACAGATATCAGTAACTAATAACTGTTATTGTTATACTTGACAGATATCAGTAACTAATTACTGTTATTGTTATACTTGACAGATATCAGTAACTAATTACTGTTATTGTTATACTTGACAGATATCAGTAACTAATTACTGTTATTGTTAAACTTGACAGATATCAGTGACTAATAACTGTTATTGTTATACTTGACAGATATCAGTAACTTATTACTGTTATTGTTAAACTTGACAGATATCAGTAACTAATAACTGTTATTGTTATACTTGACAGATATCAGTAACTTATAACTGTTATTGTTATACTTGACAGATATCAGTAACTAATAACTGTTATTGTTATACTTGACAGATATCAGTAACTAATAACTGTTATTGTTATACTTGACAGATATCAGTAACTAATAACTGTTATTGTTATACTTGACAGATATCAGTAACTAATAACTGTTATTGTTAGTAATACTTGACAGATATCAGTAACTACTGTATAACAGGTAAAGTTCGCGTGGTGATAAATTTTGCGTTTTTCGCGAACGACCTATATTCGCGAACATTTTCGACAGCAAAATTTTTTGACCAAGCCAAACGGTGTTCTGTCAATAGCTACCGTACTATTCACCAACCATGACATGTTTTGTATGCTGTGTGTTATTCAAAATACGTGTATATGCATATGGGAATTATTGCAGAGTCAAGAATGAGTAAATTCTGAAAATAACATTTTATTTATTTTACCTTCACCATATTTATATTCCAGCCATTCACCATAATAATGTCCGGCTTATCACAAATTGCCTGATTGGCTTTTATTAGCCATGTCCCATGTATGCATTTAATTGAATACATCGAATATAGCAATTGCCGTCTGATCACACCTGCAACATCCAAAAAGGTGACCTATTGTTAAAGGTGTGAATAATAACCGGATATAAGACCGGTTGTGTATACAAAGCCAATTACAGGTATATTTTACAGGTATTGCTTGACATAATTGGCCTACGATCTCTTGCCCTCGGGCGATATTTAGGAGGTGTATATATTTCTTAAGCGGTGATCTCTAGTCAGTTGGTGATTTTTATGAACGTGTTAATATTACGACCACCCCTAGAATTGGTTTCTCGCGAACATTAACTTACAAAATGTCTAAAAGTGTCGAAAATGATAAAATCGCGAACTTTTTGATGCGCAAAAATAAAGTGTTATACAGTAATAACTGTTATTGTAATACTTGACAGATATCAGTAACTAATAACTGTTATTGTTATACTTGACAGATATCAGTAACTAATGACTGTTATTGTTATACTTGACAGATATCAGTAACTTATTACTGTTATTGTTATGCTTGACAGATATCAGTAACTAGTAACTGTTATTGTTATACTTGACAGATATCAGTAACTAATAACTATTATTGTTATACTTGACAGATATCAGTAACTAATTACTGTTATTGTTATACTTGACAGATATCAGTAACTAATAACTGTTATTGTTATACTTGACAGATATCAGTAACTTATTACTGTTATTGTTATGCTTGACAGATATCAGTAACTAGTAACTGTTATTGTTATACTTGACAGATATCAGTAACTAATAACTATTATTGTTATACTTGACAGATATCAGTAACTAATTACTGTTATTGTTATACTTGACAGATATCAGTAACTAATAACTGTTATTGTTATACTTGACAGATATCAGTAACTAATAACTGTTATTGTTATACTTGACAGATATCAGTAACTAATTACTGTTATTGTTATACTTGACAGATATCAGTAACTAATAACTGTTATTGTTATACTTGACAGATATCAGTAACTAATAACTGTTATTGTTATACTTGGCAGATATCAGTAACTAATAACTGTTATTGTTATACTTGACAGATATCAGTGACTAATTACTGTTATTGTTATACTTGACAGATATCAGTGACTAATTACTGTTATTATTATACTTGACAGATATCAGTAACTAATAACTGTTATTGTTATACTTGGCAGATATCGGTAACTAATAACTGTTATTGTTATACTTGACAGATATCAGTGACTAATTACTGTTATTATTATACTTGACAGATATCAGTAACTAACAACTGTTATTGTTATTCTTGACAGATATAAATGTATGTTTGTTTATTCCTACTTATTGCAGACATATGACAGATGAAGACCAGAAAGAAAAAATCTCCCCGGTTCGACCCTTGGGGCAGTCAGCCCATCTGAAACTGTACAGTTTCTTCAGTGCCCCAGTCATCATCTTTATGTACAATGTGGTACGTTAGCTGTCTATATTGTTATATATCTAGGGGTCCCCTTTTACATGGGAGTCTGATACATAAGATTTAATGCACTCATTAAACAAACTTTAGCATATATGTTTATGTTTAGTTAATTGGCCTTTATTTTACTTATCAATTATACTTAATGGCCTAAATCATATATTGGCTCTCATGCCTTTTAGTTAGAATATAGGTACTGGGAATTGAAAGAACATGTAACAGAAGGTAATGTTTAGGGTTATTTTTACTGGTAAAGCTCAATCTTTATACATTATCAGTTACAAACCTTAAATTGCTGACAAAAAGAATAAGCTTCCTAAACATTAATTAGTCCTTACAGATCATAATTGACATAAAACTAAATTACTTTGTGTAAACACACCATTAACAACAACCAGACATGTGTTAGTTCAACTAATTGAGGTTTAAACAGGTATCTGTCCACAGAGCTTATACCTGTGCCAACCCCAAGTAACATCTCTCAGGCCCTTATTGTACTTAATACTCACAAGGCATATAGTTATGTAAAAGCATGGTCAGGCAACCCCAAGTAACGTCTCTCAGACCCTCATTGTACTTAATACTCACAAGGCATATAGTTATGTAAAAGCATGGTCAGCCAACCCCACATAACATCTCTCAGGCCCTTATTGTACTTAATACTCATAAGGCATATAGTTATGTAAAAGCATGGTCAGGCAACCCCAAGTAACATCTCTCAGGCCTTTATTGTACTTAATACTCACAAGGCATATAGTTATGTAAAAGCATGGTCAGGCAACCCCAAGTAACATCTCTCAGGCCCTTATTGTACTTAATACTCACAAGGCATATAGTTATGTAAAAGCATGGTCAGGCAACCCCAAGTAACATCTCTCAGGCCCTTATTGTACTTTATACTCACAAGGCATATAGTTATGTAAAAGCATGGTCAGGCAACCCCAAGTAACATCTCTCAGGCCCTTATTGTACTTAATACTCACAAGGCATATAGTTATGTAAAAGCATGGTCAGGCTATCAACACAAAAATCTAGCTAGCAACTTGTAAGAGTAATAAACATGAGCAGAGTTATTGCTGATCAACCACATTTTTATAATGAGGTCGGGTTTGTTTTATAAAAGTAAAAGTGAGAATTATGCTATAACATTTTACAAAGAACTTACCTTGTTCTCTACTAAACAAAATAAAATATAATGGGTGCTATTAAAATTATTTATTTAAAATATTTATATATAATAATTTAATAAATTCTTAGGAAACTTTAAGAAAGCTTATTAGACCTGCTTATCATAATATCATTGTCTTTAATTAATTGTTTCATTAAGTCATGTTTAATGATTTTCTTCAGCTATTTTATTACTTTTTTAAACTATTAATGCTATATAATATTTTATTTCAGCTCTCCTACCTTGTTTTCCTAGGACTTTTCAGCTATGTCCTAATCTTTGACTTCCAGTCCAAAGTCTCATCATTTGAGATTGTGCTTATGATTTGGGTCTTTACCATTTTTACTGAAGAAATCAGACAGGTAGGTACAATAATAAATATTATTCCAGCATTTTGTTGTTGTTTACTATTGTGAGAAAGTTTAATGTCTTTTCAAAGAGTATGAGTTTTATACCAGTGTTAAAGGTATTTTCTCCTCAAATTGTAGAATGTACAATTTGAAAAAAACAAACAATGTTTACATGTCTTATTTGTAGTAAAATAAATGTGCTTATTATGTCAAGTTCTTCTTTAAAATTTGTGTTTGGTTAATTGTGGCTGTTTTTTTGTAGTTGTTAGATAATTTATATATATATATATATTTCAATTTTTTGTTTAATTATCTTTTCTGGTTAATTTATAGGATTACACTTAATACTGTATTTTTGCTGCACTTTTATTTTGTCAGTTTAACCCTTTGATACATAGTACAGGTACACAATTTTACCTAATTGTGTTTCTCTTCTTTGAAACGGTTAAAAATATTTTTAATACATTCATGTTCAGAATATTATTAAAGATCCTAGGTGAAACCAGTTTAAAAAAAAAACAACACATAAGTTTCTGCTGAAGATAATAGTGACTAGTGTGTAGGCTGAAGAAAAGGCATAAAATGGCATGAATTTAATGCACGAAAGGATTAGTATGTACTATGCATCTTACCGATTCTGCTATGATTTGATGCTTATCGATAATGGATCACTTTGCTTATTTTTTACACTGTGTAGCTTGGATGGTATACATTTGTAAGTGATGGAACAATAGCAGCTGATAGTAGGCAAGCTGTGGCTAGTGGCTTGAGTGATCGATTAGAGATATTGAAATGAGTGTGTATTTGGGTGTGACTATTGCATGTGGGTTGCTTGGCTGCTACTCATATATGCACATATAAAAAAAATCAAATTGAATTCTTTTAGTTTACTTTATCTTGTGAGTTACAGAGACTTAATCTTGTGAGTTACAGAGATGTATATCATTGAATCATACCTCAAGTGATTTTCTTAAATAAAATTGCCATAAACATGCCAATCGACAATCCTTAATGTCCCATGCAACATTATTAAGTGGGACTAAAAACAGAATGCTGGTTTTCATCCGATCAAGTAATCAAGGGAGCTAACTTTGTAATCCATTAAGTCTGTGTCAGTGAGTGCTTATTAAAATTGCACCCATTATGGCGCTTGCATTGTTTACCAAACAACATTTTCTTTCTCTAGCTAGTTTGCTTTGTTGGTTTTTGGTTGATTCGAGTATGGTGTTCAGTATTATAATGTCTCAGTTGACATTCCGATCTATCACCCTCAGCAGGATGTGATATTTATGTATAAATTTTGTTTAAGGAGAAAATGTGTTCTTGAGGTTCCTTCTTGTTTTATCTGAAACTATTGACATTTTATTTAGATTATTTTCAGTTATGCTAGTGTCATAAAGGCATTTTAAATATTGTAATTGATAAGAATTAGAACAGTTTGTGTGAATTCCTTATATTGCTATACTTACATAATCTACTTATTCTCAATCTATAATCAATATATTTGTTGATTTATTGATGTTACAGCAATAAAAATAAATGTCTCTGTGAGTAACTTATACCTGGCATCGCAATTTTTCTTTCTTGACAATGTCCGTTTTAACAGTTTGACATACATTGTAGTCACTAGAAATAATCTTTATGCTGATTTTGTACTTATTCATGTTGTTTTTTTTTCCTTAAGGAGCCAAAACAGCACTTTAAACTGCTGATAAAAGGTGCATAGTAATTTCATGTTAACTTTTGCATTTACATTATATTTCAACCAGAGCATTTTGCATATTTGGTCTTTCCATGCTTTTTACTATACACACAGCTGTAAGTAGTTATTTAAAAGCTGTTTCTTGGGACATTCCCCATGTTTAATCATTGTTCTTGTTTACATTGCTTTCTTTATTCCTTACACTAAAATGTGAACTGAAATGTTTTTGTAATAATTATATCTCTCATGATGTTCTAATGTTAAATCCTTCAAACGTTGCTTATGCTTTGGTTGATATAACCAATCTCAATTGACATTACATGCTATCACCCTCTGTGGAATATGATATTTATATAATGTTAATGTTCCATTGCTTTTTTATTTAATGTTATTTTTTTGTAGAAAAAATAAATATCTTTAATTTCTAATGTAATCGCTTTTTGGTTTATCATTTAACTTTGTAGTATTTAAGATGATATTTTTGATTTGCCCAATTTAGATAAGAGGTATAAGAGGAAGAAAGGTACATGTGTATTTAGTTGGCTAGTATATCTCACTTTTGTCCATTTATTTAGCATTGTAGCATTTTCACAGATGTTTTTTTACTCTTTCATAACACTTATGGTTTCTGTCTTCTTTAGGTTAACAACTTTCTCTGGGGGAACCAAACTGTTGTTTGAATCTGTATAAAATGTATGTTTTAGTTGGAGAGTGTTTAGTGTCTTTATTACATACCCCCAAAAACTAACTTAATTTCAATAATAATTGGAGTGTAGTGGGTATATATCATCATTTTAACCCTGATGGTTAGCCTATTGGATAAGCATTTTAGAAAGTGAAGTTATGAACATAACTGGCGTATATAGATGTGGTTATTTTACTTTAGGCTAATTATACTTCATAGTTACTTTAAGTTTATATTGACTTTGAATTTATTTATATTAATATGTACAGAATTTTTTTAATGAATGGATAACATTTATAAGAAATTGACTTTGTACTGAATGGTTCCAGTTTAAGACAATTTCCTGTGTAACTGAACTGCCTTGCTTAATCTCAGACTATCAAAAGAATACACTAAGTCAGCTTTTTTCAAATATAATAGGCACTCAATTTTTGAAGTTACTATCATATCCTTACAGATTATAGACCTAGTATTGCATCGATTTGTAAGTAAAACACCACCCAAGCACAACCTAAATGTGTGAACTCGCTAGCCTCTTTTTGTGCTATCATATGTTACTAACAACTGAAATTTTTGGTTGGGAAATTGAATTTCTGCTCTTTCAGCATCTGCATTTATGTGTTTTCTTTATTTTACATATATTTCAATTAGAGTAAAAAAAATTTTATAAAAATCATTATGTGCCAATAAACAGTATTTTATTTTTATTTTGTTATTTTAGAAATTGCTCCTTCACATATCTCTTAATTTGGGTGCAGGACAGAATCAATGCTATCTTCATTTACATGTCTTTTTAGCTCACTTGAACAAGATGCAAGGGAGGCCTGGGGTTCGATCCCAGGCCTTGACATACCAAAGTCATTAAAAGTGGTAGCGGTATAGCTCCCTTGCTAATGCTCAAGCAAGTATAAGGGTAGTTCCACTGGTTGGCCCGGTGTCAGGATAATGTGACTGGGTGTGGTGTCAAGCCAGGTGTTAACAGCATGCTATACACAGTGAAGACAACACTTATAATATCTACTTCAAGTGGACACTGTCTCCAGATGACAGAAATGCTGTTGGTGGGACAATAAACCCAATAAACAATTTTTATTTTATCTTACTGAAGTCTTTTATGTTTTGCTTGAAATGTAAATAAAACAATTCATTATAATCCTTTTAACTTGTTCTGTGTGATAATGTCTGGATTATTATATTGATGATTAATAATATTTATTTTTTATTATACCGAAAGCACCATTTAACACTGTGTGTTTTGTATTCCACCACATTAAAATCACAAAATCTTGCCAAGAACCTGAATTTTTGTAATCAGTTGGACCTAAATAGGGAAATCATACTGATTGGTCACTTTTGAATTTATTTAAAAATCCACCTTATACATGTAGGTGAGTGTGACTCAATTTAAAAGTTTTATAACCTCGACCCAGGCCCAGGTAATAATGATGATCCCTTATTTTTAGCTCACCTGAGCACAACGTGCTCAAGGGGAGCTTTTGTGATACCGCTTTGTCCGTCGTCCGTCGTTCGTCGTCCGTTGTCCGTCGTCAACATTTACCTTGTGAACACACTAGAGGCCACAATTTTTATCCAATCTTCATCAAACTTGGTCAGAATGTTTGTCTGCATGAAATCTTGGATGAGTTCATTATTGGGTCACGTGGGGTCAAAAAGTAGGTCACTAGGTCAAATTTTAGGAAAAACTTGTGAACACACTAGAGACCACATTTATAGCCCAATCTTCACCAAACTTGGTCAGAATGTTTGTCTACATGAAATCTTGGATGAGTTCGTAACTGGGTTACGTAAGGTCAAAAAGTAGGTCACTAGGTCAAATCTTAGACAAAGCTTGTGAACACACTAGAGGCCACATTTATAGCCCAATCTTCACCAAACTTGGTCAGAATGTTTGTCTACATGAAATCTTAGATGAGTTCGTAACTGGGTTACGTGGGGTCAAAAAGTAGGTCACTAGGTCAAATATTAGAAAAAGCTTGTGAACACACTAGAGGCCACATTTATAGCCCAATCTTCACCAAACTTGGTCAGAATGTTTGTCTACATGAAATCTTGGAAGAGTTCGTAACTGGTTCACGTGGGGTCAAAAAGTAGGTCACTAGGTCAAATCTTAGACAAAGCTTGTGAACACACTAGGGCCACATTTATAGCCCAATCTTCACCAAACTTGGTCAGAATGTTTGTCTGCATGCAATCTCGGATGAGTTCGTAACTGGGTCACGTGGGGTCAAAAAGTAGGTCACTAGGTCAAATCTTAGACAAAGCTTGTGAACACACTAGAGGCCACATTTATAGCCCAATCTTCACCAAACTTGGTCAGAATGTTTGTCTGCATGAAATCCCGGATGAGTTCGTAACTGGGTCACGTGGGATCAAAAAGTAGGTCACTAGGTCAAATCTTAGACAAAGCTTGTGAACACACTAGAGGCCACATTTATAGCCCAATCTTCACCAAACTTGGTCAGAATGTTTGTCTGCATGAAATCTCGGATGAGTTTGTAACTGGGTCACGTGGGGTCAAAAAGTAGGTCACTAGGTCAAATCTTAGGAAAAACTTGTGAACACACTAGAGACCACATTTATAGCCCAATCTTCACCAAACTTGGTCAGAATGTTTGTCTACATGAAATCTTGGATGAGTTCGTAACTGGGTTACGTAAGGTCAAAAAGTAGGTCAGTAGGTCAAATCTTAGACAAAGCTTGTGAACACACTAGAGGCCACATTTATAGCCCAATCTTCACCAAACTTGGTCAGAATGTTTGTCTACATGAAATCTTGGATGAGTTCGTAACTGGGTTACGTGGGGTCAAAAAGTAGGTCACTAGGTCAAATATTAGAAAAAGCTTGTGAACACACTAGAGGCCACATTTATAGCCCAATCTTCACCAAACTTGGTCAGAATGTTTGTCTACATGAAATCTTGAAAGAGTTCGTAACTGGTTCACGTGGGGTCAAAAAGTAGGTCACTAGGTCAAATCTTAGACAAAGCTTGTGAACACACTAGGGCCACATTTATAGCCCAATCTTCACCAAACTTGGTCAGAATGTTTGTCTGCATGAAATCTCGGATGAGTTCGTAACTGGGTCACGTGGGGTCAAAAAGTAGGTCACTAGGTCAAATCTTAGACAAAGCTTGTGAACACAATAGAGGCCACATTTATAGCCCAATCTTCACCAAACTTGGTCAGAAATATTAGAAAAAGCTTGTGAACACACTAGAGGCCACATTTATAGCCCAATCTTCACCAAACTTGGTCAGAATGTTTGTCTGCATGAAATCTCGGATGAGTTCGTAACTGGGTCACGTGGGGTCAAAAAGTAGGTCACTAGGTCAAATCTTAGACAAAGCTTGTGAACACACTAGAGGCCACATTTATAGCCCAATCTTCACCAAACTTGGTCAGAATGTTTGTCTGCATGAAATCCCAGATGAGTTCGTAACTGGGTCACGTGGGGTCAAAAAGTAGGTCACTAGGTCAAATCTTAGACAAAGCTTGTGAACACACTAGAGGCCACATTTATAGCCCAATCTTCACCAAACTTGGTCAGAATGTTTGTCTGCATGAAATCTCGGATGAGTTTGTAACTGGGTCACGTGGGGTCAAAAAGTAGGTCACTAGGTCAAATCTTAGAAAAAGCTTGTAAACATACTAGAGGCCCTATTTATAGGCCAATCTTCATCAAACTTGGTCAGAATGTTTGTCTACATGAAATCTTGGATGAGTTCGTTATTGGGTCTCGTGGGGTCATAAAGTAGGTCACTAGGTCAAATTTTAGACAAAGCTTGTGAACACACTAGAGGCCACATTTATAGCCCAATCTTCACCAAACTTGGTCAGAATGTTTGTCGGCATGAAATCTCGGATGAGTTCGTAACTGGGTCACGTGGGGTCAAAAAGTAGGTCACTAGGTCAAATCTTAGACAAAGCTTGTGAACACACTAGAGGCCACATTTATAGCCCAATCTTCACCAAACTTGGTCAGAATGTTTGTCTGCATGAAATCTCGGATGAGTTCGTAACTGGGTCACGTGGGGTCAAAAAGTAGGTCACTAGGTCAAATCTTAGACAAAGCTTGTGAACACACTAGGGCCACATTTATAGCCCAATCTTCACCAAACTTGGTCAGAATGTTTGTCTGCATGAAATCTTGGATAAGTTCGTTATTGGGTCTCGTGGGGTCATAAAGTAGGTCACTAGGTCAAATTTTAGAAAAAGCTTGTGAAAACACTTAAGAGGCTACATTGATGGCCCAATCTTCACCAAACTTGACCATCATGTTTGCCAGTATGAAATCTTACATATGTTTTGAAGTGAGTCATGTCGATTCAGTAGGTTACTTGGTAAAATTCTAGAAAATGTTATCAACCCAGTGGCCACACCAATGGTCCAATCTTCACTAAAGATTTCTAAAGTAAATAACTCTTAATTACTTAATGCCAGATTTGAGCCTACGTAAAGCCTGTGTCATTAGGTGAGCGATTAAGGGCCATCATGGCCCTCTTGTTTTACAATAACCACGAGTAAACACAATCTCAAAGTATACTTATGATTAAAATTATTTGATAATTCAGATTTAAAACCAAGATTTAACTTCGACCAATCTAGTGAATTCTCAATCTTTTCACTTTAAAACAAGGGTTTAGGGTAATATAGCTTTGAGGCATATTCTAAGACCCTTCAAGAGTGCATGATAAGTAAGATTAAAAACCACAACACTTATTTTGGGTTTGTTTGGTGAATATTGGAAATATCTGGCTTAGCTGTATAATGGTATAATATCAGGCTCTAGATGTCGTATGCCAGATAATGTAAGAACAAAAACATTTTTAGATTATATACCCTTAGATTATCTGAATTGTTTGTATATGTCACCAGTTGATTATGCTTGTGATTATTTTGACATTCAAAGAAATAATCAAGATATGAGT
Organism: Sinonovacula constricta; assembly: GCA_007844125.1. Classification (NCBI taxonomy): domain Eukaryota; kingdom Metazoa; phylum Mollusca; class Bivalvia; order Cardiida; family Solecurtidae; genus Sinonovacula; species Sinonovacula constricta. The sequence continues at coordinate 17,718,674 of CM017560.1, forward strand.
AAATTTAACTCTTTTTGTAAATCGCTTACACAATTGTGTTGCACACATGATATACACATTGTAAATGGCAGGTGTTATGATGATATTGATGGTAATTTCACATGTATAGCAAATGATGGTCAAAGTGTAGTAGATTACCATATTGTATCTTCACAATTGTTTGACGTCATTTCTTATTTCAATGTAGAGCTATGCACAGAATCTGACCATTTTCCTCTTCTAGCAAGAATGTCTTTTAATGAAGATATTGGTTCTAAACATATGTTAAATATCACTCAAAATGAAAATGAAACTTCATCTAATATTACATTTGAATATTGTACTAAAACTTTTTGGAAAGATAAATATAAGGATATGTTTAAGGCAAAGTTTTGTAATCAGTTGGACCTAAATAGGGAAAGCATAGTAAATGCTATAAATACAAGCATAAATGAATGTGCAAACAGTATAATACAGCTATATAAAACATCTGCATGTTCAAATGTTTTGAAAACAATGGATAAGCCTCTACAACCACAATGGTGGGATATGGAATGCACTATTGCCAAAACATGAAATATTGATTATTACACAGATTTTGTTAAACACACAGTTTAAACATATTGATAGAATACAAGATAGAAAAGAAAAGGTTTAAAGATCTTTGTACTCTGAAAAAAATGTTATTTCAGTTTACAAATAGACAATCTTTGTTAAACGCGCGTAAGGATCCCTAACGGTTTTGGTCACTAATAAAATTTAAAAATAAAGCTCAATCTTTCAATAACGAGAAAAAAGCAGCCGCATGGTTATACTATTTTGATTCTTTTTTGTACAAAGACAATCAGGAGACTTTGTCGGCAAAAGATTTAAGTAATTTTGACATAAAATAAAACTCAGACAAACTATTAAATAGTCCTAAATCAAATGAAGAAATACTTAGATCAATGTATAAGATAAAAAATGGAAAAGCTCAAGGCATAGATGGTGTTGGTGTGGAATTGTATAAACATACATGTTTAGAAATACCGCGACTTTTAATATACTATTTAATAAAATACTAGCTAGTGGAAAAAATGCCTGATTCTTGGTGTCATGGTATTATTGTTCCTTTGTATAAATCAGGGTCAAGGAACGATCCATCAAACTATAGAGGGATCTCCTTGTTAAATGTATTGTATAATATATTTTCTAGTATTATAACTAGTAGATTAGATACAGGCCAACAAGTATAATGTTTTTTCTGAAGCACAGGCAGGCTTCCAAGCGGGTCACTCATTCATTGATAACTTATTTTCTTTACAGTCTGTGATTCAAAAATATATTACAAGATCATATGTTAGAGTGTATGTATTGTATGTCGACTTTTATAAAGCGTTTGACAGTTAAACGCTATATTAACATTTTGTGAATAAGTGAATAAGTTTCTGAATAAGTGGGAATTTATTGTTTTTAGAAATGGGGGTCCATTACGTAATAATGAATCTTGGACATATAAAGGAAATACAATTAGGGTAACTAATAGGTATAAGTATTTGGGCTTATTGTTTACCCAAAAATTATCATGGTCACAAACAAAAATAAAGTTACCTGCCCAAGCTAGAAAAGCTATTTGTAGTATTAAACGTTATCAGAAACCTTTCGGCTATTTTAGCCAACATGAAATGTTTAAGCTTTTTGATTCTATGGTAGTTCCAATATGGACTTTTGGATCTGAAATTTAGGGGTTTAGTTATTCTGAAGAATTTGAAAGTGTGCAAACAGATTTTTGTAGGTACTTTCTAGGTGTTAACACATCAGTGAATAATTCTGTGGTCTTAGGCAAGTGCGGCAGTCTGCCATTATGTTCTATATATTTTGTTAAATGCATTAAATACTGGTGTACTCTTCTGTATATGTCTAATACAAGATTAAAAAAATTGCTATAAAATGTTGTATTCATAAGATTGTTTTGGATGTAGAAATTGGGCTACGTATATCGAAGAGATTTTATTCGGATATGGTCTTGGTTATGCATGGATTGTGCAAGAAGTTGGTAATGTTAACTCATTTGTTTATATTTTTAAACAATGTATAAAAGACTGCTTAAGCCAATAGTGGATATCAGTAATTACAGACTTTACTAGATGTGACACATATAAAATCAAATATAAACCCAGAGAAGACATACCATTCCATCAAAGAAAAGCCTTAGCAAGATTTAGATGTTCAAGTCACAAACTCAAAATTGAAATAGGAAGACTCCAAGGAATACCACGAAAATTAATGTTTTGCATTATTGTGCAAATAATAACAATGTTCAAGTTTTGGAAGATGAATTTCATGTATTTTTTATTTGTCCAAAATTTTCTGATTTAAAAGAAAGGTATATTTTTAGCTGGTATAATGGTAGACCCGAAAAGATAGATTTTATTAATATCATGAAGTCTGAAAATGTAAACAGTATAAAGCAAATTTCATTGTATATTCATAAAATGTTTGAGGTAATAGAAAAATTAAATTTAACCAACCAGGTATATTGTGCTTAGATCTACTCTGTTTCAGACAAATTAAAATAAATCACATCAGATGTAAATTTGATTTGTGTGTCAATACCGGTATATCTAATTGAAAATGGTACATATATCTGTATTTGTGGATATAGATAATTTATTAGAAATTGCAAGTCTTCATTTTTATATTTTGACATGTTTATTTGAATTTTGGGCTGGAGACCTCTATACGAGAATAAACTTTCTGTATTCTGTATAACTTTTTCCTGCCTAAACTTGATTTTTTACACAATTTCATGGTACATACTGATGTGAGAAAGTGTTTGATACTTTCATATTCATACTTTATAGCAATAAATACACCTAACAATAATAAAGTGTTACTTAAGTATTTGTTTTTCTTATGTTTTCAATTTGTTTACAATTTTAGCACTATAAATCAATTTGTCTGATGTTATATCCTCAGCAGTGTAAATTGACATTTTTTTTCCTAGGATTATTTTTGTCTTCTCAAAGTACAATTTTTTTATAGCAGATACTGTTGATGCATTACACAAATGTTAAAATGGGGTACGGACAATTCTCAGTCCGGACATTTCTCAGTTAGTGAAATTTGCAGGGTCGGACAATTCTCAGTTGGTTGATTTGCAGGGCCGGACATTTCTCAGTTACTTGTTTTGCAGGGTCGGACAATTCTCAGTCCGGACATTTATCTGTTGGTTGATTTGTAGGGCCGGACAATTGTTATAGATCCATTTTTGATGTTGATGAAACCAATCAATTTCATAAGTGTTATAAAACAACACTGTAATTAAATACTGAAAGACAATCATCAAAAACCAGATAATTTTCTTTGCTGTCAATCATAAATAAACCTGTGAACCAAACAAACTATTTATCCTTATAAATTGCACCAATAATTATTTCCATACCACTTGTTGTCAATCATAAATAAACCTGTGAACCAAACAAACTATTTATCCTTACAAATTGCATCAATAATTATTTCTATACCCCTTGATTTTCATAACAAATGCTTTGACCAAAGCCGTGAAAATCCTTTGATTGGCCAACCCACTGTTCTTTAATTGTGACATGCTTTACTCTATGTATGTTTATTATATATTAATTACCTTAAAAATTTATACTTTGTATTTGTTTTATGACACGCACCTTGTCTTTTTCAATAAAACATTTAATTGGTACCAGTCTTGAATTTTGTTTTTCAATAACGCAAAGAGCAATTGATGCGTGTACATTAAATACAATATCTGTGAAATACATGATGCGTTCATATCAAATACAATATCTGCATCATTTTTTAATAATTTAACTATAACGTCAAAATGGATTTATACAACAATTTTATCACAAGTATTGCTATAATTTCAAATTTCACTAACTGAGAAATGTCCGGACTGAGAATTGTTCGGCCCTGCAAATCAACCAACTGAGAATTGTCCGACCCTGCAAATTTCACTAACTGAGAAATGTCCGGACTGAGAATTGTCCGTATTTCATGTAAAAATGCATGTATTTAATGATTTAAATGAAAGACAGATTAATTGTAACCATTTGCCTATTAGTTATCATATCTGATGTGCCATTTATACATATACATATATATAGCTTAAACCAGGTACTAATTCAGTTCAACAATCATCTATCATTGTACATTATTCATACTTATAAGCTGTAAACCATTGTTACAATATTTTAATACCTGGTTCCCTGTTTCAAACTTCAGGTTGCTAGTACCACATCCAGTACTCTGGGAACCAAACTGCAGAGCTACATCACTGACACCTGGAATGTGGTTGACATCATCACCATTCTTCTGTTCATCATTGGTGTTATTCTTCGATTATTGCCTTATGAAGACACTTTTGAGGCAGCCAGAGTTTTTCTGGCACTCAACTTCGTCTCTTTCTTCCTTCGTCTGCTGCATATCTTCTCTGTTCATAAAGAGCTTGGGCCAAAACTGGTGATGATTGGTCGAATGGTAAGTCTCAGATTTACTTAAACAATTTGTTGCATGTACAGTACTTAACTTTTTTTGTTGAAGTTACTAAAAATTAATATTCTTTACTCACTCTAAATTGTTTATATTTTAAGAAAGTTTTTTACAATTAAAAATGTTAGTTTTCTGTAACATTTGGCTCGAATTGTTCACTATGACGTATGATAATGAAGAAAAAAACACACAAGAGAATTAAAAAAAAGTAGAAGATTTGCTGTACATTAGTTCTTTTAAGCAATTTATGCACACAAATCGAAAAAAACCTAATGGAAATTATTTTCTTAACTGCAGCTTTATTGAACAATTCCAAACTTTCCTTTCTTATGTCTAAACAATTTACACCTACCAATGAAATTGTACACTTAACAATTTACACCTACCAACCTACCAATGAATGTACACTTAACAGTTTAAACCTACCAATGAATGTATGCTTAAAAGTTTACACCTACCAATTAATGTACCCTTAACAGTTTACACCTACCAATAAATGTACACTTAACAGTTTAAACCTTCCAATGAATGTATGCTTAACAGTTTACACCTATCAATGAATGTACACTTAACAGTTTACACCTACCAATGAATGTACACTTAACAATTTGCACGTACCAATGAACTTACCCTTAACAGTTTACTCCTACAAATTTAAGTAACTGATTTTTTTTACACTATTTCCTCTACAGGTTCGAGACTTGATGTACTTTGTTGTGATCCTGATGGTGTTTGTGATCTCGTATGCCATTGCATCCCATTCCATATTGTTCCCAAATGCCCCCCTCACCTGGCGTACAGCTCAGAATGTCATCCATAGGGCATACTGGAACATCTATGGTGAACTCTTCCTTGAGGACCTTAAAGGTATTGTGAGATAAATTCTAAGGTTATTATTGGTGGATATATTCGAGACTGTGTATATTTATGGAAAAAGGCCTTTACTCATTTCTTAAACATCTTGGGGAATTCTTCAGAGTGGATCTCAAAGGTATTATGAGCTAGCTATGTGATTGATAGATATGCATTGTGTGCTACTAAAGTTAGTGGAGTGAACAGGACCTGAAGGACACCTTATAATCATGTGGTCTTACAAAAATACAGTGTGTGACATGATATTGTTTGCTCAAAGGTTGGTAAAACACAGACATACATCAGCAAAATAGTACGAGTAGCAGTTGTCTTCCCAATAATGCACTCACAACACACCAATAAGCTTTGTGATAGAAATGTCAAGAAATTTCTTTCTAAAGCTGGTATGAAAATTCTACTTGTATGTTATTATTTTTTATTTAGATTTAAAAACAAATCTTTTACCCCATCATAGGAATTGATAGTAAGTTTACTCTGTTTGCAATCAAATGCCAGCATAATATCTTTCTTTGACATTTAAAAAATTTAAAAAAAAATGTCCAACAACAAAGTCTTGCTTCCTTTTCTTATATCATAGTTAAAATTGAACAAAACTAAAACATCATAAATCTGTTTATCACTTAAAGTAATCAATAGACTCCCCACTGTATTTCAGGTGATCCTACATGCACTTACAATGAGGATTTGTGGCGTAATGGCACTTTGTCACGTTGTCCCACAGAGGTGGGTCAGGTGGTGGTGCCCATACTGATGGGTATCTACATGCTGCTGGCCAATGTGCTCCTATTAAACCTCCTCATCGCCATGTTCAGGTATGTTAATTAACCCCTTTGGCTTACTTTATCTGTTATTAATCCATATTATTTTTTTGGTTATTTGAAAAGCAGCTAGTCCTATTGCTGGAGACACAGCAGCAAATAGTGCCAGTTCTTATCTGATAGTTCCCAGAATAAGCTGGCTTATATGGATCTTCATTATTTACCTATGTCTGATCAATTTGTGCTTAGTACATGAAAGTTCGATAATTTGAACATCTTCTTTCATTTGCCTCTTAAATTCAGAGATCCTGAAAATGGAAATACATGGGAGTTCTTCTTTTGATAAATCCTTTATTTCTCCTCAGAAACCTATATTGCTAACCCTTCTTGGAATAAATTGGGTACCCACAATATAGAATATGGTAAAAGAAAGTGTGGGATATGTTGCTTACAGATATTTGTTATCTTTCTTTTCTCTTGTTGTGAAGAATAACTTGAGAAAGCATCCCAAAATCATTATTTTTATTGTTCTTTCTGTCTTTCTTTTGAAAGTACAAATCTTTTGCCAGAAAGTTCCTAATAAATGTATATTGTTGTTTCTTCTTAAGTACTGCCAGTACATATACACCAGGTACATTGTACAAATACTCTTCGAAATACATAGTTAATTGACACAAAAATATTTTTTTATTGCCAAAGTGTTACGTAAATACAAATTTATATTATATCAATTAGAAGGTTAAAAAAAGAACAAATGAATGATGCACACCTACTATTTGTCTCACTCCTTACCAATCTGAACCTCACATTAACCACTTTGTTCCATTTTGAAGCATGAATGATATGCATGATTCTTTTTTCAGATTTTGTTAACCATTGCATGATGAAGCACCTAATACGTTATCTTTGCACATAATCAAAATTTATATATTTACTTTACCACCCTGGATAAGCTTATTGAGCAATTTCTTCAATACTTTGATATGTACTTTCAGCCATATAAAAAAGTGATTTGAAGTTGATTTTAATAGGATTGGCTTTATGCTGTCAATTGTTCAGCAAATAACTTAATTAACCATAATTTAAAAAATATCTTTATCATCAGACACCTTACTAAAATTGAAACAACAAAGCTCTTAAGCAAACAGAAAACAAAAACCTACAGAAAACAAAAACCTTCAAAAAGTAACTCGACACTTGCTCTCAAACAAAAAAATACATAAAAACTTAACCCTTACGAAAGTATCTGACTTCTGCCTGTTTCTTCTCTTCCAGCTACACCTTTGAGCTCACCCAGCAGAATACTGACAACATTTGGAAATTCATGAGATTCAGAATCATAGTCAATTATCTAAAACGACCACCCCTCGTAGCGCCTCTCACAATATTTTTCCACCTATTTCTGTTATTTCGGTACATCTTTAGTCACTGGTGTACACAAGCAAGGTCCAACCATTCTGTTCTGTGTAAGTGTTGATGACTATTAAAAATGACTGTAGTACATAATGAGTGTAGTACACATGTGTAGTGCATAATGTTTTTACGATTGTAGTAATAAAGACTTACACTGTAAAATGCAGATTTGTAAATGTTTCCAGAATGACTATTTTAGCTCAGTCTATTATATTCTTGCCTCATCTGACATCTTTGAGACACATCAGCATTCCTTGGTTGTCAGCTTTATTATTATTTTTTTCATGAAAAAGTCCCAAAGAATCATTGGCTGTAGGAAAGATTGTTAGATGGTTTATGTCAATACTACTCCATTTGAATCTGTCAATATAATGTAAAATACATCCTAGAACTTACAACTACAGCTGATCTGAAAGTTTCCTTATTTATTTTTTTCAAAAATGACAGATAAGTTCTTTTTAAGCATGGGACTTTGTTTTGTTTCTATATTTATCTCTGATTTAGTAGGAAACATGACAAAATGCTTTTTATTTTGGACACTTTATTTAGCTTTCACTATTTATTGTTGAAAGTATTAAAATATATTATTCACTATGACTTGAACTATTGACCATATGCCACTAAAAGCAACACAAAACCATACCTTTTGACATGAAGGAGAGAGAGAGTGTGGGAGAGAGCAAGATAGGAAGGAAGTGGGGTGGGAGGAGAAAGAGGAGAGAGGGTTAGAGAGAGGAAAACTTGTGACCTTAACCATGGCTGGTTTCTCAAACCTCTACTTCTTTGTACTTTCTGTCCGGATTGTTTGCTACCTAGACATTTAAATAATATCAAGACATTGTAAAGTCACATTGTGACCTTGTATAGTCACATTAAGACCTTGTAAAGTCATATTGAGACCTTGTAAAGTCATACTGAGACCTTGTAAAGTCACATTGAGACCTTGCAAAGTCATATTAAGACCTTGTATAGTCACATTGAGACCTTGTAAAGTCATATTGAGACCTTGTATAGTCACATTGAGACCTTGTAAAGTCATATTGAGACCTTGTATAGTCACATTGAGACCTTGCAAAGTCATATTGAGACCTTGTATAGTCACATTGAGACCTTGTAAAGTCATATTGAGACCTTGTATAGTCACATTGAGACCTTGTAAAGTCATATTGAGACCTTGTAAAGTCACATTGAGACCTTGTAAAGTCACATTGAGACCTTGTATAGTCACATTGAGACCTTGTATAGTCATATTGAGACCTTGTAAAGTCATATTGAGACCTTGTATAGTCACATTGAGACCTTGTAAAGTTTGAGTAGTGGTACATTTAGTTCCTTGGAACATTCAGTGGCTTGCCCATCTCACTGCACAATATACATTTTTAATTGTCTTGCAAGGTTCTGATATTAAGCCAACAAGATTGCTGTTTATTTGTTGTAATTTTCACTTGGGTTCTGTTGATAAGACCATTATATTTGCTAAATAGAAATGTGGTTTAAACCAGTCATTAGGATGGGGTCAGTTTTTATAAATCTGGTAAATGTTGTTTTCCAGCAAGAAAAGGGTTAATTACGATTTTAACTGTATAGCACACCCATTTTCTGCTTAGAAAGACATTTGCTTAATTTTGTTATATATGAATCTAGCTTAAACGTTAGTCCCTTTTCTGTGTTATATAAGGTCTGCAGTTAAAATTCATAGTCATCATCCTAAATATATCTAGAAAACCCACCCCCTTGTTGTGAATTATGGCCGTACATATATGATTATGGCCCTCAAACATGTGGTGGTCTTAGACAGAAACCTTGATGCATGTGTAAACTTTGTGTTTAGCTATAACTATGATGATTTATATTGCCTTTTCAGTTGTTGCAGTGCATTAATATTGTTGATTTTGACTACTTTTTCAGTTGAACATTTATCCATCCAACCTTTATTGTATTGCTTGCTTTTTTCAGTTGTCACAATGTACCTTTTTTTGCTTTTTATGATTACAGAAACATGCAATTACAGCAAAAGAAACATAATGCTCAGTGGTTCTAACAATTTATTACAAATTCCTACAATACAACAATAGCTTCTTTTTTTTCTCCTCAGGGATATATACAATTAAGTTGACTGAACAAGCCTATTTTAGATAAAATCCATACCTTTAACTGCAAGCCTAGAGTAGAATACAGGTTTTGCTGTTAAAGTTGAATTCAACAAATGATTTTTAATGTTGTGAAAAATATAACAATTCTAAATTGACACAGAACATGTAATTCTTGGATGAGTGGATAAATCTATAAAATCATGAAAGCTAATTGCTACATGTTTCAAGTTATTTATTTATTTATTTACTGAATTTACCTGTCATCTCTCAAACTTTATTTGAAATATTAATGGGGGTATAAACTCCAACTGCCAGAATCATGTTTTGATGCATGCTTTATTTTGTATTTATATTGTCACTTTTGTTGCAGCAATAACTTTGTTTTGATTTTGTTTGAGCCAAAAAAACACTAGCTGGCAGAGAATGTTCATGTATCCAAATAATCCAAATAATCACATGCACCTACATTGTAATATTTATGGTCACCTGTTATATTATATATACTTATCAAAAAATTAAGATATGAAGTAAATCTAAGCTAACAGACTAATTACCATAAATACATGTATATATATATATATATATATATATATATATATATATATACATATAAATTTATACGCATAATAATAAACTTACTTAACAAGTTTTCTCTTACCTTGAAGCCAATTCATCCAATAGTCAAGCCTTTTAAATATGAACCTTCTTATTACTTGTGAAATTATTGTAATTATCTGGTGCCGTAACTTAATTGGCAAAAGGAAAATTTCAAAATGATATATATTTTTGCATTGATTTTTCTTACAGTGATGCAGATATGGTTGGAATGATTTATAGGTTCATGAATCCTAATGTAATGTTCTTAGGTTTTAGTAACTGTCTCACGTTATTATGTGTTTGTAAGTAAGGTTTATATGTTCTACGATTAAATTGAATGCATTTAAAAAAAAATAGACAAATATGCGAAACACAATTTGATATTCCATCGTTACAGATTAAGATGATGTGTTGTTCCCCTTCACTGCAACTACACATGCTTCAGACATTTTTTGATTATTACTTGTCAGCAGTCTTTCCTTTGCACCATATCTGTTTAATCTCATTTTTATCTGAGTTCTCATGGTAGATGATCAATAAAATTTCCCAGGCTTCTTTAAATGACTTAAACTGATATGTCCACTAAGGTTTTATAATGAAATTTCTGCAAAAAGTGTTTTACAAGTCATTAACTTGGTGTAGTTTATATTGTCCCCACCAGCATTTCCCAGCCACATTTTGTTTTGTTATGCAAAATGATAACAGACAATAAAGACTTGTCAGTTACGTCTCACTGTCTAAACGTTAATATAAAATAATGCTATCGGTAGAATGTCAGCTCCAGGTACGTGAGGCCCAATGTTTGATCCTGGGCCTCGATATACCAATGTCATTAAAATAGTAGGGGTATAGCTCCCTTGGTAAAATGCTTAAGCAAATATAAGGGTAGTTCCATGACTGGTTGGCCTGGTGTCAGGATAATGGGTGTGGTATCATGCCTGGTGTTCACAGCATGCTATACATAGTGAAGGCAGCACTATATCTGCTTCAAGTGGACACCGTCTCCAGATTACTGAAATACTGTTGGTGGGACGATAAACCCAATAAATAGCAAACTAAGTAGACATGAACCTCTGCAGGCATGTCATTTTTATGACAATTGTCCATTTCTATGACAACTTAGAGCCATTTGTTGTGTTAAAGAGAAAAAATCTAAAGAGAACATTTGTCAAGGTCATATAGACATTTGTTTATATTAAAAGAGTCTGATTGGTCAGTTTTTTATGTGACTACAATTTGAAACTGTTAATAACATTTTGACACCATATTTGCTTGATATAGCCTTAAAAAGTTGCATTAATTAAACCATGACTTGGCTTGGGATATCAGTACACAGCAAGCCATTGATCATCTTAGCTTAGCTCATGATAGGGCTTTCAAAGGGTTAAAACTAAGAAAACTTTGAAACTGAACTGGGGGAGTTTTATTATTATTTGACCACATCCCACACTGCTAACTAGTGTTTTCATCCAAAATGGTTCAAGTAAATGTTGTTGTTTTTAAAGTATTACTAGACTAGTAAACTTTGTGTGAAATTCTAATTTTTCTGTTTATGTTTGGGTACCCTTTGTTGTTCTCCCCAGCTACACGTTCCAGATGGTGCAGGACAACACTGACAAGCACTGGTTCTACCAGCGATACTCACTCATTTACGAGTACTACACTCGGCCAATCCTGTGCCCTCCATTCATTGTTATAGCACACCTCTACCTCCTGATTAAGTTCGTTCTAGAACAGTGTTGTTGTCATCGAAAACTAGACCTAGATGATGACTTTCGTAAGTAAATTGTATGCAATAATATATTATACATGCCTTTGAACTTAAAATTTAAATAATTTTTTCAATTTTTATTGTGGCTTTGTTAAGCAAACTTTATCCAGTAATATTTTATACATGCCTTTGAACTTAAAATTTAGATAATATTTTCAATTTTTATTGTGGCTTTGTTAAGCAAACTTTATCCAGTAATATTTTATACATACCTTTGAACTTGAAACTTAGATAAAATTTTCACTTTGGGTAAAGACTTTACTGTAAGTAAATATCATCCAGGAATATTTGCATAATAATGCTTTTTATGTTTTTAGAGATGACATTGTCATTTAATTTCTGTTACAAAACCCCATAGCAAAATTGATTGTAATATTGTTGTAAGAAAATTTTGTTTGCAGTAAATGTACATGTATTTCAGGTATGTGCCTTAATAAAGTTTAAATGCCTCAATATATTGTGATTATGATTTTGCAAGCAACTGGAAATAAAGATATCATAGCTTTAAGTATGCATTGAAACAGCTTTAATCTTTTTATTCTGGTGATCAGTTTGCAAGTTAAATCAGTTAGCCACGTTTTCAGAAATGTCATAATTGGAGGATCTGACATGAGTGTTCATTAAGTACAGAAAATATTGAGTAGATATAAATGATACAAAATAAGGCTGTCAGTATCTGCAAGGTTTGTATGATCCAACTTGTTAAATATTTTAATGTTCATATGTATCACAAATGTAAGATTAATTAAGTGCATAACCATTTAATCAACTTTTTTTCAAATATGGCTTTAAATTGAAATATGCTGTACAGGACTTTTGGTGTGGGAAGTGACATCATAGCATAAAATCATGTGATGGCAATTACTAACTGTTATCAAAAATTACCTATGGCTGTTACTTAATGAACACCTGTGTAAAACTTGATTTCTTTATGATGAAAATTACATTTGTTTCATCTGGATTTGACTTTCAGTCACTTAATTATCTTTATCCAGAAATATCACAGATTTGCCTAATTAATGTTGAATATTAAGAACAAATATGTTGTAAGTTATTATAATTGATATAATACATTTTCTATTAAGAATGAACCCTGCCTCCAGACACATGTTAAACATGAATGTTATTTGAGATCACACAAGCAATCTCTTATTCATGTTATCTAATGAGAGCCGTGGAACAAAATTTGCAATATTACTTTACAATTGCAATATCCTTGTTTGAAATGCAACCCGCAATACTTTTGATAAATACAATATCTCATGACACATTAAGTGCATAGTAATACCCTTGTTTCATTTCATCATCTGAGTGGTTAATATTTATGTTCACAACTGCTCATGTCTGGTTTATCTTTCATTAAAGCTTTTTTTATGCTCAAAGGATCATATGGTATAATGGGTGGCATCTGTTAATCTCTCCATTATCAGTTTCTTGTGCAGATAACTAAGCCATTTTTCATTTTATAATTTTTTTGTTTCGTATATAATTATTTAGTTTTGTTATGTTTCTTAGATAAATTTTTAGATTATTTTTGTGTAAACAACTCCTTTTTTAAGTTTGATTTAATTTCTTCTTAATTGCATGAATAATTGATATTGATGAGTGCATTCCTTGTCATGTTTATTGTAATGTTCACAATACTGGTGTGCAGATCAACTGTGCAATAACATAGTCTGCTGCAGAGGGCAGAGTTGTTACAACTTTTTGCATCAAATTTGTATTGAAAAGTACCGGTACAATCCCAGTGATAAATTCAGCCATTGAATCTTAAAGCACATTTAATGCATTATTCTTTTATATAATGCCTTATTTGCACAATGTTTGAGCACTCGTAAACATTATTTTGCATTAAAAAAAGCATAAAGACCTGAAAAAAAAACTGTGGAATAATCTTCCAAGCTCTCTTAAAAACATTCAATGTGAAGTAACATTTAGGGCTCGACTCAAAACACACTTGTTCCAACAGTTTCACAATTAATCTTGCGGCATTTCCAGTCTCACTGATTTAGAAAACTGTGTTTATCATAGTGTACATAGTGTTGTTCTTAACATGATTCAAAATCTTAGGACTTGTGTGAAGCGCAATAGAATATGTCTACATAATTTTTGCGCTATATAAATGCCATGTAATTGTAATTGTAATTGTAATAGTTACAATGGTTACAGACAATCTTTGTTTAAAAGTATTGTGGCATATACAAAAATGGTAATGGTGACATGTGCATACTGAGTTTCTGTCAATTTTTTTCTGAATTATTTCACACGTTTGTGAATGGTGGGCAGGCCAATATCCGACAAATTTAACAGATTCTTCTTTTTACTTCCTTTGATATTATGTCAGATAACAGTAATATTATCTGTAAGTATTGATGTTTTGATTCTTTTTATGTAGGTCGTCGGTTCAAGAATGAGAGGGAGCTTGTTCAATGGGAGAATGTGATAGCAGATGCCTTCCATCACAAAACTGAACTACAGTCTTCTGAGAGCACAGACTACAAAATCTCTACCACTTTCAACAGGTAGGTACTATACTAAATTGTAACATCCTACTGCAGAATGCATCCTTTTTCAATGTGCCCAGTGTCAACCCTGTACGTACATTTAGTCCTATAAATATTAGTTATTATTGACCTGGTGGTGAAATTAATAAACTTACACATGTATTACCTCAACCTCAAACTAAGCACTTGAGTTTGAAATCCAGTTGGGCTAAAGATTTGTGAGAGGAGGTCTACAATTTGACCTTCTGGGTGTCACTGGTTCTACCCAGATATACAGATCAAATTTTTGCCCCCCACCCCCTCCCCCAGCAAATCTACAGTTTTGTATTTTATTTTAGGGTGGAGTCCCTGATTAATCGACTGGATGAGTTGCAAGAACATCAACACCAGCATATGGCACTTGTTGCTACTACAACCTCCTCCTCATCAACATCTTCTGGAGATGATGCCAAAATGACAAACACACAGCAGGCCTCAGGACAGACCCAGATGTTTGAGAAACTCTTTCTGCTTGAGAAAAAGGTTTGAAAGCTTGCTAATAAACCAGGCTTGGGCAAAATAGTGTAGTCCAAGATTAGCCAGTTCTAATTGGAACTATTTGATTAAGAATATTTTGATACCTTTGTAAATGTTATACTGTTTATATGATGAAGCAAAGAGAGAAAAATGTGTAGCCTCTCCTGGCCTAAGACCAGAAACCTGTTGCTCCTAGAAGGTATGCTCTATTTCTCTATTTTTATAAAGCTAACATTAGCACTTCTCTTCCTTTAACTCAAATAACACTTGTCAATAATGTAGCATTATAAAGGTAAAAACATTTGGTGATTGGAATATAGATAACAGTTTGCTGTCTGTTAGTAACAGGAGGTGGCAGGTGCTGAAGTGTGCTGTCTGCTTGTAACAGGAGTTGGCAGAGTTGAAAGTGTGCTGTCTCCTTGTAACAGGAGGTGGCAAGTGCAGAAGTGTGCTGTCTGCTTGTAACAGGAGTTGGCAGATTTGAAAGTGTGCTGTCTCCTTGTAAAATGTGGTGACAGGTGCAAAATTGTGCATTCTCCTTGTAACAGGAGGTGTCAGTCGCAAAAGTGTGCTGTCTCCTTGTAACAGGAGGTGTCAGGCACAAAAGTGTGCTGTCTCCTTGTAACAGGAAGTGAGGGGTGCTAAAGTGTTATGTATGCTGTCTCCTTGTTACATGAGGTGGCAGGTGCAAAAGTGTGCTGTCTCCTTGTAACAGGAAGTGAGGGGTGCTAAAGTGTTATGTATGCTGTCTCCTTGTTACATGAGGTGGCAGGTGCAAAAGTGTGCTGTCTCCTTGTAACAGGAGGTGGTAGGTGAGAAAGTATGCTGACTGCTTATAACAGGAGGTGGCAGGTGCAAATGTGCGCTGTCTCATTGTAACAGGAGGTGTCAGGTGCAAAAGTATGCTGTCTCCTTGTAACAGGAGGTGGCAGGTGCGAACGTATGCTGTTTCTTATAACAGGAGGTGGCAGGTGCGAACGTATGCTGTTTCTTATAACAGGAGGTGGCAGGTGCAAAAGTGTGCTGTCTTCTTGTAAACTAAGGTGTCAGGTGTGAAAGTGTGCTGGCAGATTGGAAAGTATGCTGTTGTAAGTAACAGGAGGTGGTAGGTGTGAAAGTATGCTGTCTCCTTGTAACAGGAGGTGGTAGGTGCAAAAGTATGCTGTTTCCTTGTAGCAGGAGGTGGCAGGTGCAAAAGTGTGGTGTAACAAGATGGTATCAGGTATGAAAGTGTTGTTTCCTAGAAACTAGAGGTTCAGGTTTAATCCTGGGGTTAGACTTATTAAGAGTTTATAAAAATGTACAGGTATAAATAACTTTAATTAGGGATCTTAAACGTCTTGTTGGCTAAATGCAAGGAGAATGTAAACTTGTGTCTTGTCATGTGTTCATGGCATACTAGACTTGATATTGACAGGAGTAATCTATCATCTTTAAGTGAACTCTGTCTTCATATAGTTAGCTCATTCAGAATTAAAGTTTTCTTAATAACAGTAGACCTAGTTCAAGATCTAGACTGGCTGCACATTGTTTTCTAGCATACAGTTAGAATGAGATAATTTATATATATGCATAAAAGATCCTACCCATTGACTATAAAAGTACTACAGTGATCTTGTTCATGGTTTGTCATCTCAGATTGAAGGGACCCAGGCTTCTCTTGACTGGATTGTGAAGGCTCTACAGGACAGTCAACTGTTGGGACATAAGGCGCTTCAACCTGCCCCTACATCCAGCAGCATTGAGGAGAAACTTAAACAAGGTGGGTCACTAACAGCTGGTCTCAGACACAAGAGATGTAATACTTTCTTTCATCATACTCAAATTCTTACATTTTATATCACTTCAAACTCTTTTCACTCTTTCATGAAAGAGACTGAAAAAAACAAAAACACTTTGCAAATGATGAACATGGTAGTTCACTGTTAAAATAGACTGTGCTTTCTCTCGTAATTTTTATTTATATTTCTATATATGTTCTATATTTTGTGGGAGCACTCGTGGTTGGTGGTTGAGTCACCCATTTGTAACTGGTTACTGACTACTTAGCCTCTGTTCGCGTGGGTCAGAGTCCTGTTTGGGGCGAAGTACTCAATGCGGGTTGGTCTTCTAGCTGACCTGTGGTACTCAGGTGGGTCTACCCAGACATTTGTCTGGGGTCTTCCTGCACAAAAACAGCTGCACCGTGTTTCAAAAACAAAAACTATACAATATTTATCTCACTGTGAATCAGCTTTAAAGGTCAGATGTGAAGGCCAACTTGCAGTGATTTACTTTAAAATACATATTAAGGGTTAAAGGAATTACAAACCTTGTTTGGAGTCCCCACTATGTAGGTGGGTTACAAAAGGGACAGATGTAGAGCAATAAGTTACAGGTAGATCACAGTAAGAAAGGTAGAAAACTGTCACACTTGATGTGGGTTTTTTTTGTAGAATTTACGAGGCTGCAATATCGGGGTTAACTTAAGTTGTGTAAGGTTATCGGAGAGATGAATTATTATTGTTTATAATACAAACAAAAAACAAATGGAATAAATTCAGCAACTTCCATAAATAAAAAAATGGTTTTGTTAAATATTTGTCACTTTGACAAGCACATTGAACAGTCTTGAAGTTTTATTACAACAAAATCATATACACTGTCAAGTTCTGTATTAAACCTTCATAAAAACTATTTATATATAAACAATATATATAAACAGTTACTGACTTAACTCATAATTAACACACACAAATGGAGAATACCAGGTAGTGTTAAGTAAATGTTATCATGCAAGACTAAGAAAATTAGAAAGCACTGCCGAGAGCTTTCTGATTTTCAGGCCCAGCATGATAACATTTATCTATATCAAAACTAACCCGGTATTCTTTTTATCCCACCATCAATAGTTTTTTCAAATGGATTAAAAAGGGAAACATTTAAATTTACCGCTACTGCTCGTCCTTTACATGATCTGACGTTCCAGTGCAATACACAAAATTCATGCATGTGCATAAAGTAATTCGGCTATAAGAAAAAGTTCTATTTTACTATTAAAAAATAAGACATTTAACATGTTATTTCTTTCTCTTTTTTTTTCACTATACATAAGGTTGTAATTTTATTGATTACGATAATTAAAAAAAATGGTTGGAAAATAACAACTACAAAAATCACACCCTCGTGTAAAGTTATACATGTAGTGTGTAATGTCAAAGCTGTGTAACATTAAAGTTGCTACAGACATGGCATTAAGAAACGCGAATTACATTCGAGGTTTGTGTGTCTGTTTGTGGCTGTAACAAACAGTTTGCTCATGGATTTTAATTGTTGATGATTTTAAAATTCTGAACATTGAATATAGCAGCATATAATTGTGAAGATAGTTGTGTTTTTGACAGGATGACTTGCAAATTTTGGAGATATGTTGGGATTGGAGGTGGTGTGTTGGTGTTAATGTTTACGTCTAGAAACTGTGATTTATTAGGACATTTGTCCAGATCTGTGCAGTCAGCTGTATTTGGTTCAACTAAAGATCAAGCTCTATTTAAACCATTTGAAGGTTCATCATGTAACGACATTTGATCATCAGGGTCTGTCCTCAGATTAGGCAGCTGATTGCTGCTTTCAAAGACAATCACAGATTCAAGATCAATTTCCTTCTCAAATATGTTGGACTCACATAATCTGACATTTTGACAGTTGTTTTTATTGTTGCAGACTACAAATTTGTATTTTTATTAATTTTATTCCTATTCCTAAACAGTTTTAATTATGTGCCTATTTTACATTTTTCAGATTATTTGCAAGTTTTTTTATTTTAAATGTGTACATTTTGATTAATAAAGGTTTTTTCTATTTTTGTGTTTACAAATTTTCTAATATCATTGTTAAGTAGAACCTTTGAAGACCGCGATTAACTGTCTGGTAGCTCAGTCGGTTAAGATGCTGCTAATTCAATTATCAATCCTATAGGACAGAGATCTAGACCTCGCTCAACCCCACTTTTTTAATGGCCTCGTTTGCTCTGTTTAACAAATCTTTATATTATGGACGTTTTTGGGGTGATCACAAGAATAATAAAGTGATAAATGTGTTTCGTTCACGTAAACATTCCTGATGTCGTCAAAAAAAGTAGTACGGCTTAGAGCAGGTGCACGATTATTGATTGATAAAGCTCATCTTCATCACACAGGTTATATCAGTTGATATATACAGAGATGGTGGGATAAAATATATAATAGTATGAAAATATTTTCTACACAGTTAAGAATAAAGGGATAATAATTGGCTCTTAATATATAAAAAGGATTTATATTTAGAATATTTTTGATAAGAAAATATTTAAAAAAAATGTGAATGACTTCAGTTGTTTACCTGAATGTAGTATTAGAAAACTATTGGTCTAAATGTCTTTCTGTCAAAAGTAGCATGTTCAACAATAGAAGTATTTCTTTGCAGAATTAGTTAAAAAAGGTAAGGATAACTTACACTAGAAAAAAACAGTAGAAAAAAAAATGCAATAGATTTCCTGTTGTGGTGATTAATGTTCTTACTAGACTCATTAAAATTGTCTCAAAATAAGTTTAATTAAATGTATAATCAAGTACTTTAACTGTTATTAATCAGTTGCTTCAGTTTATCTATGCTTGAGACTCACCTGTGTAATCATTGTGTTGGCTGTATGAAAGCTAATACCTGTGATCAGAAAATAACTTTTGTACCTAATAATTGATTACTATGATATATTGTTTTAAGAGACTTTATAGTGTCAAGTCACTAAATACGGCTCCCTTAATAAATGTTGGTCCTTTTGTTTGGAGTACTTGGTTGTAGTTTTTGTTTTTGTTGATTTTTATGCTAATTTTGAATGAGGGTTGTCTAGAAATTGTTTTATTACTTTTCTTTCTACTTTAATTTATTACTAATAAGACTTTTTGGAAGATGGAGTCGCATAAAGATTACTGTCATACATATACAAAGAATATGTATGTAACCTTACATAACAAATACCATCTTCACTTTGAAATAAGTCAAAGTCAACATCACTTCCAAATATACAAACTGACGAGGACAACCAACACCGATTTTGCTTGTTAGGTTCCTTTAGAAACAAGGAACCAAGTTGCTGACTTTTGACTTTACTAGTTAATTGATAAATTGCCAGGAAGATTGTAAAAGAGGAATGATTTGGGACACAGTATCAAAAGCTTTGCCATATTGTCTTGCTTTTGCACACTTTGTATCATTTAAACAATCTGAGTAAAGCAATCCAGCTTATCCTTTATCTCTAAGAGATTTTTTCTGTTGACCTTGGAAATATGAATTTTTACATAATAATCAGGTTTCACTTGGCGATATTGTTTAATCCTATGTAAAGGTTGATAACGATTTAATGCTTTGATATTAATGCTCCTTTACAATAATCACTCAAATGTAAAAACATTATACTTTGTTTATGAACATTTTTTATTCTGTGTGCCATTTTATACAGGAAAACTTAACAAATTGCGTATGTTTCTGAACTGTCCGCATTTTTTTAGATAAACAATCATCAACATTCTTAAACAAATTTATTTTCTTGTTTATATCATTCTCAGTACTGTTATAGATTGTCCACATTATTGCATGATAAGAAATTCCAATGTTTGTAATGATACCATCTAAAAGAAATCAGCGATTGAGATAATGGCTTCCAGTTTTTAAGATTTACTACTACAAAAAAGAGCACAGATGTGACATCCAAGGTGTCGTAGAGAACATACTTTAAACAAAAAGATGACTATTCAGGGGACTAAAACCTCATTTATACTGTCAATTCATTACATAAATATTTGAAATTCTGATGATAACTTGACTATCTGCTACTTTGTTTTCTTGCTTGTTGTTTGCTGCATCTGTAATTACAAGCTGCATTGTTAACTAAGACTGCATATTCTTATTAATGCCTCTTACTTTTTATAATTTCAAGCAATACTTTATTGTTACAAACTAGACTGTTAAAAAATAGAACACTCGGTTCTTTTCTCTGAAAAGATTCTCAGAACAACTAAGAATTCCTGTAACTGATTGCTAAACTATTTTCCCTATAAAAAATACATTTCATGAGAGGCACCACTCTCCACAGTGGCGCCAATGGTCTGTGCCCTGTTAGGACTAACTTGGATATAATCTGTCACTAGAGACAAGTTGTAAGCCACCAGTGTGTTTGACTGCTCCATTATCAAATATAAATTTCAGACCAGGGTTGGAGATTCTAAAACTTTGAGTTAGAGACAATACACTTTCATCTGATTGGCTGGATTCAAATAATATTTGAAAACTGTTCAATTAGATGCTTGGAAGCTGTCTGGGAGCTTGGTCTCAAAGTTTTATAATTATATAACCCATATGAAAGACTCTGGGACCAACAGGTTGTTCCTTTGTTAAATACTACTCATTTATATTGATTGTAGTCTCTTGTACATGTATTGTTGGTAGTCATTTGCATTGGTGTAGATTTTCTGTTGTCTAAAAGCAGAACTTTTAAATCAATGCTTTCTTCATTGTACTAAAGGATAAAGTATAGAAGTTTCATAACTTTTAGTTAGACTGTTCGTTTGAAATTGAAATACCCATTGTTTACATTTTGAAGGGGCTTTGTCTGTATCAACTTTTATACATGTATAACAGCCTACTAAGTACATGTACCTGTCTATATCAGAAACAGCCTACTAAGTACATGTACCTGTCTATATCAGAAACAGCCTACTAAGTACATGTACCTGTCTATATCAGAAACAGCCTACTAAGTACATGTTCCTGATAATGTGTCTATATTTTCAATTAGAATTTTGATAATTTTCTAACATTTGTTAAAATTCAACATGGATGCCTTACATGGTTATAAATGTTTTAGAAAGATGAGGGAAAAGAAGGTGTCTTGAACTGATGAAATTATAGAAATATGTTTAGCTGTTGGTATTCTCATAAATGTTATCATTGGTAAAAGGGGTTTGTAAAAATAAACCCAAATTTTCCTGTGAATTTCACCTTTAATATACGTGTAATATATGACTTCACAGATTTTTTAAAATGCTTTTAAATTAAAAACTTGACCATATCTTTTGATACCTGTCTTATGATGTATACAAACTTAATTGAGATTCTGGTGTTGGTCTGTTTGCCTATCAAAAAATGATTAAAAAAACAAAATATTGTGCTCATTATAGCAATGTGTAATATACATTTAAGATTGCAATCATATTAAATTACATGTGTTTTACATTATCCAGAAGCCCAGGTTCGTGCAGCACATGCAAAGCAGCAGGTGAATGATATGTTGGAACGTGTTGCAGAGTTCCACGTACGTTCTCGCAGCTCCCCCTACCCTAACACCTCAGTTATGCGCTTCCAAGTCCCCGATGAGAAAGTGCCATGGAGTGTAAGTTGATAAATTATCTTGTGTTTTACTACCAGGCCCAAAAATTATTTATGGAATCTTTAAACTTATTGCATAAACATTTTATATATTATTCATTAAACTAACAAAAAGATATATTTTCTCAAGAAAGAAAAAAGATGATCTAGAATCTCTAACCACTGCTAGTGGATTATTGCCATAATGACAATTTTGTGTTATGTAACTTATCTGTCAAAGCAAGAAAAAAACACATTTACATTTGTAAACTTTCTTATACTGTTTTACTGCAGGAAGACCTACCTGACTATTCCCCACCTGTCTACACATCTCCAGAAGTTCTCGAGGAGCCATCGTGGGCAGACCCAGACCTTATGCGCATGTAAGTCACCTGGTATCTGGACAGCTTACTCTCAGATAGTGCTCTCTATTCTCAGATAGTGCTCTCTACTCTCAGATAGTGCTCTCTACTCTCAGATAGTGCTCTTACTCTCAGATAGTGCTCTCTATTCTCAGATAGTGCTCTCTACTCTCAGATAGTGCTCTTACTCTCAGATAGTGCTCTCTACTCTCAAATAGTGCTCTTACTATCAGATAATGCTCTCTTCTCAGTGTTTTCTACTCAGGTAGTGCTCCCTACTCTCAGATAGACTGCTTTACTCTAAGATAGTTCTCTCTACTCATATAGTGTTCTTACTCTCAGTTTGTGCTCTTGCTCTCAGATAGTGCTTTTGTGCTCTTGCTCTCAGATAGTTTTCTTGCTCTCTGATAGCGCTCTCTGCTCAGATAGTGCTCTCTACTCTCAGATAGAGTGTTCTGCTCTCTACTCTCAGATAGTGCTGTCATCTCTCAGAAAATGCTGTCATTGTGTTCTCCTTTCATTGTGTTCTCCTTTCTGTTTACACCCCACAGACAAATGCCATCAATAAATTTACGAGTTGCATTAAATCTAGGATGGTAGGTGTAGATATTAACACAAGTTCTGTGTCATTGTTGGATTTGTTATTGAAGGTGTTATTGCTCACTGCTTCCCATTTATTAAATGTTGTTTCCTATCCTTGCCCAAATTTATTTTGCCCCCTTTCAAAAAAGAGGTGGCATGTTATTTTGCAGATGTTGGTTGGTCAGTCTGTCATTCAGTAGACTTCCTTTCTGATTAACACTTTGGAAATGCATGTCCCCACATTAATTAAACTGGGTAGAGAAATTGATAATGATGAAATGATGACCCCTATCTGTTGGTTTTGGCATTAGTGGTGCAAAGGTCAAGATCATGACAACCTTAATCATGATTTTCGTTTCTGAGCAATATCTGGCATGAGCCCATATTCTTAATTTTAGTGAGGCCTCTGGTCATGATGAGAAGATGATCACAATGTTTTGGTATGAATGGCACAAAGTTCAAAATCTTAGCAGCTCTAAAGACAACTTTGGTTCCTGATCTATTTCTAGGATGCATTAATTCCCATTATCAAACTTGGAAGAGACACTGGTCATGATTTGTAGATGATTTTTACTTGTCTTGGTGTCTGTGTCAGGGTCACAGTAAACTTGAAATAATTCTTTTCCTGATCAATATTGAGAGAACACATGAGCCCATAATTCTCAAAGTACGTAGGAACATTGGTCATGGCAAGTAGATGACCCTTCTTAATTTTTTTGATCAGCAGGGCAAAGTTCAACATCACATTTAACATTGAGCTTTAGCAGGTTCACTTGGGCAACAGTGACCTTTACCCATATTCCTCAAACTTAGGGACAATGTTCATGATGAGATATTGACCCCTTAAAGTTGCAGTGTCAGTAGGTGAAAATTCAACATCAGCATTATGTAATGAGTATAGATTAATGTTCATCATAAGACCATAACATATATCTAACTGCCCGCTAGTGAGGGAGCATATGTGTTTTTCATCTCTTCTTTAGAAAGTGTTTGATATCAGTTTTAATGCTCTTACATGGTAGCTTTGGCCAGATTTCTCAACTCATGCATCAAGATTGTTTCTTACTTAAACTCATTTTTTTCTCCTCAACTTGAGGTTGCTGAATTGACAAATATCTTTTTTATATCCAGGACTCCGGAGGAGCGTAGCCGTGCCATCTCTGCATTCAACAGTGTAGACAAACAAAACAACTGTAACCGTGTCAGCATGGTCTCCCCATACTTGGTCAAGAGTGGTCTTCCAATCAACCCTAAAGGTCGCACGGGGTTACAAGGGCGTGGCTGTCTAGGTCGCTGGGGCCCCAATCATGCAGGGGACCCTGTGGTCACAAGGTAGGATACCAGAAACTGGATGCTATTATGTGGTTGTGTAAAGGAAATATGGTGTTATAAAAAATAAAAATATTGACTTTAGTATAGAACAAAAGAAATTGGACCTTTCAAAGTTTTACTTATCTTTCAACTTAGTATTTCATGGTGTTAAAACTTGATTTTATACATTTACAGTATATTATCCATCTTTTCGTACATCTTTTAAGATCTTGTCTAATGGATTGTTCTGTTTTCATCTGATCCCAATGATAACAAACTGATAGGATTTTTTAGTGAAACAGTTTTATTAACACGATCTTTATTTTATGAAACATGACTAATATCATGAGAAAGAATGGCATAAGATTAAAACCAATGACTTTGGTATGAGGGGAATTGCCAATGTGGCAGGTGTCTGCAGCTTGTTAATGTTGTTTGACTTATGTCTGTCCACATGACCACTTTTTGTTGAAATAAAATGTCTTATTATTGACTGTACAAGTTAACTGACCTAGTTGGTTTCAGTTGTGAATAATAAATAAAAACTACATAAATGTCTGGAGTGAAGGAGGTTAAAAAAGACACCATTCATGATTGTTCACTAACATGATGCATCCATTATAGTGATAAAAGCCCTTTTCCAGTTTTTACATCTTATTCTTTTTTGCAATTTGACCAAATACTGCACAGGATCTTTATGGACAAAGTGTCCATGACTTTTTCTTGGCCCCCACAACATATTTTTATGGTCATACCACCCTAGTTGTCTTCAAAAGGAATATAACTCAAAATAGTGATAAGTATTAAATTTGAATTAGTAGCCTATGTTTCCATAACAAAATTATCAACCTTTCATTTTAAATTATGTATATTTAAATCATTTTAGTTAATAACCAAGATGCACACCATTTTTTCTATTCACAGGTTATTTTAATTTGTTTATTAAGAACTTTTTTATGTTGTTAGTTAATTAAGGTTAGTTAATTAAGTCTATACTTGACCCCAACATGAAGAATTAACCTCAGTGTATCATCACCAGGTGGAAGAAGGTGGATGGACAGGTGGAGATGAAAGGAGGAAAACCCGTGTTTGAGTTTGTTGCAGTGATGAGGGCTGACAACCACATGTGGTCCCTTCCTGGGGTGAGTTCAACATTTATCTCCCTTGTGTTTGTTGGGGCGGGTTTTACATTTTTTTTAAGTTTTTATTTTAATCCAATATGAAAACTCAAAAGTAGTCACAATGGTGACTTCAAGAAATTACTGATAAAGAAAGACCTCTGAGAAGAATTCATGGCATCCTTTACTTTAGGCAGAACTTGCAGAAGCAGATAAATGACAGTCTTCATTTTCTACAAGTTACTTAAAAAATTCAAATATGTATAAATATATAATTTTAATTGCTGTAAAGGCCATTATTTCAGCTGGCAATACTTTTTTTTGCCTCCTTAACTTAATCTTTTAGAAGTTCAAACTCTAGAGATATTGGATGTTTATTCCTCACCAGGCAATCATGCCAGTAGGCCAGAAGCCAATGGACCATCTGAAGGCAGACTTCACAGAGGAGGCCTTGGGAAACCTAGAAGGGTCTACAGACCAGAGGTCTCTTAAAAAGAAACTACACAAACTATGGAAGAAAGGTGTCAAGGTGAAGACATTACTACAGCATTGTGCCATAAACAAATCATGTTTTAATGCGATGGTACAGCATCATTTCATAAACGAGTCTAGTTTTTAAAGGATATTGGTACTGCATCTTGCCAAAAAAGAGTTTTGAGAATTTGAAGACAACAATCATTAAGACTGAGACTAATATCTTTGTTGACTAACACACCTTGCTACCCATGGAGTTGTTCTTGTGTAGCGGGTTAAGTTTCACTAAGGATCTGAGCTCCAGGGGAAGCCCTGAACCTTTCTGGATTCTTGCCTGTGGAGAACTAATTATTTAGGGGGTTTTATACCATTTTTAATGGAAGAGGAAAGAAAAGCCCAAGTAATTAAAGTTTAAGATGAATTTACATATCAGAACTTGACAGCGGTGGTTTAAGCGAGAATAGTTTAGTCATTAACTTAATGACCTAAAGTAAAGTTAGTAGGAAGTGACTAGTGCATTGCAGTTCAGATTAACATGGTGCCTTTTAACTCCAGCTGCAGAAGCCCAGTATATGTGTAGCACAGATGTTATATATAAGTGTAATGTTACAAACAAACAGGTATATTAAATTGTCTCCTTTTACCACATGATATTTATTCAAATACATAATAATAATAATAATAATAATAATAATTATCAATTCCTCTACACTTGTTTACCATTGTTCATTTTCTAATGTTGTGGTGTTTGATCACTTGTATCAAGAATCAACATACCGGTAACTGCTTTCTAATATATCCTGGGCAAATTTGTCAATTTTAATTTGGCTAATTAATTTGTTTGCTTCCTATTTACCTAGATCTACGAAGGCTATGCTGATGATCCAAGAAACACTGATAATGCCTGGTTGGAAACCACGGTGATTAATTACCATGATGACAGAGGAACTATATTGCAACACTTCAACCTCAGGGTATGTTTTTGGCTAAAGTGGTACTAAACTTTGCTAATGTTCATTCATGTATATATAAAATTATAGGATTTTTGCATGACAGATACAAACTGATTGTACATGTTCTCGATTCTTTTAACATCCTATAGTTGACACTTGATATAACCTTTACTTTTAAATAGTTTTGCCTTTATCTTACTCATGCTTGACCAGAAATGGCAAGTTAAGTAATGTTAAAATCCAGGTATTAAGTATTAACAAATATATTTTTTGTGTAAAGGTGTAAGCCTTTTAGCATGAAGTAATGACGACAAAGACTCAAATAAACAATTGGCTGCCATATTGGGATATCTTGAAATGCCTCTCATAAGACCATAAAGTATTATTAAATGTTTTTGTCATCATATATGGTTGATTTCTTTTATTTGTTTATAACCCCTGACCTTTTTTTACTGATGCTGTGTTTCAGGCTGGAGACAGTGTTACTTTAGCAACCTGGCTTACAGCTTCTGGACATGTGACTCTGCATGGGGCTCATACTTACTTCCTGCGACTAACATCAGAGAGACTCAATGCCTACTTCTAGACTGACCGTTGTATGTCTAAATCAGAGAGACTCAATGCCTACTTCTAGACTGACTGTTGTATGTCTAACATCAGAGAGACTCAATGCCTACTTCTAGACTGACCATTGTATGTCTAACATCACAGAGACTCAATGCCTACTTCTAGACTGACCGTTGTATGTCTAACATCAGAGAGACTCAATGCCTACTTCTAGACTGACCGTTGTATGTCTAACATCAGAGAGACTCAATGCCTACTTCTAGACTGACCTTGTATGTCTAACATCACAGAGACTCAATGCCTACTTCTAGATAAAACGTTGTATGTCTGACCGCAGAGAGACTAAATGCCCACTTCAAGACGAATCGTTTTACATCTGACAACAGAGAGACTCAATGCCTACCTCTAAACTGTTTGTTTATGTCTGACAGCAGGGAGTCTCAATGCCTACTTCTAGACCAACTTTACTGCATTTGACAACAGAAAGACTCAATACCTAATTCTACATTGATGTTCCTGTGTGTCACAGTATAAAAATTCAATACCTTTGTCTAGATCGACTTTAATTATATCTGACAGCAGAGACTTTATGGTTATTTCTAGACTGATCTACCAGTAGAGAGACCAAATGCCTACTTCTAGATTGACATTTCTGTGTCATGCCAGCATAGATATAATGCCTGCTTCGAGGTCAACCAGCATGACTTTGTCTAAATAGAGGATTGAAACATTAAGTCTGCTGTTTAATTTTATATATTTACTGTCAGTTTGATGTCTGTAAAAAACGTATTTTAATTTATTTAACTTAATGAATAATCTCATAATTTTATAATTTTTACTTTATCCTGGATGTTATCCAGTGATATTGACCTTTTTAATCTGAAGTTATTTTACTCTTTTTTTATATTTCTGAACTAATTTAAGCAAACAATCCATTTAAAATAATGTCACTGTTAATTGTTTAAATGATGCTATAATTTTTGCTATCATAAATACACTTTTACATGTGTTTACTTTTCATCTTATACATATGTATGTTGTTTTTTAATCTGTTTATTTTGTTCTTTTTAAATAAAAAACAACAACAGAAAGCTTTAGTTAATTGGAATGATACAAGTTAATCCAAGACTGTTAGTCTTACATTGCTGTATGTATTTATAAAAGATTATGTTATCAGGTTGTCCTTCATCTTAAAATGTTTGTTAACAAAATGTTGTTGATTTTTAAGTTTTACATGTTTATGAAATGTTTATCACTAATTTTATTATAATAGAACAGCTCACTTTGCAAGCCCCACCTGTCTCTTCTACTGTGATTGTGTATGCTTTTATTACATGTGATATTTATATTTTTCTGATATGTGTGCCAAATTTTCTCTTATTTTGTGAATACACAGTAGGCATGTATGTGTATATAGATCTCTTAAAGGGTTGCTATGTATGACTGTGTGTATGCGTGTTTCTGCAGGCATTGAGTTTGGATACATGTGACTTTATATTTACTGGTAGAGAAGGGATGTGCAGCATTTGTACCTTTAAATATAACTGTTCTTTATAAAACCTTGCCTGGTTTACTGCATTGTTGATAAATATATATCTTTTAATAATTTTTAAACAAAATTTGATTTTAGGAAAAATTTCAGGACCTTACATCACTTTATTTGTGAAAGTGAACAATCAGGTTAATATTTCTGTGATGCTTCTTCTATCTTGCTAATTAAAAACACATTTTATCTTCATTAGTTCATTAAAATAAACACTCTACTGGGCATATGGTAAACCATTATGTTATGCTTACATGGTCATGTTCATTTATTGTTTCTGCACAAACAGAGCTTTCCATAAGCAATGCTGTAAATCAATTAGCCATTTGTCTTCATTAAATACATCAATTTTAACTTCATTATTTTCCAGTTGTTTTTTTTCATACTATTTGTCCATCTGCAGGATTCTGTTATGTTAAACTGAAGCTTTATTAAATTATACTACCACGATGTTATATTTCATTTTGACCAATTATTAATCACCAGATCTGTAATACTTGTGAAGCTGTCAGAAGCCCATTACTTATTTGCTAGATTTTTAGATAGACTTGCATTTGTATAAATGCTTTTATACATCTGCAGCTGTTCCATGATATATTATGTATTTTATTGTGTATTTTACATGTTGTTCTACAGATGTACAACTTTTATACCTGACAGAGTCTATGTATTTGACTAAAAAATGACCTAAATTGTTTGTTAAACTTTTTTTGATCTGCCATGGCCTTATTTCATATTTCTACATTTTAATTTCTACTTATATTTCATTATATGCATCGTGTCTGTATGTTTTTTCCTCCACATTTTTCATAGTTACTTTTTTGTCTTTTACACAAATATTCCACCAATGTTCTATTGGTATGCGGTTTTAAAGTTTTTACATTTAAGGTATTAATGCATCATATTGTTTTCAAAAAATTCAAAAAATTTTGTCTCATTTTTACAGTGTTCAAAGTTCTTTTTAAGTTATTCGTAATTTGTATGATTGTGATTTGAGTCAATTTTAAATAACACTAAAGCTTTTGAATATTTTAAACAACAACACTGACACTTTTATTAAATGACTTTACAATGACATGCTTTTATTAAAATATGTCAAACATTAAGCTGTTTATAACTATGCAATTTTACAAGAAACTGTGATGTTGGTCACTCTTTTGTGTGTGTTCTGATTGTCAGTAGGTTGGTCTGATTAAATACATTAATGATGTACAATTATTTAAGTTTTTTCTAATCTCTCTAACATTCTTCATGCAAAGTTTTATGTTGAGACATTTCTGTTATAACATCGCCGATACAAATTTTAAGTTTTAAGTAGAGATATTTCAGTAATAACATCACTGACACAATTTTTAAGTTTTTTTGTAGAGATATTTCCCTTATAACATCCAGATACAAGTTTTAAATTTTATGTAGAGTTATTTCCGTTATAACATTCTGATACAAATTTTAAATTTTATGTAGAGTTATTTCTTTTATAACATTCTGATACAAATTGAAATTTTTATGTTGATATTTCACTTATAACATCCCTCATACAAAATTTAAATTGTATGTCAAGATATTTTTATTATAACATCACTGATACAAATTTCAACTTGTATATCTAGATATTTCACTAATAAGGATATAAAGTGATGCCATACCTGTTATAGCTAGAAATAGATACTTTATGGATATATATAATAGTTATTTATATAATATGTGGTAGGACTAGAGATGTACATATACTGTATAAAAATTTATATTTATTTCTCTTTAGGAATGCATAATTGCTGGTGTTATATGTGTTACTCATTTGTTTATAAACATAGAATCCTGTTTCTAACTTAACTGTGAAAAAAAAATCAAAACATTTAATAGTTTATTTCAAAAGTAGATATTCCTTTAACATGCATTTTGTTAGCCCATTTAATGGTGCTGTTGTTTTTGGTATATTGCTGGATGTAATGTAATCATGGGCTATATATGTAATAGTGAAGACTGCATGTATTTATTATTCCTAAAAACGGCTGACAGTTTGTATTGTGGTGCATGTGAAAATCTGGGGATTGTTAATTTCAATGAGGATTGTTAATTTCAATCTTTTACTTACTTGCAGGAATCAGTACTGATTGATAAAATTATTCATTACGTGATATAATAAATATTCCGCATTTTCGAAATGATGTAGTTATATAATCTCCCTTGTGGAAAGGTATTTATTATTTTCATATACTTTGTAAAAAAAATATGATACATTTTATTTTTAATTTGCTGAGTTTTTTAAAAAGCATTTTTACCAACCCAAAAGTTTAGAAAGTTTTCTGCAGTAACTGTATACCAAATACCTACCCTCAAGGGAGGTAAGAATGTAGTCTTTTAATAATTAGAATAAAGTCCTTTTACATACAAAAAAGAGGGAATACAAAGAAAAGAAAAACATAATTTGTTTATTTTTTAGTTCACCTTTGCACAATAAAAAGTAAATCCTTGGAGAATTCTTTTAAGAAATAACATTGAGTCATTTTGACTGACTAAAAATAAATAATATTTGTGGACAGCAAACCAGGTGAAAAATCGCTTTTTGATGGACACTATTTTTAATTTTTATGTTATTTTTTATTATTTTCCCTCGCTTATTTGTTAAAAAGGCAATTTCATTTCCATTTCTTTTTATTAAAATTGTCTGTTTTTAATTTCTGGGAGTGAAGTCAAGCAAACATTCTTGAAAAACTGTCGAGCTTGATTAGATTTTTCATCTGCATGAAGCTAGTTAACCAGAAACAATTTGTATTGTGTAGCTAGGCTGCAAGGAGAATGTGTTAGCTGAGTCAGTAAAGCAAGTACAAGTACGCTATTAGTGTAGGGCTCAGATTTGATCTCCAGACTGGCTGTAGTTTACTCAACTTTAAATCTTGTCTTGACTCCCTTAGACTGTCCTGCCTAAATGGGACTCTGTCTGAATGAACTTGGTTAATAAGTTTCACAGTAATTTATGAATTTATCTCTATCTATCTGGCAATATTGTGTGGATAGTGCCAATATAAAAATTTGAAAATACAATCTTATACACGATAAATATAGAAGTATGCTGAAAAACATTATAATTGTTATTAGTTAAATGAAAACTTTGTGTCAAAATATGTGTTAATGTCTTCTTTATAATTTTGGCCCCAATCACACAACCATTGTTTCCTTAACATACTACCTTTGTTATATCAACATATTACCATTGATGCTTGAACATACTACCCTTGTTACATAAACATACTACCATTGTTACCTAAGCAGACATTAAGAAAAGTACATCAGTTAAGGTTTAATATTAAGATCTCTTAATTTAAGACAACCTTTAAAAAGTTCAGGTATATATATATATATATATATATATATATATATATATATATATATACAGTTTAACACTAACTTAACATATTTTCTAGGAAACATAATTTGTTTTTATGGTTTTCGTGTTTTTTTATATACCTCAAAAATGGTCATTATACTGTGATTACTGAAAAAAGTATCTGAAAACCTATGAAAATATCTTGACTGAAAGATAAACATACCAAGGGATTTTGTAATGTTGGTTACAGGAAAAGTGTCTGTTTTATCCTTAAGAAAATATAAACTGCTGAAATAGTTTAAATAGATTTATTTCAAATGGTTTACATACATGATACAATAAACATGAAAAGGTATTGGAAAAAAATGCTAAGGCACATCCTATTTCCCTAATGTGCTGTATGCTTGACTAGGTAATATGCAAGGCAGTTTAGAAAAACCTGTACTTGAACCATAATAAAAATGTTAAAATTATAAGGAAAAAAATGCGCACAAAATAAATTGATGTCATATTTACATGTATTCACCACAGAACTATGTCCTGACTGTTTTAATATTTAACTAAATCAACTGTATTGTTTGTTAATCAAATCATTATCATAATCTATTGAACTTACACAATTCAGACATAAAGCAGTACATATTTTATGTTTAAAAAAATACACAGCTAATCTTTAACCTTTAGCCTGCTATCACACTTATATCACACTTAGCCTGCTATCACACTTATATCACACTTAGCCTGCTATCACACTTAGCCTGCTATCACACTTATATCACACTTAGCCTGCTATCACATATCACACTTAGCCTGCTATCACACTTATATCACACTAAGCCTGCTATCACACTTATATCACACTTAGCCTGCTATCACACTTATATCACACTTAGCCTGCTATCACACTTAGCCTGCTATCATACTTATATCACACTTAGCCTGCTATCACACTTATATCACACTTAGCCTGCTATCACACTTATATCAAACTTAGCCTGCTATCACACTTATATCACACTTAGCCTGCTATCACACTTATATCACACAGCCTGCTATCACACTTATATCACACTTAGCCTGCTATCACACTTATATCACACTTAGCCTGCGATCACACTTATATCACACTTAGCCTGCTATCACACTTATATCAACCTTAGCCTGCTATCACACTTATATCACACTTAGCCTGCTATCACACTTATATCACACTTAGCCTGCTATCACACTTATATCACACAGTTATAAAGCTAAGGCAAATAGTTTGCATCCAGAATCATCAAGGCTGGGAGCTGTCTGATCAAGATCTACACTATATGTCTGAATATACATAAATCAACCCTGACATGTAACATATATATATAATATTAAAGCAAAAAAACCCAACAGAATTTAACATGGGTTTTATAACAAAATGTAGCAAGCTAAGAGTAAAAAAACAATTAAATGCATTTTTTTTCTTCTTCAAAACACAGAAATTGATAAACAGAAAACAAAAAAATTGAAAGCTACCATAATGTTCTAAATATTCATGCAAAAATAATCTACCTATCACAATACAACATGGTTGAATAAATAACTGTCAGTTTAGTACATACTTGCATCTAACAGTCAAATAGAGTACAGTATATAATCTTATAAACAAAAGCTGCTAAAAGACAGCATGCTCCACATTTCCCAGTTTTGGATAGTATATTATTATGTTAAAACCTTAATCTTATAAAAATACAAACAGAAAATTAAGTCCAAAAAGGGGGCACAACTATGCTGCATTTAATGTCAGTGTTACCTGCCCTTTGGAAATAAGTTCAGCTTTTGATAGAAAACATGATAAAGAAATGAACCAAAAAAAGAAAATAACAATACTGAGGTCGACATAATAGCTCCTTTTTTTCTTCAAAAGCCATAAAATAAAGCAGCCCCTTCTCTTAGTAACTCATTGAGCCCTACAGCCAATTAACCAGTCATCCCTAGAGGCATTTCTCCAGTCATCCTCTAGTGGGGGTCTTATCTGCCCCTCATGCCTAAACACATCTGGTGTGGATAACCGGTCAGTTGAAGATATTGGGGATGGTTGTATACACAACACAATAAACATGTCATATTGGAAATACTTTAAAAGGATATTTGCACATACTTGTAGCACAGAAAGTGCTTTCTTTACATAACCATGTATTTTTTAACACAGTATGAGAAGAAATACTTCAGAAAAGAGTGAAAATGACTGAAATCTGAAGAACACGTAAGATTGATAATATCAAAATTAACACATTTCATATTATTAAAATGAAATATTATTGACCTAATCAAGTTTTTTATGGTTATAACGTAAATAACACTGCTTTATATAATATTTTATATAATGAGTAACTTTAAAACAGTCGGCCGTCTTTGATTTAAAGTTGCGATTTACCGGTAGTTTGAGAAAATAACACTCTTAAACTTTATATTTGATTGAAAACTTCGGCGATTTCCAAGAGTTAGATTTTGTCTTTTATCTATTGGTATCAGCAATTATAATATAATTATTGGATCTTAAAGGAATCTTAAAGCTAACAGTAAGGCACGTCGCCATTTTTCTTTGTCTCGACATAATTAATTCATTGTGTTTACATTCGGGTAACATGAAATTCCGATATATGATGTAACGAGGTTTCTGATTGGCTAAGATCGAAGTATAAATTAATCGTTTAAAAACTGCTTATACTATCGTATTTCAGCCGAGAAATGTTTCAAATTAGATGTGAATCAGAGAAAATGTCGCCGATTTGTCTGTCTCGCTACAATAAATGAAATAACAAAAAAGGAAATGACATTTGCATTTACGATACTGTGATGTACTTGATTGTCCGAGACTTGAAAGTGTTTGAAAACGTGAGTTTTAACCAGCATATATGCTGCGCGCATTAACTCTGCGTTCTGCACTAGCCGCGCCTTTTTCAGGGTTGCCTTTATGCGGCGCTCGGCTGTTTTTGTGCCACTTTTATGCGTCATTCGGGTCCAATGAGTTGAAAAAGTCAGTGTTGTTTTGCTTTACTTATCAAACCATGCACACATTTGAAAGTTGCCCAAGTTTTAAAATGTAGTTTTAGTATAAGTATTTAGGTGACTATGTGTGCTTAGTGAATGAAAGCCGTAGACATGTAGCTGCTCCAATTCTGATGTAACTTATGCCATGGCTGTATGGTTTTATTGGTAGAAAGCATACAACTGAAGATGTCCCCATACAAATGTAAACCTCAGTGTGGAGCTAGTTTCCCTATTTGTTGCCATACTGGGACACAACCTGCTGCTCTAGCCTCCTGTACCTGTCCAGCATGGGGCCATACACCTGCAAAAATATAATGTGCACATATAGTTTTTTTTGTTGGAAAGCTACTGTGCTCCATCATACACTGGCTCAGTTCATATTCAGGCAAAAAACTGCACAAAAATTACATGTTTCTTGTATGATCTGAATGCACATTTGTCAAAACAATCATATTAACCTCATTTCAAGATTGAGACACAACACTAAAGGTCATTATTTGAAACGAAGCAAAGAAACTTTACTTATTATAAATTGCCTCCTCACACATGTCCTTGTCCAGCCTCAGTCACATTTAAAAGAAAAAGTCTTACTGGAAGACAAAGATTAATATGAGCTCCCCACCTGGGCGCTCGTGACCCAGTACCAAGGCACCAACTTGTGTAACACCTCAGTCCGTCTCAGCGCGCTAATGACTCCCAGTCAAAGCGAGAACTCGTAGAAATGATGTGGAAAGTCTTTCAGCTGACCTGCAGTGTGCTGCTAGTTCTACCCACAAATAAGTCTGCAGTCTTCCTCTACCAGTAATTAGCTGGATGATGCCAATTCGACAATAACTGTGTTGGTGCATTATAATAAAAACAAAACAAGCTAAGCTTCCCACCGTTTGTAGACCTGGGGTGTTCTTCACAGTATGAGTGACCGACATGTTCACGTCCTTAAACACCTCCGAGAATGGCGTTCCTTCAGGCATTAGTGCTGAAATAAATATATATCTATACTACTTAGACCGCTCTAGTCACAACCTTTTAAAAAATGTGACCTTTATTGTTTATTTTTATTGACTGGGTTTATCGTCCTGCAAAAAATGAGTTATTTGGACACAGTTTTTTCTTGGAGCAGACATAATGCTGCCTTCAGTGTATAGCATGCCATAAACACATGGTATGATACCCCAATCAGTTGTATTATCCTGACACTTTGCCAACCATTCATGAAACTTCCCTCATTTGCGTAAGAGTTAGCAAGGGAGCTATACCACTATCATTTTTTAACAACTTTGGTATGTCACAGTCCAGGATCAAATCGAAAGCCTCCCTATCTGGAGCCAGTTCTCTACAGACGGTGTAACCACATTTGGTTTACCTTTATTGTGACATCCTGACTTAAATAATAAATATTATACTTATACATATCTACCAAATATAATTCACTCTTGCAGAGACTGCGAAGCAAACATAGTCACATAATACTAATATCATAAAAATAAGTTTACTAACAATCCAATAAAAAGATAAGGATAAGTCAGGAAACAACTAATGCAACAGCTATCAGCAAAAGAATATATTTTTCATGAAAAAATAATAATTTGCATCACTGCCCTTTAAAATTTTATGACTTGTGCATCCATAAAAAAGCTACCATTTGTAAATAGATTACTGGTTCCGATAACCACTCCCCACTTAAAAAAGTCAAAATAGTTTCAAAATAAGCACTTTTATCCACATCACATCGAAAATATTCTTAAGGATTAAGTAAACTAAATGTCAGTTTCTGGTCGAGTTTTAATACCCTTGGCAGGGTTGGTTACATGGTGTCTATGCTGTCAAAATCTTTATGATGATCCCACAGACTAGTGAAAATTTGATTAAGGTATGAATGGACAAGGAAACCATTTTTAGAGTAAATCGTTTTATAACTTATTCTTAGTGATATCTAACTTCCATCATTTGTGCCTTACCATGTTTGGCTCTATAACAATTTCCCAGAGATGCTGAGTTCGGCTCATCAATGGTGATGACGGTTGTATTAAAGATGTCAGCAATCACCTGTTTCAGATAGGACAAGTTCATTAATGATTTTTATACACCTTTCTCACAGCTATTTTTACAGTCTACTCTATGCAAAAAAAAATCATCAAAATATTTATAGTTATTATAGGGACATTGAACTTTGTTGTGAGGGAATATCCCAGACAAATATATGTGTAGTACTGCATCATAGATCAGTTGAAATAATGAACCACATTAGGTTTTATGCCCCAGCTGGGACTTGAACCACTGAAAGACTGAACAACATTAGGTTTTATACCCTAGCTGGGACTTGAACCACTGAAAGACTGAACAACATTAGGTTTTATACCCCAACTGGGACTTGAACCACTGAAAGACTGAACAACATTAGGTTTAATGCCCCAACTGGGACTTGAACCATTGAAAGACTGAACAACATTAGGTTTTATACCCTAACTGGGACTTGAACCATTGGAGGACTGAACAACATTAGGTTTTATACCCCAACTGGGACTTGAACCACTGAAAGACTGAACAACATTAGGTTTAATGCCCTAACTGGGACTTGAACCATTGAAAGACTGAACAACATTAGGTTTAATGCCCTAACTGGGACTTGAACCACTGAAAGACTGAACAACATTAGGTTTAATGCCCCAACTGGGACTTGAACCACTCAAAGACTGAACAACATTAGGTTTAATGCCCCAACTGGGACTTGAACCACTCAAAGACTGAACAACATTAGGTTTTATACCCCAACTGGGACTTGAACCACTGAAAGACTGAACAACATTAGGTTTTATACCCCAGCTGGGACTTGAACCACTGAAAGACTGAACAACATTAGGTTTTATACCCCAACTGGGACTTGAACCACTGAAAGACTGAACAACATTAGGTTTTATACCCCAGCTGGGACTTGAACCACTCAAAGACTGAACAACATTAGGTTTAATGCCCCAACTGGGACTTGAACCACTGAAAGACTGAACAACATTAGGTTTTATACCCCAACTGGGACTTGAACCACTGAAAGACTGAACAACATTAGGTTTAATGCCCCAACTGGGACTTGAACCACTGAAAGACTGAACAACATTAGGTTTTATACCCCAACTGGGACTTGAACCACTGAAAGACTGAACAACATTAGGTTTAATGCCCCAACTGGGACTTGAACCACTGAAAGACTGAACAACATTAGGTTTTATACCCCAACTGGGACTTGAACCACTGAAAGACTGAACAACATTAGGTTTAATGCCCCAACTGGGACTTGAACCACTGAAAGACTGAACAACATTAGGTTTTATACCCCAACTGGGACTTGAACCACTGAAAGACTGAACAACATTAGGTTTAATGCCCCAACTGGGACTTGAACCACTGAAAGACTGAACAACATTAGGTTTTATACCCCAACTGGGACTTGAACCACTGAAAGACTGAACAACATTAGGTTTAATGCCCCAACTGGGACTTGAACCACTGAAAGACTGAACAACATTAGGTTTTATACCCCAACTGGGACTTGAACCATTGAAAGACTGAACAACATTAGGTTTAATGCCCCAACTGGGACTTGAACCACTGAAAGACTGAACAACATTAGGTTTTATACCCCAACTGGGACTTGAACCACTGAAAGACTGAACAACATTAGGTTTTATACCCCAACTGGGACTTGAACCACTGAAAGACTGAACAACATTAGGTTTTATACCCCAACTGGGACTTGAACCACTGAAAGACTGAACAACATTAGGTTTAATGCCCCAACTGGGACTTGAACCACTGAAAGACTGAACAACATTAGGTTTAATGCCCCAACTGGGACTTGGACCATTGAAAGACTGAACAACATTAGGTTTTATACCCCACCAGGGACTTGAACCACTGGAAGACTGAACAACATTAGGTTTAATGCCCCAACTGGGACTTAGACCACTGAAAGACTGAACAACATTAGGTTTTATACCCCAACTGGGACTTGAACCACTGAAAGACTGAACAACATTAGGTTTAATGCCCCACCAGGGACTTAGACCACTGAAAGACTGAACAACATTAGGTTTAATGCCCCAACTGGGACTTAGACCACTGAAAGACTGAACAACATTAGGTTTAATGCCCCACCAGGGACTTGAACCACTGGAAGACTGAACAACATTAGGCTTAATGCCCCAACTGGGACTTGAACCATTGAAAGACTGAACAACATTAGGTTTAATGCCCCAACTGGGACTTGAACCACTGAAAGACTGGACAACATTAGGTTTAATGCCCCACCAGGGACTTGAACCACTGAAAGACTGAACAACATTAGGTTTAATGCCCCAACTGGGACTTGAACCATTGAAAGACTGAACAACATTAGGTTTAATGCCCCACCAGGGACTTGAACCACTGAAAGACTGAACAACATTAGGTTTAATGCCCCAACTGGGACTTGAACCACTGAAAGACTGAACAACATTAGGTTTTATACCCCAACTGGGACTTGAACCACTGAAAGACTGGACAACATTAGGTTTAATGCCCCAACTGGGACTTGAACCACTGAAAGACTGAACAACATTAGGTTTAATGCCCCACCAGGGACTTGAACCACTGAAAGACTGAACAACATTAGGTTTAATGCCCCAACTGGGACTTGGACCATTGAAAGACTGAACAACATTAGGTTTTATACCCCACCAGGGACTTGAACCACTGGAAGACTGAACAACATTAGGTTTAATGCCCCAACTGGGACTTAGACCACTGAAAGACTGAACAACATTAGGTTTTATACCCCAACTGGGACTTGAACCACTGAAAGACTGAACAACATTAGGTTTAATGCCCCACCAGGGACTTAGACCACTGAAAGACTGAACAACATTAGGTTTAATGCCCCAACTGGGACTTAGACCACTGAAAGACTGAACAACATTAGGTTTAATGCCCCACCAGGGACTTGAACCACTGGAAGACTGAACAACATTAGGTTTAATGCCCCAACTGGGACTTGAACCATTGAAAGACTGAACAACATTAGGTTTAATGCCCCAACTGGGACTTGAACCACTGAAAGACTGGACAACATTAGGTTTAATGCCCCACCAGGGACTTGAACCACTGAAAGACTGAACAACATTAGGTTTAATGCCCCAACTGGGACTTGAACCATTGAAAGACTGAACAACATTAGGTTTAATGCCCCACCAGGGACTTGAACCACTGAAAGACTGAACAACATTAGGTTTAATGCCCCAACTGGGACTTGAACCACTGAAAGACTGAACAACATTAGGTTTTATACCCCAACTGGGACTTGAACCACTGAAAGACTGGACAACATTAGGTTTAATGCCCCAACTGGGACTTGAACCACTGAAAGACTGAACAACATTAGGTTTAATGCCCCACCAGGGACTTGAACCACTGAAAGACTGAACAACATTAGGTTTAATGCCCCAACTGGGACTTGAACCACTGAAAGACTGAACAATATTAGGTTTTATACCCCAACTGGGACTTGAACCACTGAAAGACTGAACAACATTAGGTTTTATACCCCAACTGGGACTTGAACCACTGAAAGACTGAACAACTTTAGGTTAAATGCCCCAGCTGGGACTTGAACCACTGAAAGGCTGAACAACATTAGGTTTAATGCCCCAACTGGGACTTGAACCATTGAAAGACTGAACAACATTAGGTTTAATGCCCCAACTGGGACTTGAACCACTGAAAGACTGAACAACATTAGGTTTAATGCCCCACCAGGGACTTGAACCACTGAAAGACTGAACAACATTAGGTTTAATGCCCCAACTGGGACTTGAACCATTGAAAGACTGAACAACATTAGGTTTAATGCCCCAACTGGGACTTGAACCATTGAAAGACTGAACAACATTAGGTTTTATACCCCAACTGGGACTTGAACCACTGAAAGACTGAACAACATTAGGTTTTATACCCTAACTGGGACTTGAACCATTGAAAGACTGAACAACATTAGGTTTTATACCCTAACTGGGACTTGAACCACTGAAAGACTGAACAACATTAGGTTTAATGCCCCAACTGGGACTTGAACCACTGAAAGACTGAACAACATTAGGTTTAATGCCCCAACTGGGACTTGAACCACTGAAAGACTGAACAACATTAGGTTTAATGCCCCAACTGGGACTTAGACCACTGAAAGACTGGACAACATTAGGTTTAATGCCCCAA
Organism: Sinonovacula constricta; assembly: GCA_007844125.1. Lineage (NCBI taxonomy): Eukaryota > Metazoa > Mollusca > Bivalvia > Cardiida > Solecurtidae > Sinonovacula > Sinonovacula constricta. Next base: position 17,760,572 of record CM017560.1, read on the forward strand.
CTGGGACTTGAACCACTGAAAGACTGAACAACATTAGGTTTTATACCCCAACTGGGACTTGGACCATTGAAAGACTGAACAACATTAGGTTTAATGCCCCAACTGGGACTTGAACCACTGAAAGACTGAACAACATTAGGTTTTATACCCCAACTGGGACTTGGACCATTGAAAGACTGGACAACATTAGATTTAATGCCCCAACTGGGACTTGAACCATTGAAAGACTGAACAACATTAGGTTTAATGCCCCAACTGGGACTTGAACCACTGAAAGACTGAACAACATTAGGTTTTATACCCCAACTGGGACTTGGACCATTGAAAGACTGGACAACATTAGATTTAATGCCCCAACTGGGACTTGAACCACTGAAAGACTGGACAACATTAGGTTTAATGCCCCAACTGGGACTTGAACCACTGAAAGACTGAACAACATTAGGTTTTATACCCCAACTGGGACGTGGACCACTGAAAGACTGGACAACATTAGGTTTAATGCCCCAACTGGGACTTGAACCACTGAAAGACTGAACAACATTAGGTTTTATACCCCAACTGGGACTTGGACCATTGAAAGACTGGACAACATTAGATTTAATGCCCCAACTGGGACTTGAACCACTGAAAGACTGAACAACATTAGGTTTTATACCCCAACTGGGACTTGAACCACTGAAAGACTGAACAACATTAGGTTTAATGCCCCAGCTGTAACTTGAACCATTGAAAGACTGAACAACATTAGGTTTTATACCCCAACTGGGACTTGAACCACTGAAAGACTGAACAACATTAGGTTTTATACCCCAACTGGGACTTGAACCATTGAAAGACTGAACAACATTAGGTTTTATACCCCAACTGGGACTTGAACCACTGAAAGACTGAACAACATTAGGTTTTATACCCCAACTGGGACTTGAACCACTCAAAGACTGAACAACATTAGGTTTAATGCCCTAACTGGGACTTGAACCACTGAAAGACTGAACAACATTAGGTTTAATGCCCCAGCTGGGACTTGAACCACTGAAAGACTGAACAACATTAGGTTTAATGCCCCAGCTGGGACTTGAACCACTGAAAGACTGAACAACATTAGGTTTTATACCCCAACTGGGACTTGGACCATTGAAAGACTGGACAACATTAGATTTAATGCCCCAACTGGGACTTGAACCACTGAAAGACTGAACAACATTAGATTTAATGCCCCAACTGGGACTTGAACCATTGAAAGACTGAACAACATTAGATTTAATGCCCCAACTGGGACTTGAACCATTGAAAGACTGAACAACATTAGGTTTAATGCCCCAACTGGGACTTGAACCACTGAAAGGCTGAACAACATTAGGTTTTATACCCTAACTGGGACTTGAACCACTGAAAGACTGAACAACATTAGGTTTAATGCCCTAACTAGGACTTGTAAGACTGAAAGACTGAACAACATTAGGTTTAATGCCCCAGCTGGGACTTGAACCACTGAAAGACTGAACAACATTAGGTTTAATGCCCCAACTGGGACTTGAACCACTGAAAGACTGAACAACATTAGGTTTTATACCCCAACTGGGACTTGAACCACTGAAAAACTGAACAACATTAGGTTTTATACTCCAGCTAGGACTTGAACCACTGAAAGACTGAACAACATTAGGTTTTATACTCCAGCTGGGACTTGAACCACTGAAATACTGAACACCATTAGGTTTTATACCCCAACTGGGACTTGAACCACTGTAAGACTGAAACAAATTAGGTTTTACACCCCAACAGGGACTTGAACCACTGAAAGACTGAACAACATTAGGTTTTATACTCCAGCTGGGACTTGAACCACTGAAAGACTGAACAACATTAGGTTTTATACTCCAGCTGGGACTTGAACCACTGAAAGACTGGACAACATTAGGTTTTATACCCCAACTGGGACTTGAACCATTGAAAGACTGAACAACATTAGGTTTTATACTCCAGCTGGGACTTGAACCACTGAAAGACTGAACAACATTAGGTTTTATACCCCAACTGGGACTTGAACCACTGAAAGACTGAACAACATTAGGTTTTATACCCCAACTGGGACTTGAACCACTGTAAGACTGAAACAAATTAGGTTTTACACCCCAACAGGGACTTGAACCACTGAAAGACTGAACAACATTAGGTTTTATACTCCAGCTGGGACTTGAACCACTGAAAGACTGAACAACATTAGGTTTTATACTCCAGCTGGGACTTGAACCACTGAAAGACTGGACAACATTAGGTTTTATACCCCAACTGGGACTTGAACCACTGTAAGACTGAAACAAATTAGGTTTTATACCCCAACTGGGACTTGAACCACTGTAAGACTGAAACAAATTAGGTTTTATACCCCAACTGGGACTTGAACCACTGAAAGACTGAACAACATTAGGTTTAATGCCCCAACTGGGACTTGAACCACTGAAAGACTGAACAACATTAGGTTTTATACCCCAACTGGGACTTGAACCACTGAAAGACTGAACAACATTAGGTTTTATACCCCAACTGGGACTTGAACCATTGAAAGACTGAACAACATTAGGTTTAATGCCCCAACTGGGACTTGAACCATTGAAAGACTGAACAACATTAGGTTTAATGCCCCAGCTGGGACTTGAACCATTGAAAGACTGAACAACATTAGGTTTAATGCCCCAGCTGGGACTTGAACCACTGAAAGACTGAACAACATTAGGTTTTATACCCCAACTGGGACTTGAACCACTGAAAGACTGAACAACATTAGGTTTTATACCCCAACTGGGACTTGAACCACTGAAAGACTGAACAACATTAGGTTTTATACCCCAACTGGGACTTGAACCATTGAAAGACTGAACAACATTAGGTTTAATGCCCCAACTGGGACTTGAACCATTGAAAGACTGAACAACATTAGGTTTAATGCCCTAACTGGGACTTGAACCATTGAAAGACTGAACAACATTAGGTTTTATACCCCAACTGGGACTTGAACCACTGAAAGACTGGACAACATTAGGTTTAATGCCCCAACTGGGACTTGAACCACTGAAAGACTGAACAACATTAGGTTTAATGCCCCAACTGGGACTTGAACCACTGAAAGACTGAACAACATTAGGTTTTATACCCCAACTGGGACTTGAACCACTGAAAGACTGAACAACATTAGGTTTAATGCCCCAACTGGGACTTGAACCACTCAAAGACTGAACAACATTAGGTTTTATACCCCAACTGGGACTTGAACCACTGAAAGACTGAACAACATTAGGTTTTATACCCCAACTGGGACTTGAACCACTGAAAGACTGAACAACATTAGGTTTAATGCCCCAACTGGGACTTGAACCACTGAAAGACTGAACAACATTAGGTTTAATGCCCCAACTGGGACTTGAACCACTGAAAGACTGAACAACATTAGGTTTTATACCCCAACTGGGACTTGAACCACTGAAAGACTGAACAACATTAGGTTTTATACCCCAACTGGGACTTGAACCATTGAAAGACTGAACAACATTAGGTTTAATGCCCCAACTGGGACTTGAACCACTGAAAGGCTGAACAACATTAGGTTTTATACCCTAACTGGGACTTGAACCACTGAAAGACTGAACAACATTAGGTTTAATGCCCTAACTAGGACTTGTAAGACTGAAAGACTGAACAACATTAGGTTTAATGCCCCAGCTGGGACTTGAACCACTGAAAGACTGAACAACATTAGGTTTAATGCCCCAACTGGGACTTGAACCACTGAAAGACTGAACAACATTAGGTTTTATACCCCAACTGGGACTTGAACCACTGAAAAACTGAACAACATTAGGTTTTATACTCCAGCTAGGACTTGAACCACTGAAAGACTGAACAACATTAGGTTTTATACTCCAGCTGGGACTTGAACCACTGAAATACTGAACACCATTAGGTTTTATACCCCAACTGGGACTTGAACCACTGTAAGACTGAAACAAATTAGGTTTTACACCCCAACAGGGACTTGAACCACTGAAAGACTGAACAACATTAGGTTTTATACTCCAGCTGGGACTTGAACCACTGAAAGACTGAACAACATTAGGTTTTATACTCCAGCTGGGACTTGAACCACTGAAAGACTGGACAACATTAGGTTTTATACCCCAACTGGGACTTGAACCACTGTAAGACTGAAACAAATTAGGTTTTATACCCCAACTGGGACTTGAACCACTGTAAGACTGAAACAAATTAGGTTTTATACCCCAACTGGGACTTGAACCACTGAAAGACTGAACAACATTAGGTTTAATGCCCCAACTGGGACTTGAACCACTGAAAGACTGAACAACATTAGGTTTTATACCCCAACTGGGACTTGAACCACTGAAAGACTGAACAACATTAGGTTTTATACCCCAACTGGGACTTGAACCATTGAAAGACTGAACAACATTAGGTTTAATGCCCCAACTGGGACTTGAACCATTGAAAGACTGAACAACATTAGGTTTAATGCCCCAACTGGGACTTAGACCATTGAAAGACTGAACAACATTAGGTTTAATGCCCCAACTGGGACTTGAACCACTGAAAGACTGAACAACATTAGGTTTTATACTCCAACTGGGACTTAGACCACTGAAAGACTGAACAACATTAGGTTTAATGCCATAACTGGGACTTGAACCACTGAAAAACTGAACAACATTAGGTTTAATGCCCCAGCTGGGACTTGAACCACTGAAAAACTGAACAACATTAGGTTTAATGCCCCAGCTGGGACTTGAACCACTGAAAGACTGAACAACATTAGGTTTAATGCCCCAGCTGGGACTTGAACCACTGAAAGACTGAACAACATTAGGTTTAATGCCCCAACTGGGACTTGAACCACTGAAAGACTGAACATCATTAGGTTTAATGCCCCAACTGGGACTTGAACCATTGAAAGACTGAACAACATTAGGTTTTATACCCCAGCTGGGACTTGAACCACTGAAAGACTGAACAACTTTAGGTTAAATGCCCCAGCTGGGACTTGAACCACTGAAAGACTGAACAACATTAGGTTTTATACCCCAACTGGGACTTGAACCACTGAAAGACTGAACAACATTAGGTTTTATACCCCAGCTGGGACTTAGACCACTGAAAGACTGAACAACATTAGGTTTTATACCCCAGCTGGGACTTGAACCACTGAAAGACTGAACAACATTAGGTTTTATACCCCAACTGGGACTTGAACCACTGAAAGACTGAACAACATTAGGTTTTATACCCCAACTGGGACTTGAACCACTGAAAGACTGAACAACATTAGGTTTAATGCCCCAACTGGGACTTGAACCACTGAAAGACTGAACAACATTAGGTTTAATGCCCCAACTGGGACTTGAACCATTGAAAGACTGAACAACATTAGGTTTTATACCCTAACTGGGACTTGAACCACTGAAAGACTGAACAACATTAGGTTTAATGCCCCAACTGGGACTTGAACCATTGAAAGACTGAACAACATTAGGTTTAATGCCCCAACTGGGACTTGAACCACTGAAAGACTGAACAACATTAGGTTTTATACCCCAACTGGGACTTGAACCACTGAAAGACTGAACAACATTAGGTTTAATGCCCCAGCTGGGACTTGAACCACTGAAAGACTGAACAACATTAGGTTTTATACCCCAACTGGGACTTGAACCACTGAAAGACTGAACAACATTAGGTTTAATGCCCCAGCTAGGACTTGAACCACTGAAAGACTGAACAACATTAGGTTTTATACCCCAACTGGGACTTGAACCATTGAAAGACTGAACAACATTAGGTTTAATGCCCTAACTAGGACTTGTAAGACTGAAACAATTTAGGTTTTACACCCCAACTGGGACTTGAAAAAATGTGGTGAGGGGCAATGCAGTCGGTAAGTAACAAGCAATAGGCAGTAGAGAGATTTGTCCAAGGAATAACTCTATGTGTCCAGTCAAGAGTTTGAATCAAAGACTTTTCAATGCAAAATCCAATATCTTAACTGCTAGACCTATCTTTTAATTTATAATATAAAAATTTTATGCCACCTTTTCACAACTGAAAGGTCTCAGTTGTATATTATTAATATTTATTAAAAGTTCCCTTTTCTATGTTTCAAAAAGTTGTTTTCATTTTGAATCCATACAGAATTACTTGAAATGTATAAAATAGAGCCATCACCTGCAGTATATCAAGGTTTGCTGAGGCTCCTCCTGTTGCAATGACCTTCTGTCCGGGTTCTACACCAAAATTTAAATAAATCCTATAAATAACATAGTATTTAAACAGAAGCTTGCATGGCAGACCATGTGATAAGGGAACAAAAGGTAAATGAAACAGTAAGTTCTAAATGATAGTTTATAATGTTAAATTGGAATAAAAACAAAGAAAACATTATACTGTTTTAAAAGTAAATGTGCTTCAGAACTGTTTGAATCCCATTTAAATAATCAGATTTATTGTTCTTTTAGATAATTACATTAAAGCAAGTACTGTTATGTTGTTGGAACAACCAGCACACTACAGGTCAGCTGGAACAACTAGCACACTACAGGTCAGCTGGAACAACTAGCACACTACAGGGCAGCTGGAACAACTAGCACACTACAGGTCAGCTGTAACAACTAGCACACTACAGGGCAGCTGTAACAACTAGCACACTACAGGGCAGCTGTAACAACTAGCACACGACAGGGCAGCTGTAACAACTAGCACACTACAGGTCAGCTGGAACAACTAGCACACTACAGGTCAGCTGGAACAACTAGCACACTACAGGGCAGCTGGAACAACTAGCACACTACAGGTCAGCTGGAGGTCAGCTGGAACAACTAGCACACTACAGGGCAGCTGTAACAACTAGCACACTACAGGTCAGCTGGAGGGCAGCTGGAACAACTAGCACACTACAGGTCAGCTGTAACAACTAGCACACTACAGGGCAGCTGGAGGGCAGCTGGAACAACCAGCACACTACAGGGCAGCTGGAACAACCAGCACACTACAGGGCAGCTGGAACAACTAGCACACTACAGGTCAGCTGGAACAACCAGCACACTACAGGGCAGCTAGAACAACTAGCACACTACAGGTCAGCTGGAACAACCAGCACACTACAGGGCAGCTGGAACAACTAGCACACTACAGGTCAGCTGGAACAACCAGCACACTACAGGGCAGCTAGAAGAAGTCTTTCAACCTGATCTATACTGGAATTACATCCCATGACTTATGATTGGGACAAAAGGTTTATCCCTTAGCATACCAAAGTACTGATGATAGTCAAATATGTGAGCATTTTAAATGATTTTTATCATCTTATCAAAAACCTTTATTGTAAAAGCTTACCAATGTTCAGGCCAAAGTACTGGGCATACATCAGTCGCGCCAAAAACTGACTCTCCAGTACTGCTCTTACCTCAACCTCTGGCGGGAAGCTGGACACCTGCAGACAGTTACAGTGTATGGTATAATCAGGCATACATGTGGGCTTGCATAAAGAATTTGAAAGGAGGATTCTATTGCTTACATAGAAGAAAAGAAACAGAAGAAACAACTAGAGGGCCATAATGGCCCTTAATTGCTCACCTGAAGACACAGGCTTTTAGTAGGATCACGCAGACAAAAATTCTGACCACCAAATTTGGGGAATATTGGGTCATAAATCTGGTCCCTAAAGTGTTCACAAGGTTTTTCTACGATCTGAGCTTGTGACCTACTTTTTGACCCCACATGACCCAGATTCCAGGCCTGTAAACTTTGGCCACGTTTGGTGAAGATTGGACCCTAAATGTGGCCCCTAGCATGTTCACAAGGTTTTTCTAAAATTCCACCTAGTCATCTACTTTTTGACCCACGTGACCCAATAACAAACTCATCCAAGATTTCATGCAGACAAACATTCTGACCAAGTTTGATGAAGATTGGGCTAGAAATGTAGTCTCTAGTGTGTTCACAAGCTTTTTCGAAGATTTGACCTAGTGACCTACTTTTTTTTATCCCACATGACCCAGTTATGAAAAGATTCAAGATTTCATGCAGATAAACATTCTGACTTTATTTGGTGAACATTGGGCTATAAACGTGGTCTCTAGTGTGTTCACGAGTTTTACCTAAAACTTGACCTTTTGTCCTAGTTTTTGACCCCAGGTTACCCAATAAAGAACTGATCCAAGCTTTCATGCAGACAAACATTCTGACTAAGTTTGATGACGACTGGATAAAAACTGTGGCTTCTAACGTGTTTACGAGTGAAAAATGTTGATGCCGCATGACGGACAAAGGGGTATCAAAAAGCTCACCTTGAGCACGTTGTGAAATAGCATGAGAGTATGCCAGTGTCATAGACTTACTGTATGTTTATATGTATTGTATCAGAGCTCCAGCTAAGATGATTTACTTGTACAATATACCAGTAACTCTGGTACTGTTCTACTCAAGCAAACTGTCCAAGTTAAGAATATTTTAATAATACAAAGACAGTTTCCTAATAATGTAAAATAAAATGCTGCCTCAATGTAAAAATCATGCCCAAGGACATATAGTGTTGAAGGAAATCACACAATATGTGTTATTCACTTTACAGTAACATGATTGATTCGGTATTTTTCTTTCCCCTTTTTTTAACTTGTTACTTTTTTGTTTACATTATTAGAATTGATTTTTGCCCAAGAAAAAAGTAAATCTTTATGAAATCAGTTTCTTACAGGTTGATCATCTTCTCCAAACCTGTACACGCCTCTGAGCACAGGCTGTATCTCCGGGACATCGAAGTATATACCTGTACATACAGAATACAGAAAAGTAAACAATCAAAGCTATACAGGTTTTGTAAAGCTTAGCTCTATATACATGTACAAGCAGAAAATAAACAGCCATGTAAAATGAAAATATCCTAAAATGAAAACATAAAATGACAGTATGTAATGTATGCCTCTATTCACACAATTACATAAATGACATAATATTCACAGACTCCATTTTCCAAATTGTATGATACATGCAAAAACACTATAATTCCTTAAAGAATTACTGTGTTCTCTCTAACTATTTGCCAGTTAATGTGATATGACTGGGGTATCATAACCACTGTAACCCAGCTCTGAACAAAGAAGATCTGTGCCACGGATTGCACTTGTTCATGTGCATATTAACATCTACATTCCTTTGTTCTCTTTATTGGACTGTGTGATGTCTATCAATCGAACTGACAATGCTCACAATTAAGCATGTTTCTCTAAGTACTAGACACTTTTTTGAGATTTTTTTAATTGAATCAAAGTTTTGAGACAAGATATATTTTAGTGTCCCAATATATAGAGTGAATATACTAGTTATGTACTATTATACTCTACAGCATGATGCTATCACAATAAAGATTTTTCCATCTGCTAAGCCACTATTCTAAATAAAAACTGTCATCAAAGATGATGTGAATACACCAAGATACTGCTTGGTTACAGTAACTGGAATCATGCTGGACTAAGTGGTGACATTTCAATAAATGTGTTATTCAATCAGAAAAATGATTTGCACAAGGTAAAAATAAATATAAGAAAGGGCCAAAACTCAATCAAAATTAAGCCAATCCTGTCTGACCCAAGAACAAAGTTTCATTAAAATTCAAGCAATAGTAGCTGGAAATAAAGTATGCAAATCTTTACTACAAACATACCAATGATCGGAGTAGTAACAGACTTCGTATCTGGGCCAATGTTAGTAAGAATTAGCTTATATAAATATATTATAATTCTATCCAACTTATTTTTTTATTATTATTTCTCCTCTAAAAGACATGTTTTTTTATGAAAACCTAATGCATTTTTAAGACATCTAACCTAAGGCATTTTCAAGAAACTATCACATGTAGTTGTAAGTTGCAAATGAAATGTTTAAACCCATAAACATATGTTACATTTAATGCTTAATTTTGATTTTCATCAGTTTAATATAAAAAAGACTCAACAGGTAAAGGAGCAATATACTGAAAGAAGGAACCTCTCTTTTTCTCTACATATCTACATATTTGGAGACAATGTGCCAGAAATACAGTTTTGAAGAGTTGTAGATCTGCTTATGAAAAAAAACTAAGAAAAGAAAAACAACAAAAGGACAATCAATATGACAAAAATTTGTTAATGAGGAGGTAGGATTATGGCCCCTTCACTCTGCTCTCTTACACACCAATATATATCTAGCCTACCAGTACAAGTTTGATTAAAAAAGTAACACATTTTTTGGATAAGTTCTTGTCAAATTTAATAATAATAAAAAAAAAGATGGTCCTTGCAATCAACTTGCAATCCAAGTTTAAAATAAATTATTTACATATCTTGACATACGTTTTGGACAAAACTTTGATGGATGGAAAAATAGAGCGTAAAACAATTGAAAGACTGTATGGACAGATGGATGAACAAAGCAAGCACATATATGCTCCACTCTTTAGAGAACTTAATAAATAACAACTAAGTTACCTATGTTTCCATGGTTACCAGGTTGTGTCTGTTGCAGCATCTGCGAGAATGTATCCCATGATCCTCCAGCTGACTTCTCCATGATGTGTTCTCTGGTCAAGGAACCATTTTTAAAACTGTTAAATAAATAAATGACTTTCAATACAAAAAAATTATAAGGGTAAAGCTTTTAGCAATCTAAACCCTGTTCTGTGTTATAATGTCAGTTTTTATTTTGCCCATTTCTTATAACTTCAAATAGAAAATCTAGAATATCTCCAACTACATACAATACAAAGAAATGGTAGATGAAAGGTGGTATCCAACACTTTGATCCAGATAAACAGTGAAAAAAGAGCAAGAAATGGCACAAAAATTGATGGACCTTGTGCTTGAGGATTGCGCTTGCAAATGGTTTGTGCAGCACAGCTTCAAGTATTTGTCATTAATATGGGTAAATTTGACTAGAAACCTGTAAAAAACTGTGGCCAAGATATTAATAGAGCATGAGTGACATCTTTTACAAGGAATGTCCTTGAACCTTCTTTAAAATAGATAATAATAACATCATTTACCCTGTCTTACCACTGCAGTAGGGAAAAAAAACAACTTAAGTATAGAAAACAGCAAGTATGTCATCAGAAATCATTCCCAAACACCCACAAACTAAAGTAGGCTATATTGTATTTAATAAAGAACATGTTGTATTACACATTTAATGTCAATGTGTCGAATATTTATATTATCTTAGTAAAGTTATGGCTTGAACCAAAGACCTGTTTCTCTTTTGTGTGTTTATAGAAAGTATCTTTCCAAACATTTTTAACATTCATATAAACACTATTGTTTAATGCTATTTTTTCAAATTAAAAATTACTGAGAAAATTGCACGGCTGTTAAATATGTATATGTAAAATACAGGTATAATTGCATGCCAAGCAAAGAAGGATCTGGCATAGGATGGAGGGAAGAGAAGACTTATTCCACGCTCATTTAACAGCTTCAAGATTTTAAAAAGAAAAGCCGTCGCAATAAGCCTGAAGGTAAAACTAAAACCTATGTGTATGTGCACCAGAATTGTCTCAGTTAAACCAGAGTCAGATTTCTCACAAAATTTAACCTGGAGCTAGGAATAAATATAGAATGTTTATTTTTGATATATTCCTTTCTGAAGATAACAAACTTAAGTATTTTAGTAGGTATGGTCAAAAGGAGGATATGTGAAGTTTCATTTAAATTTATACACTTGTTTGTTGGACAAGTTTTTTGTATATTTAGAATACATAAATATCTGAAAATCCAAAGTGGGTGGCATATGTATCTAGCAACATCTAAGCCATCACCAAAACATCTAGATCTTAAATATAAAACAGTAAATAAAAGATTTAGGCTCTGCCAGTGAAGCAATATACTTGCCAAGACAAGTGGCATGGAAAGGAAAATAGGATAGGGACGACATGAAGTGCAGACATCAACAAATAGGGTGTTGTACGGCTCAGGGTTTATTAATAGACATGAAATAATAACATGAAACCAGTCAGCACTATATATGCTCCTTTGATATTTAAAAAGAACAAACAGGACAGCCAAGAAACATGAAACTGCTGTGATCTGTGTCTTATCAGTCATAGGATTGTGAGTACCATATTACACAATGCAACAGGTTCAATTGAATATTGTGCAGACATTTACAACACAAGGCAACAGGCTCTATTGAATAGCATGCAGACATTTACAACACAAGGCAACAGGCTCTATTGAATAGTATGCAGACATTGACAACACAAGGCACAGGTTCCGCTGAATATTGTGCAGACATTTGCAACACAAGGCAACTGGCTCTATTGTATGGTATGCAGACATTTACTTCACAAGTTTTCAAATATTTTTTCTGTAAACAAAGAAAAATGGTTGCATGCAGCCATTTAGTTCTAACTACACTCACAAGATACAAATCTAAGCAGGACAATGACTGATTTATAAAAAATTACTGGATGATGCTTACGAAAATGGATGGTTCACAAATAATTGAAAAAAAATGTTTACACAATCAGTTTATCCAATCAATCTTTGTGAACACATGGTGATCACCTGACCAATATTACAGATAAGAAAATATGTCCTGTTTGTGACACTGCTTGCAAGTACACTGTATGAATAGAAACTAACAAAATACCAATACAGAGAGGAGTAACATACAAATTTAGAGACCGTCCATTGGAAGGAGCAAAGACATTTACCAGACAATGCCCATATAGGCATTTGGGTCAAGGGGGTTGATAAAAACATTGCCATTGAGTCCAGGATTGGCTTTGGGTAACCAAAGACTCAAAACGTCACTGGAGCCTAGCGACACCTAGAATGTAGAGCGCAACACTACTTAAGAGGTTTGACAGATTCCTAGCTATAAAATAAATATTTCTAGGCTATATCTATTTTACATAAGCAATAAAAAGCACTCAAATAAAACTCAAGATAGGCATGCTACAATAATGTAACATCAAAGAAAAAGAAAGCTTATTTGTGGGACAGCAATTACAATCTTTGCTTGTCAGATTTGTATGATTTTAAAATAAACAAAAGCACCACAAATCAGAGCAGTACAAACCCAAAAGTCAAGCCAATTATTTATAACAAAACAATTATTAAACAGAAAATTTACACAAAAATATGCCGAGAAAAATACAAAGGGAAATAACTCCTAACAATGCAGCCTGAGATATATATATATATATCACCTTTATGCACAACAACATTTAAAAAAAATATCAACACAGGAAACTGCTAATGGATGTGCTTATAGACAATGCCCACCAAAGCACAATACCACCCTTTAAACACACATATATATATATATATATATGCAGCGCATTTATATAAGTATAAAATATATATATAAATATATATATAAATATACTTATATACTTATATAAATGCGCTGCATTTAACAGGAACTTTCAGCAGTACAAAAAAGGTAAAATGCATTATTTAATAGTTTCAAGCTGCATTTCTTCCTTCCGAAGAAAACATTGTTAAAAAAAATCTCCAGCGAAAAAAAGAATTATAGAAAATAATACAATAACTTACAATAACATCTCCCTCCTTTGGTGCCAGTCCAGCAAGAGATGCAGGGTTATCACCAGTGAATGCTACCACCTTACAGTCAGGTGAGAAACCATAGCGACCAACCAAGCAACTTGAGACAGAACCCTTGGTATGTGAGAAAAGGAAGCAATGAATGAATTACATGTAGTCAATTATGTTAAAACAAACCAATCACATGGACTCAGATTTTAGTTGTAAATCAAACATAAATATTTAAAATTGAGTTAACTGAGCATATCCCCTGAATGTGGGGTTGCAAAACTTTGTGTTTAAAAAAGAATTCATTTTCAAGCATCTTGCTGGTAAATTAAAGAATATATTAGCTAAAATTTGGTAAAGTAAGTCAACATAAAGCTGTTCCAGACCTAAGCTAAAGGTTAAAAAAATCCTGGGCTATGGCGATGGATAAAGCTTTAGTAACTTGATCAAAAGGTGCTCGATTTGTAATGTTAAAGACACTTGCACAATCATTTAGACACATTCATCATCTGAAGCAGACAAAGAGCTGCCTTACTGTGATAGCAGTGTTGTAAAAACCTAATATATCGTACCAATCAAGTCATCAAGGCCATAAAATGCCCTAATAAATGATAAAGCAATTACAACACTACTGTAATTATTTATTTAGGTCCAATATACAACCTCTGGTTGCTGAGCTGTCACTCAATTATGCAAGTTCTCAAGCCGTCTTGACTGTTTAAATTTGCATAAATTTCATTTCTCCATATGCATATAATACATTAAAATCCCATATATATATACAAAAATTAAATTGATAAATTTGTTTGATTTATCGTTGCTGGACTTAACTTAACAACCCACTAACAATCTCACTGCTTATTGCATATGAATGATCATAAAGTAAGCTTACCAGCACAGTGTGAGAGGGAACTACATCTCCAAGTTTGTCTGCTAAACCTGGACCACAGGCCTGCAAAATTATGATATTTTACTACAAAAAGTTTAGGTTAAAAGCCAACACTTTTAGATGTTAACTGTATTGTAAACTGGTTGTATAAACAAAACTAAAGCTTCCTAAATTAAAAAAAAAAAAAACACATACAAAAAAAAAACATTTAAAAAATCACTTTTCGATCTTTAAAAAAAATCTCATTTAGAACTACAAATGTAACATCTCATACAGACCATTTTCAAACATTTGCTTACGACAGCTTGTTTATTTGTTGAGTATTTCAGCTATCTGAGATGGTGTTCACTTAAAGCTTTAGATATAGTGCTGCCTTCACTGTGTAAAGCATGCCGTGAACACTTGACATGATACCACACTCAGTCCCATTTTCTAGTTTTATTGTTGATGTAACAGTAAGGTACCTGCAAGCCCTTGGATGACCATGTTTTGTTGTTGATGTTATAGTGACATACCTGCAAGCACTTGGATGACTATGTTTTATTGTTAATGCTACAGAGGTATACCTGCAAGCACTTGGATGAACATGACATATTGTTAATGTTACAGTGACATCCCTGCAAGCACTTGTCCAACTATGTTGTATCATTGATGTTACAGTGACATTACAGCGATATTCTTGCAAGCATTTGGATGGGCATGATTTATCATTGATGTTACAGTGACAACAGCAAGCACTCGGACGAGCATGATTTATCATTGATGTTACAGAGTCACACTTGCAAGCACTTGGATGAGCATGATTTATCATTGATGTTACAGTGACAACAGCAAGCACTCGGACAAGCATGATTTATCATTGATGTTACAGTGACAACAGCAAGAACTCAGACGAGCATGATTTATCATTGATGTTACAGTGACAACAGCAAGAACTCGGACGAGCAAGATTTATCATTGATGTTACAGAGTCACACTTGCAAGCACTGGGATGGCCAAGATTTATCATTGATGTTACAGTGACAACAGCAAGCACTCGGACGAGAATGATTTATCATTGATGTTACAGTCACACTTGCAAGCACTAGGATGACCATGTTTTATCATTGATGTTACAGTGACAACAGCAAGCATTCGGACGAGAATGATTTATCATTGATGTTACAGTGACAACAGCAAGCAATCGGACGAGAATGATTTATCATTGATGTTACAGTGACAACAGCAAGCAATCGGACGAGAATGATTTATCATTGATGTTACAGCGACAACAGCAAGCAATCGGACGAGAATGATTTATCATTGATGTTACAGTGACAACAGCAAGCAATCGGACGAGAATGATTTATCATTGATGTTACAGTGACAACAGCAAGCAATCGGACGAGAATGATTTATCATTGATGTTACAGTGACAACAGCAAGCAATCGGACGAGAATGATTTATCATTGATGTTACAGTGACAACAGCAAGCAATCGGATGACCATGATTCATCATTGATGTTACAGAGTCACACTTGCAAGCACTGGGATGGCCATGTTTTATCATTGATGTTACAGTTACAACAGCAAGCATTCGGACGAGCATGATTTATCAGTGATGTTACAGAGATATACCGGCAATTACTTGGATGAGCATGATTTATCATTGATGTTACAGTGACAACAGCAAGAACTCGGATGACCATGATTTATCATTGATGTTACAGAGTCACACTTGCAAGCACTGGGATGGCCATGTTTTATCATTGATGTTACAGTGACAACAGCAAGAACTCGGACGAGCATGATTTACCAGTGATGTTACAGAGATATACCTGCAATTACTTGGATGACCATGTTTTATCATTGATGTTACAGTGACAACAGCAAGCACTTGAACAAGCATGATTTATCATTGATGTTACAGTGATTTACCTGCAAGCACTAAGGTGACCATATTTAATCATTGATCTTACAGTGACAACAGCAAGCGCTTGGATGAGCATGATTTATCATTAATGTTACAGATATATACCTGCAATTACTTGGATGACCATGATCTATTACTGATGTTACACTGACATACCTGCAAGCACTCACATGACCATGATTTATTGTTGATGTTACAGTGACATAACTGCAAGCAATTGGATGACCATGATTTATTGTTGATGTTACAGAGATATACCTGCAATCACTTGGATGAGCATGATTTATAAATGATGTAACAGTGACATACCCGCAAGCACTCGGATGACCATGTTTTATTGTTGATGTCCAGCAGATTCATCCCTGAACCATCACTATAGTCGATAGCAGCATAGTTGCCTAGAAATAGGGAGGCAGCAAAACTGCTTACCAGGGAAATCCTCTGAAACCAAAATCTGATGTTTTATAATGATGGCAAAAATGTAATCTCCATGGACATGTGGTTGAGGCATTAGAAAGGCCTGACCAGAGATGTCATTACTGGACCCTAGATAGGTCTGACCAGAGATGTCATTACAGGACCCTAGATAGGTCTGACCAGAGATGTCATTACTGGACCGTAGATAGGCCTGACCAGAGATGTCATTACTGGACCCTAGATAGGCCTGACCAGAGATGTCATTACTGGACCCTAGATAGGCCTGACCAGAGATGTCATTACTGGACCCTAGATAGGCCTGACCAGAGATGTCAGTTTTGGGGGAAAATAATCAACTATAAATTGCTTCAAGGCTGTTACTACCTGAGAACTGGTTTAAATAAAAAAACGAGTTTAAGGAAAACAATGGAAATATGAGATTTTTTTCTATACAGAGTTATAATTGTCAGGAGCATGTAAAGATCAATCAAGACGGCCCACTATTGTGATAAAAAGAGCAACATGTCAATGTTTATCAGTTTTCTGTTTTTCTACTTTCTTTCCATACAATACACCACCAACTAACAATATGTGCAATAAGTCTTCAGTTTTGTGGTAAATGTATTTGATTTTTATTGTTGCCAATACATGTAGCCAGGTGATAGGGAGAGAATGTGTAAGCAGTCCTATTAGCTTAGTTCGTAGAGCATTAGCCCTGTAAGCAGAGTTCCAGGTTCGAATCCAAGACTTGCTTCACATTTTTCTCCCCATGTTACATACAGTTTACATTAGATCTCAAATTCTGTTTAGTAGAAACTGCCTTTTTTTAAATTTCATATCTTTTAAATAAATCCAACTTCTGTATCCCTCTACCTTGTGATAATTTTCCTCATCAAAGCCAAAAGGAGGTCATATAATGTGAATTCTATTAACCCTTTTTGGCTTTCAGTTGATGGCAAGACAATAATTAAAACCTACGGAGAACAGAGTATACCAAAACAGATGTTGATACCCATTTGAATACAAACATATAGGGTCTTATTATTATTTCATATTTAGAAAACACTGCAAAGGCACTAAACAATAATATATCGGTCAGATAGATACATAGAGAGATAGTGTTAATAACACTGATAGTGGGCATAACAAAATAACTGGGAAGCCCACCGTTGCCGCCTTGGAATAGGCAGTTGGCTAGAGAACGACTGGGGAGCTTAAACTGGCCTATAAAGATCGAACCTCATATTTCCTACTTTCTTAAGTGGAATTGTCCCTCTATATCTCCTATATCTATTTACCTCACTGTTATCATATGCCTGTGGATTAGTCTGGTAGAGTTTCAAGATCTGAAGCCCTGTACAGCGTTCAAAGGCTCGGCAACCAGTGATACGAGATAACTCCTGAAACATGATTGTTGAACAGAGATACAAAATACCTACATGTTGAACCAGGTGGAAAAAGAAGAAACTGGATGAAGAAAACCATGGGGTAGAGAAAACAATACTAAAATAGTAATACAAATGTAACAAGAGCTGTCAGAAGATGAGGCGTAATGGGGCTCTGGTAGAAAACGACAACTTCCGATTACAATTTTATTACAATTTTAACTATTGACATGTCTAACAAGAGATTAGCATAAGTACCTCTTTCTTTCTCTTCCAAATCTTCACTACCCTCTTTCACCCAGCAGCCCCAATATATACTCTACATTAACTCCGCATCTCATTTGCCAATTCCTTCGCCTAAACCTATTATTTTCTGATATCGGTATTTATAAAAACTAAAAGTCATATTTTTATTGTTAATCATGTCTTTAGACCAGAGCTGTGTCCCATGATTTCTTCCTATGTTTTGACGTATGAATCAATCATGGTCCGAATCAGGTCATGTTGTGTCTCATTACTGCTGTTCGCACTAGTTTCACCGTGCGTCATTGCACATTTCCTTATTTTGATTATTAATCATGTCATTCTTTGTCTTACTCTAAATTAACTTTTTGCACTTAACTTATGTAAATGACGCAATGTCTTTAACTAAACAATTATTATTTAACTAACCAATTATTATCCAACTGAAAACTACTAACATACATGTATTTATTATTTACTTGAAAACTAAATATTATGGTTATATTACATTACAAAGACAGAATGCTCCTCTTTTCTCAATGTTGTATAGTGTTAGCTGTTACTGTCCTGAACACATTACTAATATTAACAAAAACATTAATCCACATAGAAAATTTCAAGTTAAAAAGGGGTTTTAACTCAGCCAAAATATATGTGAGAGTTACCTACCCTATTGACAATGTTTTGAAAGTGAACAAATAGATCTATTCTAAGTTTAAAGATAAGCAAGACATTTTTTTAGAACTTGACCTTAACAAAATGGTTAATCAATAAGTGGGTCATGACAAAAGCTCTGCTATTATTATTTTAAAAGGGGAGCTAAAGATGAATATAAGAAGGGATGATAATATTGCATTACAGCAGAGGATACAATTACAAGAACAAAGTCAGTTGTTAAAATGGCATTAAAACTTTCAAGATGATGATTCGGATAATGATAATGAATGATAATGACAATAAAAATGATGAAACTGCTTCTTTAAATGCTGACAATGAATATGATGCTGATGGTATTAAAGATGTTTCTACTAATGCTAAGAAAGACAGTGAAGATGGTGCTGATGCAAACACCGATGATGATATACCTGTGCCCCTCCTACGGCAGCCTCCAGCTGTTTACATTGAGATGCAGTGCTTGCATCCATCCAGATGGGCGACTCCTCCACACTGAATGCATCCTGAAACAGGGCTAGTTACATTTTCCAGTTCTACAGTTACCACTGCTGTATTAAAAAGCATGTGACCAAAGTGGAGACAATGCTTGTCTACATTGATATCAGTGTACATTGATATCAGTGTCAATGTAAAAATATTCCACACAATTTAAATGTAATAAAATCAAAACAATTTATTTTTAAATGTAAACATTCCTAAGACTAAATTGTTATAATAAAACTATAATAGTATACTATTAAAAAAAATCAAAATATTATTATCTTGTTAACTGGACAACTTGACAATTTTCTTTTTGGGTGGCAGTTGTTACTGCAATCTGAAAGGCATGTGGCCTTCAACATTAAGATTTGATATTTATTTTTATAAAATCCAATTTATTTTCTTACAACTTCATGCAATGTATTAATAGAAAAATGCTAGAATCTCCGCAGCAAATAGTGCAGATGCTGATCTGATTGCTGCCAACAGAAGCAGGCTGGTCAAGCTTAAAACTATTTGCCTAAGCCACATCAATTTCTTCTTAGCAGCCGTACTGTTTTATTGAAAGTCTATAAATGATACATAAAACGTCTAAGATGGACGAGAAATTACCATTGTTAGTATCTACATTTACAGGTGTTTATGGGTAGAATGAAATAGCTTATAATATGCACAAAGTGCAGACAGAACATAATGTAATTGTTTAAAATGAATACATGAAAATAACATGCAAAATTATTGGTCTCAACCTTTAATTGCTCATACAGTGACTTGTCAGTCTGAAGGTTGGTCAGTTTCTGCTGTGCCCCTTTTTTCCAAAACACACCTCCATGTTGCTGAAAATAATGACGGTTATGGATCAACTGATTATTTAATTTATAGTCAATGTATTTTTACTGAATTGCAAAACTACAACAACTAAACTTTTAATCCTCATACTAACTTAACTCAAACTTATTTGGAAGAGTCTTTTCTTTTTTTTGGCAAAACCACATGGGGAAAAAGATCTTTATTTGCTTTTATCTTTTGTCTCCAACTGATACTTTCTGTATCTATTTATAATAAATCTAGATAATTAAAATAATGATGGCAGAACAACAATTGCATGTATACAATTTAAAAATTATAAGTGGAAACAAAATTTACAAGTAAAAAGAAATATGCATGGATACATACAACAGCATCGATATAAAATTTACTGCAGCAACATCTATCAGTAAGAAACCAATAAATTAACAACCATTACCTGTCCGTCCCCTGAGATGGCAGCCACAGAGGAGAAATCAAACCCAGCTTTCTTCATCTTATCCAGGATAAGATCCAAGGCCTGTAACGTACAAACCTGACACTAACCACACTACATTTCTTTTATTATTTTAAGCCATATTTACCCTTAGTCTTCTACTTAAATTGAAAAGCAATGATGCTAAGACATATTGCCATAGACACACATTCAAATCACACAGTGCCCAGCTTCCTGCCTAAGTTTTATTGATACATGCTTTACAGGCTTAGTGTTAAAATATAATAAATATATTTACTGTGTACACTTTACTTATAAACATATATAACACATTAATTTTTTTAAAAGTCAAGCCTGTCCAACTGGCCATGCCTTATTGATAACCATACATTGCAATACATGACCACATGGGTGCTTTCTTTAATCTGATTTTTTCTTTCTTTTTTTCTTATTTTGTGTGTGTGTGTGTGTGCTGTTTTAAGAAATACATCGCAATAGAGGTCATTATAGCAACATCAAACTATGTTGGAGGAGGAAAGCCCATACAAATATCTGATAGAACCACCAGTGCACACCAGATCAGCTGGAAGACCTTCCAACATTTACCTTTAAATTAATTCCAACAAATTTCTCTGCCTTACCTTGACCCACATTGCTGGAGGGGATGTGACAGTAACATTGTCATCATGGATGTGCACCCCTGCTGAGGTTCTGTAGGATGGGAACAGGTCAAAAGTATGAGAAGGAAATTAAAGTGCTCCAACCAATTATTATTAAATTCACTCTTTTAAATTACATTCATTTTGTGAGATTGATTTTTTTCATTGAAAGAATAATCCATTTTACATAATATTGACTTGAAGATGGTCTAGTAAATTCTAGAATGTTTTTAATGGTTCCTTCTTGAATATTCTTAACCATTTTAAATAGAGCTTTATTCTTGTTTTATGTTAAACCTGAGTTAAACCTGTTAGGTATGTTTAGTGAATTTATTGTCCAATCAACAATATTTCAGTTACCTGGAGATAGTGCCAACTTATATCAGATATAGTACTACCTTCACTGTGCATTGCATGCTAGAAACACCTGACATGATGCCACACCCAGTCACATTATCGTGACGAGCCAACCAGTTGTGGAACTTCACTTATATCTGCTTGAGCATTAGCAAGGAAGCTATACCACTACCATTTTTGACAACTTTGGTATGTCGCGGCTAAAGCTGAATTCTTTTGGTTTCAAACACCTAATAGTTAGTACTTGGTCGCATTATTTACTGCTGCACAAAAGGATATTCACTCATTTTAAGCAGTGCATAACTATAATACCTGTATCGAAAAAAAATGTCACAAAGCTTACTTAAATTCTGGGAGATCTGTATCAAACTTGACATTGTCTTCAAAAACAACCTTCAGTTCTTCATTCACACCAATCACTTTGATCTGGAAACAAGCAAGTTAAATGTATTTTAACAATAACAAAAAACCTGTATTCTAAGTTCCTTTAAAAAAACAGAGTTGGCAATTAACTAATTTAATGTTAGTAATGGAAATGGCTGCAAAAAGTTCTTTTTTTTTTTTGTCAAGGGAGATTAGGAATCTAAAGATTACAGTATTGAATATTATAATTGTATTTAATTACTCTTAATAGTTTCCATGTGATGTCACAGGCATTGATAAGACAGTTTAAGGCAGCCATCTTTGTGGGCAGAAATTAATGCAGGCCAAATCTGGAAATATGTGCTGTATTAAACTCATCACTGTGTTTTTATTTTTCAGTCTATATTAATGAATTTATATCAAATTGAAAGCTTTCATGAAGTATTTAAAATATCAAAACTTTATTTCGATAGTTTAAAAGGTAAACAAAAAATATAAAAAAGTTACACTGTTCATTGTGTTTAACAATGAGCCAATACTTTTATTTATTTCTGTGTAATAATTCTATATGCATTTATCAATTTTACAAATATAGCATTCTAAAAATATGAATCTCAAGAGCTTTTCAATGGTGTATAGTTTTTAATTTAACAATTAATCTGAAAATCTCTTGTGGCTGCCAAGATAAGGGATCTATATCTACTGCAATGAAAGGTAATTATAATACATGAAAATTCCATACTTTTAATGTTTCAGGTCTAAAAAGCATGTTCATGTCCATGTTGAATGTTCATTTAAAAAAAAAACTGCATGCACATATTAGTCTTCATAAAATGAGAATTGCTACAACTATACAGTAGAAACTTTACAAGTTCTTAAAGACCATTGTGGTAGTTCGCACGACACATTCAGTATTCTACCAGATTTAAAAGGAAACATGCGAGTTTTAATTTTAAGAAGACATTAAATACAATTTTTTTAAGAAAGATATCCACAAATTCAAAACTGGATGGAGAATTTTCTTAAAAATTAACATTCACATCTACATTATCAATTGTGTTCATTTTCAAATTCTGTATGTTATATTACATAATTATTACATACCCCAACAATTATACTGTATTTTGCTGTATAATACTTGTGATTTATGCAAGTGTATTTTGGAGTTGCTTTCATCAATGGGGTTTATACTATTTATTAACAATACTTTATTGTTATATATTGTTCTGCCTTACTTGTCAATAAAATATGTAAATGAAAAAAAAAAACTATGAAAGGAAATAAAATGTAGGAATCGTATTTAAAATGAAAATAAAACAGTCTTACGTATATATCAAAAACTTTAAAAAAGATTAAAAAAATAACCCAAGTTCATTTCCGACCCATACTTAGAAAGTATTAAAGAACAACACACTATGACTAAGACCATCAGTCATTGCCAGTGAGTCATGAGACTACCCTTCCACTCCAGAAACCATCGCATTCATTCTAGGAAGAACAGGAGAAAACAAGATCCAAATCAGATCCAGGACTGAGTGGTATCACCTATAGAGTGAGAGTCTACAAATTTTGTCCAAAACTGTCGAGGCAATAGTGGAAATTACCAAAAGAAGTCTGAATGATGGTGAAATCCCATCAGCCTGGCAAAAGGTTGTGACTGTTCTATCATTAAATTTCTGAATGTGGAGGGACAGATAATATTCTTCATAGTGCTTGCCATTGGCCTGACATGTTTTGTGCGAAAAAAAGGCTAAATAAACGCTCAAGTTCAGAAAGGATGTGTTACAGTTGTTTTCTAGATCTACTGTACATACATCTGGCATAGTCAGTCATTATACCTGTAAAAAATTGCAATATGTTGTACGGCTAATAATAAACTTGTAGGTAACACAAAGTCTTCTTACATTTTAATGCATATACATCTTTTTACTTCCCAACTGGAATTGTATTTCTTAAGTTATAAGATGCAAAGATCAACAAAACAGACTTGACTTTGTCTTGCATGATCCAGCCAATACGCATTCGTATCTGCATTCGTCGTACATCGGGTGTCCGGGTACATTTCATGTCCGAACACTACTTCTTTCAATGTAGGTTCTGTTTCCACAAAGTTGGAAAACGCCCAACATAACTTGCAATATTGATTGTCATGCACATTTTCATATTGCCCTAAATAAGTAAGTGCGTGAGGCACCAGTAAGGGTAGGTACCAACATGACAGTGCTCACATACAACGTGGCATTACCTGCTGAGTGCTAAAATCAAAACCAAGATAAGTTTTTGAAGCCATCTTTAATCAGTCAGACCCTTTCGGCAAAACCCGTAAATATCCGGAATTGTTCGGAGGCAAAGTAGCAGCAATCGGAACTCCTCGGGTAATTCCGTCTCGAGACATCCGAGGTGTTCCGATTGGATTATCCCGAAGACGGAATTTCCCGAGGAGTTCCCATTGAATAAGGAACGCTCTCTTTTGTGGAGATTGCTGTCAACAACTGTTTTAGTGTTTACAACATCAAAAGTGGGCACACACGTGCTGATTAGTTTAAAATTATTTATGATAAGAGAAACTTTACCTTATGTTACGTAACTCTGGCATATAAAGCATTTTATTTTGACTATAATTGTTTGTGTACAGAGTTTTTGCCAAAAACCAAACTGCCATTAGTTACACTGTAAAGTGTGTACAGTAGGCAGAATAGATAGAAATAATAACACGATTTTTAATTTCATTCAACCTTTTGTAACCCTTTCGTCTCAGAACTAATACCAAATTCCTTATTCAGAGTATTTCACTCTCAAGGATATTGAGTTATGTAAGTCAGATCTAATAATCCAGCAGTTGACAATGTAGCAGGACTGTTTGTTCTGATGTTAGTGTTGGCTCGCATTTTGTTTATTATAAGTTATTAACATAGGTGAAAACACATGATGTAAGAATCAGTATGTTTCAATAGTTTTTAATGAACTTATATCAATGTATTGGTATGTAGTTATAAAGATTGTGACACACAGTAGAGCATATCGATTTTAATACAACTTATAAGGATCCATATCTATTTGATTTTAGAGATACTGCATAAATTTAGGGTTTAATTTGAAATATCCCAATAAAAGGCCTAAAGAGAGAGAGTGGCTCTAGCTCTGACAAAAGGTAACCACCTTGTGAATGTCCATGAGGCAAAAAGCACAGAGAAGGGATTTCTCTCCTCAAATAGCCTGAAAAACTTGTGCACACCATGGACACAATTCAAAGTATAATACTAGGTGGATTATAAAGCACCATATGAAAGACAGTACATTTACATCATTGAATAAAGCAGGGCTATATATAACCCAAGTGTCAACTGGTCGCTTGCATACTATATCTGCTGATAAAGTTCTGCTTCAATGAACATGGGCTAGTGGTCAGTTATAATGCTATCAGCACGTATGATGGAGTTGAAGTGAAAACCATTTCTGCCACAACAAAAGTGTGCAATTCTGTTACACTCGACAAAAGACATTTTGTCATGAATGATTATTATTAAATTTATGTATTTCTATATATTTATTTATTAGATTTCTTAAATGGCTGAGCATCCATTTCCACACTTGAAGATAGACAGTACAGATTTTCTTGACACATTGACTGGTAGAAGCAAGTGTCCGAAATGTGACAAGTCTCGAAAGTACTACTGCTACACATGCTATGTTCCAGTTTCTGAGATCAAAGAAAGTGTCCCACAAGTAAAGGTAAACTGAGTAAATTTAAAATTAAACAGTTGGATGATTTATAGGAAAAATAATAGATTTTAGGCCTTAATATTATTTTTTTCTGATTGTAGAAAATATTATTGAAAAATACAATCACTTAAAAAGCAAAATTCATATTGATGCATTTCTTAGAAGCTTATAATTTAAACTTTATGTATGTCTGAAAAACATTTCTATTCATATTGATGCATTTCTTAGAAGCTTATACATTTAAACTTTATGTATGTCTGAAAAACATTTCTTGTGTTTTTAACCTTTTCTTTATGCAAAGCAGTATATGTAATTACTAGTAACTCCTTCTACTTAGCTGCCAATAAAGGTAGATATTATCAAACATCCATGTGAAGTGGATGGGAAGAGTACTGCAGTCCATGCAAAGGTTATTGCCAATGATGATGTCACTATCTACACATACCCCTGTATACCAGAATATGAGCAAGGAGACAAGGTACAGTACAGCTTATATTACATTTGCACAACAATTGTACAACACTTAATTTTAATTATTTTCATAAGTGAAGAAATAGTACTTCAGAAGTGCCTGTGACTTCTGACTCAATATTGATGGGTATAAAACTTAGACTAATAATGTTTTGCAGACAAAAATTGTATTTGTAACAATTTTAAATAAGATGGTTCACAATGATCGCATGTTAGTTTTATGTAAAATAGCTTTAAAATGAAAAAAAAATTGTGCTCATTTAATTACAATGTTAATAAATCAATAATTATGTTTTTTCTTCACAGGTACTGCTAGTTTTCCCTGGAAAAGACTCAGTAACCTTAAATCATTTAGCCAGACTCTGGTTGCCTAGGGAACAAGATGGAGCCAATCCAGGCGACAGTGACAAGGAACCAGCTAGTGGTGTATCCAAGCAACAGAAAGTTTCAGAAGATAAAAATCCCTCAGAATCTTCTGCTGAAGAGAGTTCCAAAGTAGAAAGTCAAGACTTGGTGGAGTCTTGTAACAATGTAAACAATGAATTGTTAACACAAAACCAAGCAAGTAGAGTAGGCACAGAAAGTGTTATCGTAGGTGTGAAGAGAGATGCATCAGATCAGATCTTTAAAGATGAGGAACTGGGTTGTTCAGGGGCCAAAAAACAAGTAATAGATACACACCTTTCCTTAGTTGCTACCTCGGCTGGACATAGTGAAAATGATCAAACTGATGTTGAAAATGTAAATAAACTTCCTTCTGAATGTGGCAACTGTGAGCAGTCAAATAGTGATGAAGAAACTATTTCAGTTACTTGTGTTTCTTTAAACGACTCACAGAATGCAAGTGATGCATGTGGATCCAATGGTTATCCCTCCAGTTGTGAGTCTGCCTCTGCCATTCATCAGAACAATGACTCAAGCACAACCAGTACCAGCCAATTGCTTCCAGGCTGTCCCATTGAAAGGGTTGTATTCATAGATAGTACATGGAACCAGACCAAAAATATTTGCACAGATGAACGATTGAAAGGTAATCATAACTTTTGGTAATACTTAACTCTTTTACTGCTTCCCGAAGTACATCGTATGTCTATTTCTAACCACATCAATGCTCTTTTACGTACACCATACGTCCTCTAAGTGTATACTACTATTTTTTAGTGTTTACAGCATTGCTAATTTTCTATAAAAGTATGACCAGAGTTACTCCTCTTGACAGTAACTTACAGTGTGTTTTTTTTCTTGGAAATACTCATATTTTTGAAGGTGTAGGAGTGAAATGCCAAAGAAAAAAGTAAAAGTTCTGGATTTTTTCAACTTTTTTC
Organism: Sinonovacula constricta; assembly: GCA_007844125.1. Classification (NCBI taxonomy): domain Eukaryota; kingdom Metazoa; phylum Mollusca; class Bivalvia; order Cardiida; family Solecurtidae; genus Sinonovacula; species Sinonovacula constricta. The sequence goes on from CM017560.1 coordinate 17,788,307, forward strand.
TATTTTTGAAAGTCCATAACATTTTTACAACACATGATAATTAATAAATTTTATATTATTTGGAATCCATATTCAGTTTCCTTTCTAATGATATATAGTTTTACAGGTCTTTTCATAAAACTTCCAAAATTATAAGCGATTAGTGATGTGTGGCATTTTCTTAGGAAATTTCTAGAAAATTCCTCAATATGGGGCATGGAAAATGGCTTAGCAGAGAAAGGGTTAAGTACTAATCCTACTTCCTTCATGAACTGAACGTGTTTTTATGCCCCATATAGGAGCCTATAGCTGCCTCACTGTTGGTCTGTTGGAGCATCCTTATATATATTGGTCCCTTTTTTGTATCTCAACCATAACTTCCATAGTACTAATATTATTCCATTCAAACTTCACTACCTACCATACACTTGAAGGTGTGTCTTTTGTAAAACTAACAAAGTGAAAAAATTAATATCATATTCCTTTGCAGACTTTCAATTTCTAGAACTACAAAGATTGAATATCAAGATGGTGCCTATTATATTGCACAACTTTTTGTGTTTATTATTATTTATCTTACATACATCATCATTGCAATTTGTACCTCCTCCCATATTGTTATTTTGACATGCCAACCTCAAATGCTCACAAACTTTATCACTAAAAAGATTCACATTATCTTTTATATGAATTAGGTCAACCATTCACCTCTTGTTCCACATGTTCAATGATTGGATAATCTGGTTTATGAAAACAGAGTCCATCAATGGTTTGGGAACCATCATTTGTTATAATTGCAGATCTACAATGAGTAGAACTGCAAAAACATGTACACAAAAGCAAGTGGAGCCTATTTTATTGCAAGACTCTTACAGTGTTGCCTACCAAGCAACGATCACATTGATCTACTACTACATCCCCACCCACCTAACTCTACCCTGTACATGTAATATATATTGACAATGGTTGCACGTTTATTGATGTATTATGTGACTATTTCTATCTGTCTGCACTTCTTGCTCTACTGCAGGACTGCGGTGTGTAGAGCTGCAGTTACAGAAGAGCAAATTCTGGAGGCACCAGAAGGACATTCCTGACACTTACCTGTCAACGATTGAGGCAATATATTACCTGCTACGGGATTTTCATGACAACTTTGTGACAACCCCTTACGTAGGAGAGTATGACAACTTGCTGTTTTTCTTCACCTTTATGTACAAAAAAATTTGTGGACTGTACCAAGGAGGGGCCCAACTGAAGGCTCACATACAAAGGAAAGAAGAAAAATTAGGCAAAAAGGGAAAGAAGAAGCAAGAAAATACAGACAAAAATGGCATTTAGAATTAAATAAAGTGATAGATCAAAGTGAACAGTGGAAAGGGAGAAAAACAAATAAGTAAAACCATTAAATAAAACAAAGACAGATTGAACTGCAAAAACAAAAAAGCTGCATGTATATTTTTGAGTTAAAAGAATCTTCTAAAGGTTTTAAATTTTAATATCATAAATATGTTGCCATTATTTCATATGCAAACATCAAGGCTATCTGTCGTCTCTGGGATGAGAAGAAGGCTTTATGGTGAAACATGATTCAAGTTGTTTGAACTAAGCAAAATTGGGGAAGGCACAGTGGGACTGAGAAATATCATGTTACAAATAAAGATGGGGCTATCTTTAAGAGCTTGTCATTTCTTTTGCACAAATATATGTTATTTCTCGATTAACTTTAAAACTTGACTTAAACAAAATATATGGAGCCCAAAAAACCATTTAACAACATATCCATGAAACATCATATTAAGTGTATTGGGTCCAACTTGATGGAACATATTTTAAAGTTTTCAATTGTCAGGGCTAGTAGTTGCAAATAAATTGTTCATTATTTGCTTTTGAGAGAAAAATAATTCTTAAAAAAATGTGTGTGCTTTAGACAATAAAAAAGCCCTTTTCAGCATAAAGGAAATTTAGATTTAACTAAAAAATTATATTTAGCTAATGTAATGTCTTAAATCTCGGACAATAGAACACCATCCCATCAATCCAGTAAACAGCTCAGATCTGTAGTTGTGGTGCAGTTAGACAACTTGGTTAATCACTGACCTGAAATCCCTTAAAATGTCAGCTCAACATAAGTTACAGACACACGCTGACTGCTTCGCTAGTTCTTGATATGTGCTGAGCGGGGTCTTCAGATGACCCTGTCAGATGTATAATAAAATTAAAATATAATTATATGCTATGTTGAAAAAAACAACATGATTATAGGCTATGTTGAAAAAATCTTTTTTGCCACTGTTTTTTTTTTTCCATAAGATTCTACTTGTGGTGTCTTGATATCAGTTTGTCATAATTATGGTAATGGTAATTTCTGTACAGGTATGCAGGGTTGCTTCATTGATGAAACAAGTGAAATAAACAACATTTTCTGCTGGAAATATAGACACAGTACATTGAACTTTTAATGAAAAACTTAATAGTTGAACATGATCAGGGCACATATTAAACTCTTTTAAGTCGGTTATAAATATTGAAAGGCGATCAATGTTGTCTCAAACTAATGGTCTCCATGCTAGTTGTGTTGATATTGTTGTTTTTGTAAATTTTGTACTTAAATAAAGGATTAAGAATATGGTGTGAAAATAAATAATGAAATCACATTTTGGAAATTTTTATTCTAATACCATTCTACCTATAATTACATACAAAAAGTAAAATCATTCTTACATCAAATATACAATATGTTAAAATTAATGCATAGGATTAACCAATTTCTGCACATTGGTTGAATTACCTATAAAAAAGTACCACTATATTGAATAGATCGCAATCCAGTTTTAAAATTAGGATCCTAAACCAGAAATTGACCATGGTACAAAAATTAAAGGACAGCTTGGCCACTTGTGTCACACTCACGGCTTCTGATTTTTTTTCCCCAATACCAAATGACAATTTCAAAGGTATGGAAAAAAAAAGAGTATAAAGGTTTTTATGTTGTTTTTATTATAAAATATAATTCTGTCATTGAACTGCATTTTATTTGCTGGTGCATTAGCACGGAAGCTATAACCTCACTTATTTTTATTGACTGGTATGTTGCAGCCCTGGTTGGAACCCAAGGCCTCCCACCTGAAGCTAACACTCTACCAATTGCGCTTCCTTGTCTGGCATTATTATTTTTTTAAATGCTTCAGACTACAATATGCATATTAGTTTGTTCAATTGTTGGGTTTATCGTCACAGCAACAATCAGCTGTCTGAAGATTGCGTCATCTTCGAAGCAACTAAAGTGCTACCTTTACTGCACATAGCATGTCCTTAACACCTATGGAACATTAGCGTACATATACTTAACAAATGTACGTTTAAAATGAGAATATTTCATATAGTACATGACAATACCTTTCAACAGGGAAGACTTTTACATGCACTTGTCACATGCTGATCATGTGGTTCTGATCTATAGTGTTGAGTATCTCCATTAACTTAATAATTAATCTTCGTTTATTTTTAAACTTATTTTTAAAAGAGCCATCTTGTACTCTTAACTGTTGGGATGAACATGCATTTATATCAAATAATTTTGGAAGTTTGTCAAACGATTTAAAGCTTCAATAATAGCTTCTGTGTACAATGTGTGAGTACATATTAGAAGTTTCTACAACCCAATATAAACATGTCAGATTAAATATTATTATTTCAACAATGCCCGCAATCATGCCAAAAGGAGGTGTAATGGCTGTTTTCACTTCCAAAATCAAATAACAATGTTCTTTCTAGCAATATTTCAAATATATGTACCAACATTACAAGTAAATAGTAATTTTACAATGACGGATCAACAATCTGTACAGATAATGCTTATTCATAAAAAATAGCAGAAAACAATGCTATGTATGTATTATTTAAACAAACAAACAGTGGATATTTAATTTAATACAATATATCCCCACATTTGAGAAGAATGTTGTTTATATATGCTATCATTTTTTTTACAATGAAGCATAGAGAATAAATGCATAAATTGCTTTTCCAAATAAAATATGTTTGAACTAATAAATGCAAGCATTTTTAAAAGAAAAAAAATATAATACACAATTTCTTGTTATTTAAATATGTAGCTTCAATACACAATTTAAATGCCTCCATTATTGATTTAACAAAATGAGGAATTATGAATGCATTATTTGTTGTGATTCAGCCAACTGTGACTAAGTTGCTGTAAATAAATGTGAAAAGATGAAAAGAAACAGGAAAAATAACTACAGCATAATACACTGTAGCATATCATGTAGCTTTACAATAAAAAAAAATAATTATATGAGAATACACTTTAGACCAAGTTGCAATATTGCATGAATAAACTTAACAAACTATTTACATAGGCTACATTTACTTGACATTAATGATGAGGCATATATATGTATAGACAAAAAATAAAAGTTGACATAATAATTAAACATTTACACATCAGTTAGCCAATGCTGCAATTACCTCTCAGACTCATGAATTGACATGACCTAATCAAATGGTGAACATCCAGATTTGTCAGCTCCTGTCTGCTCAGGATCAACAATACTTGCTGCTAAGTAATCTATCAAGATGTGTTGTTACCTTAAGCCATCGTGATAAAACAAATGATCAGAAGAATTAACTATGGCTTACTAAAAATGTAGCCGACAAAGTCTTAAAAATGTCTATTTTGCATGCATTTCGCAGGTATTTCTTAAGAATTAAAGTGTAAAAAACATCCAATATAGCCACACAAAAAACAACTGAATGTGATAGGCCTGATGAACAAATCTTTCAAGTTAGTTTGCAGTCTATTCTAGTTAAATAATGTAATCACTTAAAATAATTACCTCTTCAACTACAACTTCACTCACACCAGCATTGTTTCTTCTGCTAGTTCAAATTCAAGTTCACTAACATTCAACTTATCTCATCAGCAAGTTCAACTAACGACATCACAAACATCAGACTTATCTCATCCTCTAGTTCAACCAAAACATCAGACTTATGTCATCAGCTAGTTCAATCTCATCTGCAAATTCAACTAAGACATCATGAACATCAGACTTATCTCATCAGCTTGTTCAACTAAGACATTACAAATATCAGACATATCTCATCCACTAGTTCAACTACGACACCACAGACATCAGACATATCTCATCAGCTAGTTCAATCTCATCAGCAAGTTCAACTAAGACATCACAGACATCAGAATTATCTCATCAGCTAGTTCAATCTCATCTGCAAGTTCAACTTAGACATCACAAACATCAGACATATCTCATCAGCTAGTTCAATCTCATCAGCAAGCTTAACTAAGACATCACAAACATCAGACTTAACTCATCAGCTAGTTCAACTAAGACATCAAAAACATCAGACTTAACTCATCAGCTAGTTCAACTAAGGCCTGTACTCACCAAGCATTTTTAAGTCTAAGTCATAACTTAAGCCCAAGTCACAATTTTCATACCAACAAAAAAAAAAGCTAATTAAAGTTGCAATGCGATTTTAAGCTTAAACTAAGTTAAAGTAGGAAAATTAAGTGTCATGCAAAAAATACTCAGAAATGTAGCTAAATACATAATGAAGATACTGTGGATTGAAATCCATGACTTGAGCCATTCTTACTTAAGAATGGTTGGTGAATATGTGCCTAAGTCATCACAATTATCAGACTTATCTCATCAGCTCATTCAACTGAACAGTCGTCAGACTTATCTCATCAGCTAGTTCAACTAAGACATCACAAACATCAGACCTATCTCATCAGCAAGCTCAACTAAGACATCACAAACATCAGACCTATCTCATCAGCAAGCTCAACTAAGACTTCACAAACATCAGACCTATCTCATCAGCTTGTTCAACTACAACTTCACTTACATCTTACGCATCTTTTCATCAAGCTCAAGTAAGGCATCACAAACATCAGGCTTATTTTTTTTAGCAAGCTCTCACTAGTTCAATTATGACTTCACTAACATCTTGCTTATCTATTCCATCAAACTCATCTACTTATCTCTTAGGTTGGTTCAGTTGTCAATTTCTCACTTTGCATCATTAGTCAGTGCAATTATGACTTCACTTGCATCATGTTGATCTCATTCAATGGTTTAAATTATGACTTCACACACTATATTGTTATGCAATATCAAGTGTTTCAATTTATGACTTCACATCCAACACTTCAGGCAGTTCAAATTTAACCTTCTAATCTCTTTTTTATTTCTTTCAACTGTTTATGATCATGATTATTATCTCTTGGCTTCATTCATTACTTAATTTCTAACTCCAATCACATCATGATTAGTTACAACTTAGATGGTATGATTACTACAGGATCAGGGAGTTTTATCTGCAGAAAGATTGAATTTTTAGAAAAGTTTCAGGACAAGTTAATATTTTAAATAGACCTAATGAAAAAAGCTTTTGCACTGATCAAATATGTGGCCTAACTGTGTTTTTAGCAACCATAATTATGACATTCCACACTACATGCTATATCTTCAGGTAGAACAATTGTTACTGGATTTCCATTGTTTCAGACAGTTCAGTTATGACACCATATCATCTCTTTGGCCAATAAAAGTACAACACAACCACATTCTTCATTACTTACATCATGCTATCTCATCAGATTGTTCAATTACAACCTCAATACCAGATTCAGCTTCAGGTATTTCATATTGCTCTGCCTCTTTTTCAACCTGGTTCTCAGCTTCACCGGATTGTTGATGCCTGATAGAAATTGTTGTACAAATTTCATTTACTGACTCAACCAGGTCCCCTGTTTTAAGAACAGCTGGGTTAACAAATATACTCTGCGCATCAGAGCCCATCACAACTGTGGTTTCACTCACATCTTCAATGGTTGACAATGGATTGTCTGCAGGAATATCTGTATAATCTGATACTATAACTTCAGAAATGGCAGTGGATGTTTGATTAGGGATCAAATTCGAAACCAACTCCGGTGATTCTGATTGAAAATTTTGGTTTGATGCAATAGAACTTATTGGTTTATCATCAGCATTTTCAGTATTTAATTTAACCACATGTCCATCGTTCTCAGCAGGAGTAGAATCTGACTCAATGTCAGCAACTTTCTCCAGAGTGTCTCTTATCATATCTGGATTAATTGTGACAATGTTTGACTCCCCGTCTGCATTTACATATGTCACAGTAACAGGGTCAGTAAACTTATATCCCCCTTTAGAGATGGCTTCTAACACTTCAGCTGGGATATGAGACTTCTCAAATACTGCAGCAGTGCTTTCTACAACTTCATCTGCTTCATCCTGATATACCACTTTCTTCTCTTCACCATTATCTTTATCAATTGCTAATACTCCCTCTTGACTTTCAATATCAGCTTGAACCTTATCATCTTGTTTGTGATTGATGATATACACTATATCTGGCTGACGTTTTGGAGAAACACATGCTTTGAAAATTCTCTTCCTTGGACTCCTGCCTCGCAGAAATATCTCTCCCTTTTCACTGACAAGAATAAGTTGTTCTGTTGGAATGGCTTCTACCTCAGTTTCATCTTTGCCTTTGTTAGTGTTAACATCCTGAGGATCCTCATTCATATCTGTTGACTCGTCCTTAACCATGACTCTTCTACCCCTTCGTGTTGAAGTAGAGCCACTGCTACTAATGCTGCCATCTTCGTGAGACTTCACATGCTTAGTAAAGTTAGATTTGAAGTTAAATTTCCTTCCACAAACATCACAAGTAAATACATCCCTCTTGCCAGAGTGTATCTTCATATGGACAGTCAGGTTACCATTCTGGGTAAAACTTTTGCTGCAAATCTCACACTGGTATTTCTTCACTCCTAAAAAAGATTGAATAAAAAATGTTGGCGGATAGAAAAATGGTTTGATTTTTAAATATATTATGCTGATACAATTATAGTCATAATTGTGAAGATCAGAAATTGATGAAACCATAAAACCAACTAAACGGTCAAGGGGTCAACTCTGACAAGCAGTGAACAGTCAAATGCATGATCATATCCATAATTATAAGCAGTTTTGTTGGTGATGCAGTGCATTGTTAGGTTTTGAGTATAACACATAATACCTTAAATAGTATACCTAGGAAATGAACTCAGAAATGCTCATTTCTTCACCTTGATAGACTTTTCACTGAACCATAATTTAGATTGACAGTACAATCAGGATCTGCATACTTTACTAATCACCATAAGATTTATTTACAGTAATTAACACAATGCCCAAATATAAATACCTTCAAATCATGTGAAAAGACAGATCACAAATGTTAATTCCATTCCTCATTTTATTGGAGATGTCAAATTTAAACAAGTTGCCATAAGCACAAGAATCGCCTTTTCTGACTAATCGGGTCCTGGAAAATTGTTATTTCAGAGCATGGCTGTTGATTGGTCATTTATTGGTCAATGGTAAAGGAAGAACAACAAATGTTTGGTAGAACTCCCAGTACAGGTTAGTTGGAATACCTCCTTGCATGAAAGTAATTGCAGTAAGTTGCTTTTTAAGCATAACCCAGGCACAGTTTTATCAAGGTCCAGATATTATCTGTGAATTGGAACAACCACCTACAAAACTATCCACATAAAAATTCTTGCGCTAACAGAGAAACACTTAAATGGTTAAACAGGACAGACTTCTAATTTAATAGTTCACACATATGGTAAAGAGGCTTTTTTCTTCCAAAGATGAAATAATTATCATAATAGCAATGTTTATTAAAATAATCATTATCATTGCTATTGCATAATCATTAATCTTTTTAAAGTAATTTCAGTAGAAAATATGACAGAAAACAGTCCAAATTAGACACACACACATTAAAAGAGGTTTAGAAGCATTAGTCTTTATACTGTATTCAACTCACCTGTATGTTTGTACTGGTGCGATTCTAGGTACTGTATGCGAGTAAAGGACTGGTCACACACACTACAGCTGAATGGTCTGATGTTGGCATGGACCTTCTCATGCTTCTTAAGACTGTTACTCAACCTGAAATAAAAATAAGAATGAAATGCATTTAAATATAATAAGAAATACATTAACAGATTGTTAATATCGGATAAAATTTCTCTTAGGGCACCCATGTGGCTCCTGACTGCTTAGGTTCTCACTGCATGGGATTAAGTTCTGATTGGGGCAAACAGTGGTTCTACCCAGACAGTCTCTGCCAACAAATTAGCCGGATATCACTATAAGACCGTAATAGGGCAATGAAATGTATTTTGCAAAACAAAAAATTTCTTGTCTCACAACTAATTAGGTATTATTTTGTAGACATGCATTTTAAAAGAACAAATATATTTCTTCAGAAATGTTAATTACATCATTATTCATTGATGACAGAGGAATTAACATTATTACGTGCTTGATAACATAATCAGTAAAGTATTTCAAAGGATTATTTCCCTTGACATAGGAAATTAATTGATTGAAACAAGAAATTTATTAGTCACAGCGTCCATTTTTTCTCTACATGTATATACTAAATTTGATCACCCTTATACAATTCTAAAAAAAAGTTAACGGATTTAATCATTTTGGAACAATTACAATGGCCCTTTCAACACAAAATCCCATCTTTCTTTTCCAACAATAAATCTAAATGTCATACCTTAATACTAAAGGTGGGTAAATAATGAAAACAATTCTAAAAATTATTTTTGAAACAGTGACCGTAACCCTATTGGCTTAAAAATCAATCCAATCTGATCATCATACCTAAAACTTTAAAGAAGTTGTTTCAAAGAAACAAATCATTAGCTGACCCTTAAAAGAAACAAATCATAAGCTGACCCTTAAAAAATTGTTTGATATTCGCTTATCTAGTAAGCAGATTTTTTACCTCTTGAAAACCTAGATAATAACAAGAAAAAGCAGATAAAGAGTGTGAAATTCACCTGAATCTTTTATCACATCCTTCATAAGTGCAAAAGAATTTTTTTGCTTCAACTTCATCTAGATGTATTGTTCTGTGATACTTCAGCTTGCTGTGGGAATGAAATACCTTTTTACACTGTAAACATGGAAACTTCTTTTTTAATTCTTCTGCAGTGTGGATTGAATACACATGTGTGGTCAAAGCTCCTGATGTTTTAAACTTCAGGGGACATTCCTTGCAAGAATAGTTTCTTTCTCCAATATGAACTGCTTTCATGTGCCGATTTTTGTTGTTCTGGAATCTAAAAACCTTTTCACATCCGTCCCACTCACATTTTAGGAGAGGAACCTTTACACCATGGTTTGTGATATTGTGATACTGAAGTCTTGACTTTTGATTGAATTTCTTGCCACATTTTTCACAAAGGATCGTTTCATCACTATGAATGCGTCTCTTATGAAAGTGAAGTTTAAATTTGTTTTTGAATTTGAGGCTACATCCATCACAAGGATGTTCTTTCCCATCTGAGAAGTGGCTACAGATCACATGACGGTATACAGTTCCACGTTTTGTGAACTCTTTATTGCATATTTTGCATCGTAAATCATCAACATTTTTTTCAATAAAAGCTTTCCTTGCAATTTGAAACTTTTCATTCTCATCACTTTCATTTTCCTTGAAGACTGGTTTAGGTCTGTTTTTATTTGCTTTTTGTTTACTATCAGTTTGTGTATTTTTGCTTTGTGTGCTTGCCTTGTTTATCTTCGAAGTGTTGCTGTTATGTTTCACTGTTAAAGATCTTTTCTTATTTTGTCTGACAGACTTTGGCTCATTCTTAAAAACAATCTGTAACTTAGCTCTTCTTTGTCCTCTTGTTTTTGGGGTTTGATCCTTTTGGCTGACATTGGCCATGGTTTTGATCCTTTTTGATTTTCTAGTTTTAAAATTATTTTCTGCTTCTTCAACTGAATTTCCATTATGATTGGCATCATTAGTATCTGCTGCTGTATTTTCTTCTTGACTGTTGAGCACAATCTGTCTGGAATAGATTGAGCGCCTCTTTCTTTTCTGAGCACCTCTCAGTGGTTCTATACAAACTTCTGTAGCTTTTGTGTCCACTTTTGTATTTGCACCTGTTTGCTCTTTTGAAAACATGTTGGAATCCATCATGTTAGAAAGTTATCATGGTACCTGTAACAAATTAAGTTCATCAGAATTAGAAACATCATCTAAAGAATAAATAAAAAATATATAAGCATAATAATGTATATTTGAGGGTGTAGCCAAAGGTTTGTGAACAAAGTAATTCAATTCAACACCATTGCTACTATAAGCAGTATTTGGGAGTATCTTATTTTTAAAATATCAAAACATATAATGATAACAATTAAATATATAATTTACAAGTACATGTAAAATTTAGTATCATAGTCTTACATTAAAATGTCAAGTTTTTAATACGACACCAATGTCATACTTTTTTAAGAAGATGGCTTTAACAGGTTAAAAGTGCCAATTAAAACTGGGGGCTGTCAATAGATGGTTATCGATTTTTCACCAAGATGCGCGCGCACCTGTTTGTCCGCCATCTTTGTGGTAAGGTGAATCAACATATCAGTACCGTGAGAGCGCACTTTTGTTTATAATTAACCATTACAGGCAAGGAAGACAATGATTAAGCCTTGTAGTGTTGTGAAATGTCACAAAATATATTATCCGGATCAGATTTCTTTTTTTCTCATTACCAGCCGTCAGTACAAACCAAGGGGAAAGGACGAGAAAACTTTCGGACGTCTTGCTTTCGCGCTTGAACAGAGCATTCATTGTAGCTAAGCGTTTTAAGTGTTTTGGATTGCATTAAAAGTCGAAAGAAAATATGTCTGTGGAAGTATGTTATAATGTTAATAGCTATTTTGTTGTTTATTTTATTGTTATTATTAAGATACAGATAATTAACAAACAATTAAGAAATATATTGCTTATTTACTAGTCCTAAATAAACTAAAAAGCTACCAACAGTATCGATAATTTCCATCAAGGTCAATTTTAGACAAAATGTTGTCAGCATGTGCCCCTCATGATGCTTGATGCACAAAATTTACCCCCAGATATTTGACCCTTGAAAATTTTGACTGAGGAATCAATGACCATTGACGTTTAGCGTCTATAGAACGCCGTGTATGTGGTTGTAATGTGGTATCCGACAGTTTGCTAATATTGTACCCATGTAACAACACATGTTACTTCTATTCTAGGAAATTTATACATAATGCTTGAATAAACTTTAGTTAAAGTGAAGACTGTTATTACACTAACTTTATTGTTCGACAGTGTGAATCTTAAAAAATATCGCATTAAATGTCCATTTTTTTAAATAGGCACGTTGATGATTTCAGGTTATCTCAGATAGGAAAAACCTATTTGTAATGACAGGCAATGTGTTATGCTTTACTTTTTACATGGCTGTAATAACAAGGTTGGGCGGTAAATTCAACCCCCGGTATTTACCAGTGGTATTTACTGGCATTTACCTGCTGGAAAATACTCCCCAACGTGGCAAATACTACTATTTTTACTTAAAATACTGCAGAAATCTTAATTTAGTTAACTTGAAATAATGTATAATCATATTGATAATTAAATTACTCGTATATTTTAATTAAAATTCTTTTTTAACCTAAAATACACGTGAGAAAGTAATGCTAATCCACCTGCACCTGGCCTTTGACACTCAGGAAGCGAAGCCATATGGTCTAGACTTTTAAAACAACAGGTTTCAGACAAGGGGCTGTAAATAGCCAGGGGCAACATAGGCAAAAATAAAATGTCATACATAACCAGTTTGTTAAGACAGTTTGTATTGGTACAATTAAATGGTTGTGTATTGAGTCTGGTATGAGCTAGAGTGTCAACTGTATGGCTTCAATCCTGAGTAACGTTTTTAATTTCTCTTGTCATCACCACTTCTATGACTTCACTCCACACCATTACCAAGATACTATTCACCATAAAGCCAAAGGATCCAGTCCGGAATGTAAAACAGCATTTTGCGGGAACTTTACAAGCAAAAATCATTTATTTGAATGCATGAGAGAAAATTGTTTCGTCCAAACTGCCAGATACCAGCTCTAATAAAGTGTAAGAAACAAACTGTTTTCAGAACGAGCCGAAATTAGCTGTTGCAGCTAACTATTTAAAATGGTTTTGCTTTCACATTGACATTTGTCAATAAATAATAGCACATAGTGTTTTTATTTTTATCATTGTCCTATCTTTCAGCAAATTTAACAAACTTACATTATGTTAGAATAATAATTTCACAGAAAATTGAATTCAAGTTTCAGTACTTCTTTTAGAACCACACCATTTCTGAATTAAAAACAACACATTTTACGGTAAAAAATATTTAATGACAGTAAATTCATCGATCAATTAGCAGAAAAAACAAAAGCAGACTGCTTAGGAAATTGGAGCATGTAATGGTATTCGATTACATATAATAAATATGACAACCATAACATGGGTTTTAAGGAACTTAAAGCAATGAAAAAATAGTATAACATGATGTAAAGAATTGAAAACAGTACACATAATAAATAACCCTGTTTTAAAACCAAAGTTTAGCAGTGCCCTTGTCCAAGCAGTTGTTGACTTGTAACTCCTCAGCCTCTCAGTGCATGAGTTCGGGTCCTGGTCGTGGAGGTTTACCAGCTAACCTGCAATGCGCAGTGGTTCTACCCTGGCACAAGTCTAGGATCTAGCTCCACCAATATTTAATTAGATGTCGCACTTTGCTGAAACACTAGATAGTTCACTCTGTCTGGATATGCAATGTCCGACTGCAAGTCATCAGGCTGTCGTCGAAGACGAGTACGGATCAAAAGCAATCAAATTAGTCTTCTTCAAGTCCTTTTCACGCACAATAGCTCCAGTGTATTAATATAGTCCTATTGCACTTTGTAACCATTACACACGACATCTTTCGCGAAAGAATCGGTTCAATCGTCGAATTGTAGGGACCTAAGCAGACATTAGTAAACAATGGCTTTACCACAAATATGGCGGACCGCATTGCATGCTGGGAAATGTGTGACGTCATACGATAACCATCTATACTCTCCAGCCCTACTTTAAGTTAATGTATTTTTTGGGTTTTACAGCCCGCCGACACTTGATAGGTCATACGGAGCCGAACTTTAAGTTAAAGGCAGCTTTAAGTTGCAATGTTAAAACACGAGGGCCATGAGGGCCCTAAAACTTTCAAATGGGTGCCATAGAGGTTAAATAATAGTAAGTAAGAAACATCACCAAACTTTAAACAGACCAGAATACTGTTAATATTGTTGAAAGGATAATAAACAAATATCACTTAGAAAATCAGTTTTAAGATAATCGGATTTCATAGATGTTTCCTATTTAAAGTAAAAGGTTGTAACTTAACTAGTTTAATATCGAAGTAAAGTTTAACTGTAGACACAAAGTGCAAATACAGTGTAGTCAGGTTCCAATTTACCCCACCCACTTTGCAAGTTACAACTTACATTATACAACATAGCCCATGGCTAAAGCAAGCACTTTCACGATGCACGGCCTTTTATAGCAACCATCGCCGGAATCAGATATCGTTTCATATATACAATTCTTTAATTATACCCAATTTTAAGCTATTCCAAATTAGTTATCAGTCAACGTCACGATATTTAAACAATCATACCAGTTCGCCAAAAATAAAAATAATGGCGTCCATTTTAAACAAGGGAAATAACTCATACTGATTTATCAATATACAAATTCCCTTTATATGTGAGAGTACCCGAAGGCGTGAGATTTAAAGCATAAACATATTATAACTATATGTCTATGCTTAAAGTTAATGGTGGCACATTCCGCGCACGTTAGTTTCAAGTAAGTATGTGTGTAAAATGGTAGACTAATTCCTCTAAAACTCACTCAAATCTAGACATTGTTCAAAGGCCAGAGTAGAGTAATAAATGCCAAGTTACATTTTCACTACTTTTCCTACTCATAATATTATGCCGACAACACAGGTCTAGGATTTTACCTAAGCTAGGGATGTGATATTGTCAAGTTTGAGTTATGCAAAAACAATGTGTTTAAGCATTTAACGACCTATCAGAGATGCGGGTTAACAAGTATTTGTCTTAGTTGCTTAAAACTGCCGTAGGTTACAACACGATTTACAGACTCAAGAAGCTTGGGAGAAGTTATGGAAAATGGAGTTTAACCCTGGAAAATGCCAAGTATTAAACATAACTAGGAACAAAAAGAAAACCAAGTTTGATTTTAGGTTAACACATTTTATTCTTCAGCCTGATCGTGATCATTTCAGACAGGCATTGAACAACGTAAACATTGCCTATATGGTAAAAGAAACAAGAGGCAAGAAACACATTCCGGTTGAACTTCTCCTTTTAAAAGATATGAATGACTTAATCTAGTATGTCCAAGGTTACAGCGGGTAAGAGCTACGTCTTCCTGCCTACTTTCTCTGCAAGCAGAAATATTGGCACCCGACAATTGGATAGCAATTTGTTATAAACAGTATTGTCCCAACTTGTTTCCCATTTGGTTAAAATATATCGATTGATAAGTGGTTTAAAATCGGGCTAAATATTCTTAGTAAGGACTGAAGTAGATTTTGCACGTTTATCTGCATCATCGTTTCCTTGGATGCGTATTTATAGATTGTAATACCGACAAAGAGTCAGTAAACACTACAAATTTATCGCCAGGATGATTTGAAATGAAGTCAAGAGAAAGCTTAACAGCCTGAATACCGGCTGTAAAAATGGACGAGTCGGGTGGTAATTTTTGTTTAAAACAATTAATTTTACTTACGGAAGCACAGCCGAAATATGAATCTGCTTTTGAGCCATCAGTATATATTTCGAGGTAGTTAAGAGTATTTCTTGTCGCGCAGTTTGATAAAGTTTGAGCGAAGTATATGAGAGAGTCTGTTTTTTACTTATTATTTGTACAGAGAGTTATACTAACAGCGGGAAATTTCAGTTGCCATGGTTGAAATTCCAATACAATATTTCCAATTATTTGATTTCAATTCAGATGTGATGAGTGTATGATTTCTAGCAGTCGTAAACCAAATGGGTTAATTGCCTTTGGTTTACGCTCGTACAAATGTTCGTATTTAGGATTGAAAATAACACTGCTGTATTTTTTTTTGTGTTAGATTTAACTTTTGTGATGAATTGAAGCGCAAGTTTCTCTCGTCTAAGGTATAATGATGGCTCATTAGCTTCTACGTAAATGTTCTCTAGAGGAGAGGTCATGAAAGCTCCAAGGACCAGACGGAGTCCCTGATTGTAGACAACATCTAGCAACCCGAGACATGACGTCCTGGTGGAGCCGTAAACAATGCTGCCATAATCTAATTTCGATCTTACAAGTGATCTTTAAAGTTGCTTAAAACTTTTCTTTCAGCTCCCCAGTCGGTATGGGATAAACATTTCAACAAGTTAAGAGCTTTAAGACATTTAGATTTAACATATATAATATGCGATATAAAAGATAATTTACTGTCAAATATGACACCAAGAAATTAAGTTTCCTTGACGAATGTTATTAAGAAATAATTCAGGATCGTTGTGCATAGTTCTTTACTGACAGAAATGTATGCAGTTTGGGATTGGGATTTGCCGGCATTTTTGCCGATACTGTGCATCGACATTTCTATCATTATAGCACAAGGGCACTTATGAGGTGCCCAGGGACTGAACCCGGCTAGTCCACTATACTGACACCGACGAGCCAGGCGTTATGCTGTCCACTTAGCCCCGAGCGTTTGGAGGGAAGCCACCACTACCAACTTTATAGTCTTTGATTTGACCCGACTGGGGTTTGAACCCCGACCTCCCGATCCGCAAGCCGGCGCTTAATCACCTGAGCTATTGCGGCCGGTGTGTATGCAGTTTGTTTAAAACAATTGTTGTTACTCCAAGTTTGTAATTTGTTGAGGCATTGTTGTAATTGCCGTTCTATCGTACTCATATTTTTGGAACGATAACATATAAGGAAATCGTCCACATAGAAGACAAAGTAGACCCAATTTTAACATAAAAAAAAATCTGTCAGAAAGAAAACTGTTAATAAATGTGGGTAAACGACCCGTGAGACCAAGGTTACCTAAATCTTTTAAAATTCCATTTTTAAATGTTGTATCGTATTCCTTTTCAATGTGAAAGAACATCGCTACAAGGTGTTCTTTCTTGATAAAGGCATCGCGTATATAAGTTTAAAATCGAACGAGGTGATCGAGTGTACTGATGGTTTCTGAATCCACTTTGAAATTATGTGAGTAAATTATTTGATTCGAGATACCAAACGAGTCTATTATTAATCATCCGTTCTAAAGTTTAACAAATACAGCTAGTCAAAGCAACAGGTCTGTAAGTTAATGGATCTGGTAGATCTGTTGGCTCCTTTCCTTGTTTAGCTAGAGGGATGACGAATGCATTTTTCCCCGAATTTGGAACTTCTCCGGAAAACCAAATTTCATTATAAATAAACAAAACTAAATTTAATGATGTATGCGGCAGATGTGTCAAAAATTGATAGGGAATGTCATCTGGTCCAGCAGCGGTTTCATGGGATTTGTTCAGTGCTTCCCTAAGTTCTCTTAAAGAAAACGGTTGGTTGTAAGTTTCATTGTTGTTCGACTTACAATTGATTTTACTGTTTTCAGTCCGTTCCTTCACATTTTGAAATTCTTTCGAGTAATCTTTGCAAGACGAATTTTTTGCAAAGCTTTTAGCAAGATTGTCTGAAATATCCTTTTTGTTTGTTATTATTGAGTCATTAGATTTTAAATGATTTACTACGGCTGAAGAAGATTTACCGCTTATTTTCCTTATGGCTGATCAGACATTTTTGACAGAAGTTTTACCTGGTTATACCAGAAACAAATTTTTGCCAAGTTGTTCTTTTGGCTGCTCTTTGCCATTTCATTTTTGACATTAATTAAATTATGACTCGTAGGACGTATTTTAAATTTCTTAAGTGCCGCTCTACGTTTTCTAATGAATTTTTAGCATTCATCATTAGATCAAGGCTTGTTACGCTTTGACTTTGTCGTGGTCTTAGGTATACACTTTTCTGCTATGCTATGAAGAATTTTGGGGAATGAATGTATTTTATCATCAGCATTCTCAAATGTTGGAGTAGTCAATTCTTCAGTACAGAACATTGAGAATAATTCCCAATTTGCGCTATTCATCTTCCAGTAGTTATTGTTGTCACTTAGGTTTTACAGATTCGTTGTTTAAAATTATTGGAAAATGCTCACTTCCACACAAATCATCATGTACATCCCAACTATAATCTAAATATTTAGAAGAATGACACAAAGAAAGGTCAAGAGATGAATAATGTCATGAAGGAGGATGTAAGTAAGTAGCCTTTTTGTTATTCATTAGGCATAATATCCTGTATATCAATATAAAGGTTAATCAGTGAATGTGGCAGTTTGGAGTTGACACGAATTGTCGATCCTCCAGACGCCCTATCACACATTGTATGAATGTGATGATATGCAGAATAACCTTTAAAATCAATTTTTTTATTTTCTTCAAGAATGTCTCCTGAAGGCATAGCACGGCAGGGTTTTAACTGGTCAGTAAACGTAAAATTTCATTAAAATTGACTGACTCTAAGACCTCGACAATTCCAATGTATAATTAATTTATTCTGTTCATGGGACTTTATGGGATTTCATTAAAGTATTTAAAATATTATTTTGGAGCTTTTATGGGTGGCCTCGGTTTTTGTCCTGTGACCATGATTTTCTACTATTTTGGTCAGATATGGTAGGCTCACTAACTAAGCACTCCGTATCATCCTCGCCAGTCAGAGAGCTAAATTTGTTAAATATTTTGACAGGGTCTTTGGAACCTTTTTGCTGACGTCCTGGTGGAGGACTGTTATTAATTGTCGGTTTGCCTGTTTTTCGTTGTGTTTGTGGCGTTGATTGTGTTTTTGTTTGTGGAACGGAGTGTTTTGATTTAGTGGTTTGAGTTTCAGAAACTGACTCTGGTTGTGTTTGTGCATCTTTCATGTTTACAGTTTTAACATTTGTTTTTATGAATGATGCATACGATTTTGTTGGAGTTGAAATAATTCTCCTCGCTTCAGGGTAGGATATTTTGTTGACAGTTTTGATTCGTATTATATCTTTTTGATTTTCTCTAAATGTCACAATTGTTTGAGTTGGCCTGGTGGTCCTTGCCACAATTTGCGCACCTGAATGTAGTGCATGCAAATTCATTGTGATTGTCTCCTGAAGTGCCGCACTTACCGCAGACTTTGTCATTTTTTACAGATACTTTCACGATGCCCAAATTTTTGACACTTGAAACATCGCACTGGGTTTGGAATGTAATTTTCGACTTTTATTTGACAGTAGAGGACTTATATGTGCTTGGGCGGTTGGGGTGAATTAACGGTCAGAATGATAGTATTTGTTTCAATTTGATTTCCATCTCTATTGATTTTGATTCGTTGAGCGTAAGTAACACCTTGGTTTGAGAGGTTTGTTACAATGTGCGGTGATGCAGTTATGTCGGTGGTGAACAATTTTTTCAAATTTAGAAGTCGGTCGGATTGTGTTTTTGTGTTATTTCAATACGTAGTGATCCGTTTCTCAATTTTTAAACATATTTAGGTTCGCCAGTGATATCTTTCAGTGATTTTTCAATAACGAATGGAGATATTTTTGATGACGGTTCAAAGTCTTCGTCTGCGGTAAGTACAATGAATTTTAGAAAATTGTCAATTATTTGTTCTTCATCGGAGTCAGTTTCAAGGACGTTCGGTCGAGGTCGTTTCAGTATGTTGGAAGTCCTGAAGGAGAAGAGAAGAAAATTGAACACTTGTGGTCCCCACACACCACGGAGCCCAACAAGGGGACGCTTATTCGGAGTGATTCTCCAACTCCAAGCGCCAGGGCTACACAAGTGTTATACTCGAAAGGGTAAAGTACGAAGAGACTTTAAGACCTCTTGATTAGCCCATTAGCCACCGTCTTCTAGGTTATGTTACAGAAGAAAGTTAAGAAGAATCAAGCCCGGTTTGTATCAGAGAATTGATACGTATTGATAAAAAAGGGGTTGAAGTAAATTAACTTAGGGTTCGGCGTGACCAGCCGATTGATCGTACCGGGTCCATGCGATCACCCGTCTACACCGTATACGGGGTCAAGACGGTGTGTTACATCCCACGGGTGACTACGGATACACTGTACGCCAATCTTGTGGGCGCTCAACCGCCAGAATGCCCATCTCAGGTTTCACGGGATGCCATGCACGGCAAACTCATGGTCCATTTTCGGTGGTGTTTTACCGCGCTGCATGAATACAGCCGGCGTATTCTAAGCCCCAGCCGGCTGGACCGTAAGAATTAAATGTTGCCCAGTGCAATACGAGGTATATTGTACATTAGCATGTCTTATATGTTCTATCACCACTTAATCAGTGACCCTTTATAAAATGGAATAGGGAGGTGGCTTCCAGTTCTACTCACTATTGTATAAAAAATCAATTTATTCTGATAAGAAAATGTGTTGAATGGGATTATTTGTCAACGCTGAATTGGACAAAGCCAACAGCTGGTCTTTACTCTCGATATTTCTTAATATTTCATAACATTGTTAGTTTGCATCATAATATTACAGCATGTGGAATAACAGGGTAAATAAAAATATTAAAATGCTACAAGTTGGTACTAAAACTTTGCAAAGTACCGGTAAATGAACATATTTAAAACACTTATCAAAAAATATCTTCCACTTGAAAAGAATAGCATAAAAGTTATTCATTTAATTGGTTAACCAGTTTCCTTTTCTTCTATTATATTTGTATACATGAACTTGTGTTTATTTTTTCTCAAGGTAGACTGCGTATACATCATAATTAATGTTTTTATGTCCATAGTTTCGGTTTGCTTTTATTTTGGTCCTCATAAAACAAACAACAACATTTTGATAAAGAATATTTTTTTTATTTCATATTAAATGACAAATTACAAAATAACAAAAGGTCCATAGGACTAAAATCACACACATTATATTGATGCTTTTTATTTTTAATATTGTTTTTTTTAAGTTTATAGCCAGGTAATTGTTTTGTATTACTTCGTTTATAAACATGCAAAAAAGTACTTAAGAAACTGAATGATCCAAACACATTGAAACCACAGTTTGTCAAACATGAATTTGCGTTTGTGTGTATAAATAAATGTATGACATACATGTAGTCATCTACAGTTTGTGTATTTACAAAACAATATAACTTTATATTATAACTTTTGGAAGTGAAGAACATGTAGTTAATTTTGATGAGGTTAAAACATTTTGCAGTGAAAAAAGATTGCTAAACACCTTAAAACTATAAACACTATCAATATTGCAAACACAATGAAAACATCTTTTGGATATACAGAGCATGTCTTCAATGGACATGCACAAATGAGTATACATGTATGTTACAGTGATTTGGTTAAAGGTAAGAGAGATAATTAAACATTTTAAAATGGATATAATAATAATAATTACCATAAAAATACATTTAGCAATAAATAAACACATTTATGAGCAAATGTGGCTAAAATCCGTTGTATTATATGTATTACAAATGTACAAACATATTCAATACGACATAATCTTATACATAACAATACAATATACAAACACATCAACAATTAATTACGATATTATTGATTCACTAACATCCAGCAAGACATCAGAATAAACCTGCTCAGACGAGTTGTTGGTGCATTCATCATACAAAAGACTGAGTCTGATTCTAGTAAAATAATTCACTAGAAGAAGACTGTGATCTAGTTTTGCTGGAAGTTACTGATTATACCAACTATGAAAAGAGTTCTTTCTTGAGGCTCTCATTTTGTCCACACAGCATTCTGTTTCTTATCTCAAAGCAACAAATTCTAGGTATAACAAATGTCACTAAACAAGACTAGTTTCGTGGAAACGGTTGTGTGGTGCAATTTTTATGTATTAATTGATGAAACTGTGAAAAAGTTCAACTTACATCCATACACTGTGCAGTAATAGTTTAGGATCAGGCAAAATAAGTTGTCGAACAAATAAAATATGCCGATATCACAAATAAATGAAATAGCCTCAAGAAAAAAACACCTCATTTCAAGAATAATCATAGTGCTTCAGTACTTTCTATGGTCCAAACACTCAGAACTAGATCCAAAACATATCATCAGTTAGCTACTAATATGCAGTCACAGCCGTTTTACAAAGTATGTGATGTAAAGAAAGTATATGGCTGTGAAAGTTTAAAAACAATATGAAATGCAGTTATTAATACAGATTTTATACCTAAAATTAAATGTAAAAATAACTTGCAAGTAATGTGAGTATTATGGAAAAACCTGACAATAAATAATAAAAATATCATTTGTAAAGACCTAACATTATTGCAAGACTTAGATACAAACCATCAATATAATCACAAAAAGTGTCCAGATTTAAACTTAAACTGATTTTGTTATTTATTTTCACTACATTACCATTGTATACAGATTGCTTTAGAAAAGCAGCAAAAAAACCCCCACTAAAATCTTAAGACAATTCTTGTCTTCAACATGACAATATGTAGTTGATTTGATGTGAAAATCACACAGTTAAAATCCTGCAGCAGAACAAAAACATCAGATGGTAATGTCAATATTGTCCAGCATGCTAAAATTATATGAAAATGTAATGACAAAATGCAACACCAATTGATCAGTAAAAACTAAACCACCTCCATAACTAGCAAAAAGTATGTCCTGCAGTTGATATCACTGGTTATCATGGTCTCATAATGTGACTACTTTTACAAGTTATGGTAGTGTCAGTGACTGCTGCTCTTGTGTGATATGTGATCAACTGCAAAATGGTTCTCTTTATTTCTGGATATCTTGTAGAACAAGAATAGCTTAACCTATTCTTAACATCTATCACAACATTCTCTTGCAAAGCTACTGATGACATATAGACCTTAATGATACAGTTCAAGTTAGGATCCACAGTCTGGTACTGAAGCAATTATGAAGATCAGGTAACGCGAAGATCTAGTGCCCAATCTGGTGGTTTGGAATCATAGCTGCAAGCGGCTGCGTGAGTCCGACAGGTACCATCTTGGCTATCCTGTTTATCACCACCTCCAGATGCTCCTGTGGAAGGAATACAAAATACCGTGTAACTTTAATTTTGCAGGCAACAAAAATCTTTCTTATTACAGTACCCTGTCTATATATAGTCCACCACTTTCTGTCTCTCTCAATATTCACCTACTTCTATTTACTTAAGCAATGCAAGATGACACTATTCAGACTCTTTGATTTAGTAGAGGAATTTTGTAGAGTGAAAACACCACTAACACTTACAAAGAGGAATTCACCAAATATGGCCATCAAATAAAACCACCTTACAGATATTTTCCCTAAATGACAGTTTGGGTACATTTAATTGTACAGGTCAATGGTTACAGTCTCTTCATTGTTGCGGAATGTCTCTAGTTATGTAATGCATATGTGATTAAGCAGAGCATACTTGGCTGCTCCTCTAGCTAAAAAATACAATTTAAACAATTTGAACAGGAAAGTGGTTTGTACTTACTTATGGTTACTGCTAGAAACACGAAAGTAAGAGTAGACACTAAATGAGTGTGTTTCCGTTTCTGAGTGTATTTTATGTAGGCAGGGATTGGGATTTGCTGGCATTTTTGCTGATACTGTGCAGCGACATTTCTATCATTATAGCACAGGGGCATTTATGAGGTGCCCAGGGACTGAACCTGGCCGGTCCATTAAACTAACACCGACGAGTCAGGTTATGTAGGCAGTGTATAGCCATATTGAATGTAATTTATGAATTGTACATTGGGTTGATCTGTTGAGATAACTACCTGATAGTTTAGATAAATGTAGGAACATATCTGGGATATGCATGTTCATTGTATGTACCTTTCTGGGAAGTAAAATTTAAATTGTTGGAAATAATATTGCTTGAATAAGAGTAACATTAGCATATATAATTAATGGTGCCATAGTTTAAGTGTATTCCTAAATGCAATATTGTCATTGCTACGATCAATTTGATCTAAAAGGCAGATTTTTTTCTAATATCTAAATAGATTTGTTTGATATTTATGTGCATGTTTGTTTAGATGGACAATTCTACTGACATTGGGTCTTGGACAATGGATTCCAATGACCAGAATTCCTTACAGGATCAACCTGCACTGTGCCTGCTTGCGGTCCCAAGAAATATTCATTGTTAAATTCCTTCTTCAAACATGAAGAAATTACATCATTTAACTGTTTAAATAAACATATGTGGACATTGCCCATTAAAAACAACTGACACTACTCATACGAGACGTCACTACAGGGTGAAACATCAAATGTTGACACTGAATTTTTCTCAGAAGAAAACATGAAACAACAACTATGTTGATCCTGGGATCTTCCTAAAACGTTGATCAGTCCTCCTTGACAAGAAAACAATCCAAGATTGCTAAGAAGCAGCAAGGAAGAGACATAACCTAGCAATATTTGGGTGAAAATTCTGTAAAAGAAACATCAGATTGTAGAGACGAAATGGTAATTATAAGAAAGACAGAAAAATTATCAGTTAATAAAAATGAAATGTGTAAACCTAGCATGGATGAAACTTTGACTTGTATGTTGAAAAGACTAAAGCAATGTTTTAGATATCCAAAACCTTTCATATTTAAAGCAAATGATTAATTCCATTTTTGTTGCTATTTCTTCTTATTTTTTTAACAAATATTTTTGGTAATAACATTTATTTATGGGGGAGGTATGTAAAAGCATTGTACTGTAATTAAGGGAGATAATAGTATTTTACCTTTTTTTATGTAATATTATCATAAGTATATTTATTTATTAAAGGGAGATAATTGTATTTTACCTGTGTTATGGTTATATTAATAGGAATATATTTATTGTACTATATAAATGTTCTAGGCTTTAACCTGGAGTAAAAGGTACAATGTTTGCCTGAACTGTAATGCACTAGTCAACGCCTACTAACTTTACTTCAGGCCATTATTAATTTAACCTCTCTCTCAAAAACACAACTGTAAACTTCTGATACTTAAATTTGTTAAGCTGTAATTAATTTAGCTTGTATTTTCTTTTCCAATAAAAGTTGTAGAAACACCTTAATGCTTAAGTTTAAATTAGTTCTCCACAGGCTAATGTCCAGCAAGGTTCTGAGCTTCCTCTAGAGTTCAGATCCTTAGCAGAACTAAACCCCCTAATTTAGAAAATAGCGTTTACCACAGACTTAACAAAAGTATATGTAGGGAAAAGGGTGTGAAAGAGGTGACCCTGACATACTGTAACTATCAACCAGTTAACAACTATGTATATCATGAAAACAAAACTTTGGATATTATATTTAAACTAGTTATGATATTAACATATTTATTCAAAGCAATGACTTCAACCACCAACATTGAGATACAAAATATAAAAAAGTTACAACTTTGTTCTCTTTTGTTAAACTGATCAACACAAAATAAAATATTGTTACATACCAGCATCTTCATCATGAGAAGTCATCTGCTGCAAAGGTTGTTGGAGGTCAGAGTGATCGAGGTCATCTTCTGTGTATGGGTTTTCTAGAATCTTGAGTACGCGGTTCACTTCAGAGTAGTCTCCCTTCTCTGCAGCATTAATGGCGTTCTGAGCAATATAGTTCCGCAGAATGAACCTGGAATGGTTTAAAAGTTACAACTAAATAATACAATAAACATACCATATCAGCAGAGTGGCTAATATTGCAGCTCTGCAATGACAACGAAACACCAATCAAACATGTCTTAAGCTGTAAAAGCAATCATTGCTGCCAGTCAGTTCATTTTGTGCTTATTAAATGCCACATCATTTACAAAACATAAAAAATAATGTTTTAATAATTATTTCAAGACAATGTAAAGAAAGTAACTGTAAAAAACAGAATTTCTAAAATATTTTATGTACATGTACTAGCAACACAATATAAGAATATGCATTGTAATATGGGCAAGATTATAACATAAATTACCAGTTTTGAATGCGACAGAAAATGTCACTGTCAAACACACTTAATCTCTACCACTTTAGAACAGGTCTGTGAAAAGGGGCTTGATTGATTTAAATATAACAATTCAACAAGGGACAATTCTGTAATATCTACCTCCTGTGGAGCATTTACAGAAAAACATAATTATTGGATGTATGAGAACTGGTTTGGTCATACTACAATAATTGAAGTTCTTAAGTTTTTTCTTCCTCTTCTATTGTACTTAAGATACTCTTACACTGCCTGCCCCAGTACTTCTTCTCACTTAAAATTTCCATTTTTGGCATTCAAATTTAGTAAGTACAATCAAAACCTTTTTGGCATGCTGTGTAGTGTAAATTGTTCAACAAATACACAATGGTATACAATTTTATACTTCACAAGTCATATAATATTGTCACAAGAATCATGTGATACTAAAAACTGAGTGGCTCAGCAATGCTCAGATGGTTTTTCATCAATTAAAGAAAGCTTGTTTATGTGTAACAGAGGAGTTGCAAGACAGACTTTCCACCACTAGGCAAATGCTACTTTACTGACAAGAGAGAAAGTTTAACCTTGGGTTGGTACTATTCATGACTGAGACCCTTTCTTTGTTGACTGAGGTAATGTCTGTCTGTCCATCTTCTTCTAACTTCAGTCTCTCCTCATACTTCTTCATCCACTGGTTCCACACTTCTCTGTCCTTTTCTTGCTTACTTTCATGGCTAAGATCCTAAAAATACACGTGCAATGTTCTTTATGGTTTTGTAATGAAATTATGAGTAACTAGATCTATTTATAAAATGGCCACTTTTGACACAGCGGAAATAATATGTAAAGTAAAATGTATATACAATTGTTTGGCTTATATGCATACAGCATTTCCAGATGCAAATAAACAGAATATGCAATCAACCAAAAATCACAATATGATCAGTTACTTAGTGCCACTTTAATGAGGTATTTCATTTTCAGTCGTTGCAAATAAGATTTCTGATTATCAACTCTCTGCTGCAGTAGGTGTTTTCTTAAAAAACATCATCAGTGGTATATTTTAATATTTTTTTCAATTCAAGATAATTACTAAGCTCACATTTTTTAAGCTCCAATCCTACACTGTGTATCCACTGTTAATAAGCACAGTGTTCATTCTCTGTTGAGCCGCCATTTTGTTTTTGAGACAGTATCCAGGTAATTTTTGTATGTTATGTTGCAAAATATGCTTCCCATTTGCTTTTCAAATGATTTGAGGTCAAATAATTAGCATTTACTTTATTTTTAGTGTTAATGTTCTGTTATTTAAAGTCAATGCATCTATGTTAAAACCTGTATTGCCTAAGTACTGCAAGATTTTTTCAAGGAAGAGTAACAACATTAAAACTGAAAGGCTTATCAATGGTTATATGCCTGACATCACTCACTATTGACATTTGTTAACATCATAAAAATCTGTGAAGATTGGATTGTAAGAATACTATAAGCAGTAGACTTTGAAGAAGTATGCCTAACAGGTTGCTGATCGCGCAGTGGATACATCAAAATGGCTGCCTCTTTTACCATGCTGTCTGTGTTGTTTACAGTCAGCCTCAATCGTTTCCCACGATATTTTATAAGCAAACAATTCCATCATGGTGCATTGAGTTTTATAATTCTTGCTTGCACCTGCATTCTCAAAGTTTTGTTTTTTATCCATATCCACTATCTCTATGCTAAGGAATTTCATTGCTGTTACGGCGTTGTTCAGTGCAGAAAGTAATAACAGCATGATCCCTATATGCATTTGCGCTTTGCTCAACACCATAAAAATGGAATATGGATACACCACTTATTTCATAAACTGGAATCAACTGTATAAGATACATATACATATAACCAAATATTAAATAAGTTTTATACAAAAAAAAGCTAATAGGGTTTATCTTTTTTTTATGTCATAATTTAGTAAAACAACATACAAAAGCAAAAGAAACAGCACTAACCAAACACCAGAAAACTTCAAAATGTCTTCAAACCTGAGGGAAAGAACTGATGTCTCTTCAACTCTTAGTTTGCTAACCAGGGACTGATGAAGCTGTGGAGTCTTAAGTAATGTCTACTTACTTTATAATGTAGTTGTAAGCAATAAGTTTATTTGTTATTAACAATTATGGCAGGTTAGGAGATAACCTGTAGTAGTTTAATGAAAATTAGACATAATTCATAAACGGTTTTGATATGATACCAATGAAATGTTAACTTACCTTGAGAGCCAGTAGTTTTTCCATTCGTTCCAACTCCTGAGCCACCGCAGTGAACCGGCTCCCAAGTGTTTGCAGGATGCCAGGGTTGGTCTCCATTAGCTGTAGGATCATCTGCAGTTGTCTAAAAGGGGCAAGGAGAGATGCATGTATTATGGGTAAGAATTAGTCTAGTCTGAAAGGGAAAAGGAAAGATGGTATTGTGGGTAAAATATAGTTTCATATATCGCAATTCTTAACCCTTATCATGCTACATTTGCTAATAACCAAATTCAACTAACTAAGCAGAGGTAAGAAATCTTATTGGTAAGGACCATCTAACACTAATGAGTCCAAAATATTCCACATATAATCAGATTTTGGAAGATAATGAAATAAACAGTTTATGCCAAAATGGCCCTAGTTTATCCATCTCCTGGATAAATATATGTCTATCGCCAACAGCTGCAAATAAATTCACCCCAATTACTAGATAAACTATGGCCATATATGCTACAGATCTGTTATAATTCCCTATTTATTTTGCTCGTTATGAACAAGAAAAACCAGTTCTTAAGATAATGCTGTAAAGGGAGTTAAATGTGAATTTTGCTTTAGGAGCTTAATCTAAAGTTCGATCCAGCCTCAGTCTTTACAACTGATTATAATTTTCTTTGCTTAAATAAATTAAACAAAGATTACGCTTATAGTATTTTGATACCCTTTCCTTAAAGTAAATTACTAATTTTCTAAGTTTTCTTCTGACCTTGGATCCATTCTCGGTTTAAATGCTCTCTGCAGTTCCTCTACAGTACAACACTGTGACAACAAGTACTTCAGAACTTCCTCCTTCTTAGCCTCAAAGTCTGGAGAACTAGGCAAGGGGAGGCGACTCAAGCACCGGAAACTATTAGTGAAGTCAGCTCCTGTCTCCTCCATGGCTTTCAGGAATGACTGCACAAAATTTCTGAAGAAGAAATGTTTTAAATTAAAATTTCTGTAAGAAACGAATATGGACAGGTTATATACTATGAGATATATACTAAGCATGCATTGAAAGCATCAACAACCTATTAAAAACACGGTCAAACATAGACACACAGATGGTAAATGCAATATTTACAGATATAACACGCTATGAATTCTTGACAGTAAACATACACATATAATGTACCCAATTAAAAAAAACTGGAATACACTAAACTAGTCCTTGATTAACTGTTACAAGAATAGATGTCAACAAGTACTCAAATACTAGATAAAATTTAAATACTGCAATATTACAACCAATAACTGAGCACTTGTAAGAAAAAGGTGCATATTATTTAAGTTTTAAAGACAAATGTTGGTGAATTTCAATACCACAAAAAAGTAAGATAACTTTGCTACGAAGACCTTGTCATATTGCACCTACTCAGATGAGCCCCTTCTTTTATTCATTATTCATTTACTGATGAAGCCCTAAAATATCACATTAGTTTTTCGTAATTTTATAAGCTGATATATGCAAAGTCTTATGACTCCCCCAGCCTTTGGATGTAGCAAAACCCAAATTAATAATTTGCTCAATGGCTGACAAACGTCCTAACATTTGTTACAGAAAAGTATGCAAATCAATGATTTATCATTTTTAAATTAGCTATCATAGACCAATAAAGGAGAAATCAAAGTTTTTTTTGCTACATCAAGATGCAATAACCTTAAATAGGACCTTCACCTTAAGAATTACACTTGCAAAACTTATGCAGAACACAACTTTCAGTGTAAGTCAATAAAACACCAAGACAGTAATGGTTATATTAACATCCAGCTAATTATTGGTGGAGGAAGACCCCAGACTGGATAGAGCCACTGGCACACCACATGGAAGCTAAAAAATCTCACATGAAATTTCTCACCCCAACTAGGATTCGAACCCTCATGGTGGAGGGCTGAGGAGTTACAAGTATGCGACACTGACCGCTCAGCCCGAAGTGCCCCGGTTTCACTTGTAAATGTTATTGGCTTCACATATATGTGTGTATGTGTGTAAAATGGTGAAGTTTGATTGCAGACCTGCAAATAATATTGATGTTTCGGCTTAGACACAGAAATGGGACAGACAGATGGATGGACTGATGGTCAGTGCAAAAGCTACGTGCCGCCCTTCGGGGCCTTAAAAATTATCACATTTAATGAAGCATGCTACAGAGCACATTGTAATTTACCTATCTTCTGGTAATTCTTTCTTCAGTAAACCAAACTGAAAAACAACAACAATAATAGAATATAAAATATCATATTTCATTCTGCTATGAATTTTACCACTACACATTTAAGTACCATACATGTAAACTTTCTCTGAGGCCAAAGTGGGAGATTTTCACTTGGAAAATGGGATATTTGTTTTTTTTCAGATTTCTGAAAATGTGTAAAACACCCCTTATTTTCAAATAATTTTGAACTTTAAAGTGGGAGTCTCCCTTCAAAAGAGGGAGAGTTCACATGTACTTAGTACATTCATGAAAAGAAAGGGCTGCATCAAAGGAGGCATTTTTCTTAGCATAGTTTTAACATAGTTTCCTTCATGTACGATTAATTTCTCAATAGGAGAGTTCATAGTGATCTCATAGAATAGGATGTCTGTTAAGACCCTGATTCATGCAGCTATTTATCTTAACGCGAAACAAATATACTGATCTTCCCCTGTATTTTCTTCTGGCATTGTTCCTAGCCGTTCAATTAAGTTTTTACCTAACAACTGCAAAAGAAATTATCCTACATTCCTTGTCTTGTATTGATCCTAATAGATAAATGCTTATTTTTTGTTTGGTGAATTTCCATTCCACCAAAGTATTTCAGTTATTTGGAGACAGAAAATATATTAAATACTATAAATAATAGTGACAGAATGGAATAGACCCCATACTCAATTTTATACTTTCATAATGTTAATAGATGGTATTCCCACAACAATTAAAGCTAATAAAATGAGGTCACATCCAATTTTTTGCTTACTTGTAAAAGAGTGGTTTTGAATAGAAATTCAAAAAGCAAAACATCAATTTAACAGCTACAATGATGTCACATTCACAGAGTTTAATATTGTGCTATTTTTTAAAATAATTTGCAAGAGGTTTATCAATAATATACCTTAATGATACTAATATTTCTAAACAGAAAATATTGGTGTTTGAAATTGTTTCTGAATAAATATGTTTGATTGGAGATTATTTTCTTTCCACTACAGAATGATGTATGCAACTAGAAAAAACAGCTCTAGCTATTTCATTTGCTTTTGAATGCATATACCCTTCATTTTCACCTATGACTTTGACATCATTGAAGTGTATTTAATAAAAAATATATGTCATCATTTGACATAATTGAAGTGTATTTAATAAAAAAAAATATATATGTCATCATTTGACATAATTGAAGTGTATTTAATAAAAAAAATATATATGTCATCATTTGACATCATTGAAGTGTATTTAATAAAAAAAAATATATATGTCATCATTTGACATCATTGAAGTGTATTTAATAAAAAAATATATATATGTCATCATTTGACATCATTTAAGTGTATTTAATAAAAAAAAATATATGTCATCATTTGACATCATTGAAGTGTATTTAATTATAAAAATATATATGTCATCATTTGACAACATGGAAGTGTATTTAATAAAAAATATATGTCATCATTTGACATCACTGAAGTGTATTTAATAAAAAAAAATATATGTCATCATTTGACAACATGGAAGTGTATTTAATAAAAAATATATGTCATCATTTGACATCATTGAAGTGTATTTAATAATAAAAAATATATGTCATCATTTGACATCATTGAGGTGTATTTAATAAAAAAAATATATGTCATCATTTTAAGTTTGGTCATTTAAAAAAAAATGAAATGTGGTGCTTTTTTTTATCATCAAATCTATGGAATTCAATTAAGCACAACTCATGTTACTACTTGAGATATTAAAAGAATATCAAACTCTCCTATGAAAATATCAATAAGATTTCATATATATGAACATATAAAAAAAGATGTTTTGGATGTGCTAGAGGGGACACGAACTACACAATTTAATGAGGTAAAACCCCTTAAAAAATAGTTGGTTAACCAAGTGTGATCATGATCTTTGCCACACAAGATTGTCAGTTGGAATGCATGTCTGAACTTTGGCTTATCTGTCATGGTGCAAGTTTCATAATTCCCACTGGTCATTTTCTGAGAAATGGCTAAAAAAATGGACATGACATGGTGAAAGATGTTAAAATATATCCCAATATTAGGAGGAGTATAATCATGTACCTTTCTCCTCATTTTGTTCTTGTAGTGTTCCTCATATGCCGCATCATAGATTCTCTGCAGGTTGGGTTCGGTCCTTACCAGGGGCAGGGCCATCTGTATAGCCTCAGCAAACTTCTTACAGTTCCACTTACAGATCTCTGGTTGCTTCTGGTATGTGTATCTGCCTCCATCATCTGCAACATCAGTACCAATAAAAGCTTAGTGTAGCAATTGTAGCTGTTCCATGCTAAGTTTATTTTTTATTGTTATTTTTTTAACATAACACCAACACAATTAGCTAATTTATGGTGGAAAGAGACCCCAGACCCCCTATTTCTGGGCAGTATGGCTGAGGCACTGCAAGTCATTGGAAGACATCTCCACATATGAAAGTTCTCACTAACTGAGACATGAACCCATGTAGCTGATGAGTTAAAAGTTGGCAACGCTGAGTGCTTGGCTATAGTCACTCCATGTTAAGATGTTATGCTCAAACCAATTCATTTCATCAGATGCTTTACCTGTATTTCAAGTATCAGGTAAATTTGCAGTAAGTGACACATTAATAAGAAAAGTTCAATGTTAACTATGCTGGCCCCTTACCCTACCTTCAGCATAGCCATTCACTCACTCAAATATTTCTTTGAAAAATCTTGGTGAAGATTACAAATGTTCAGATTTCATTTAGATTTAATTACGGTTTTATGGGATTAAACTGATTTCCACAGCTTTAAAAACAAATAATTCTACATATGGTTATAAATCATTGTGAGCATTTCACCTACCAGAACCATTACAGATGAAATCTGGCTGGTATCTGTCCAGGAAGCCATATGGTCCATAGTCAATGGTCAACCCCAAAATACTCATGTTGTCTGTGTTAAGGACTCTGAAATAAAATACAACAAAATTCCTCACAATGTTGAAGAATTGGGAAGTTGCAATTGTAAATCCATTGGATGGTTCTAAAATGGTTGAACAAGTGTGTTTACATACAGAGTCCTATCAATTAGTGTAGGTGTTAAGCATGAGGAACATAGCTGGCCTACATTATTCAGAAGGACATGTCCCTTTTGTTTGTAATACTGTCTGTGAGCATTTGTGGTAGGCATGAACTGAAACTGTCAAAATATCAACTTAGCAAAATAAGGAGCAGATAGGTTCAAATTACCAAAGGCTCCATAACTAAGCCAAAGGTCATATTACAAGAGGGCCATGATGGCCCTATATAGCTCACCTGAATGCGATGGACATTTGCCCTGGTGACTATGCTTTTTGATGGATAAGAATGCTTTGAACACTTGACAGATAAGAATGCTTTGAAAAATCTTGATACAAGACCACCAAAAGAATACATTAACCAAAAATCAAAAGTCATAAACCAAACTTTTTGGTTTATGACAAGAAAAAATTCCAAGTTTTCCTAAATAGCCATAAATGGAAAATGGCCATGCCCCTGGCGACCATGTTTTTTGATAGATCAAAATTATTTCAACAACTTTTCATTCCCCTGCCTGCTTAAACTTCTGAAAAAGTTTGGCTGAATTTGGCCCTGCAGTCAGAGGACATGTCATTTGAAAATGTTGGCTTACAATGTATGACAGATGGTTGGCAATCACAATAGCTCACCCTGAGCATAAGGTCATGTGAGCTACAAAACAAAATAAATCTCTTGAATGACAGTTAGCATTAGATTGAAAAGGTAAGAAAAAATCACATGATAGACAACTAGCTTACCCATGACACCATCCCACACACTGCCAGTCTGCCACCATTCTAGCAGTCCTCCGAACAACCTCGCTGTAGAACTCAAAATACATGGTCTCCTTGTCTTCTTTATGGGCATCCCAGATCTAGGGATGATATGATTTAAATATTATGATCAAAAAGTGCCTTTCAAACATGATGTTAAATGATGGATGTTAGGGAATCACAACACAAATAGATGTATCAGCACAAACATAAATTAATGACTCCATTTGATTTAAAAAGGGGACAGGTTAAGGTAAAGGAATGCATTAAGTTTTAACAAAGGATATGAACAGTTGTCATTTTAATTGTATTATGGCTTTAGGTAATAAAACAAGGGTTGGTCAACAAAGCTGTGCAATGTACTGTACATGTAGTCATTATAGCTGTTGTCATGCACATGTACATATAGCAATCACATTTGCTGCAATGTGTATATAGTAATTACAGTTGTTGCCATGTACAAACAGTAATTATATGCAATGAAATTTACATATATTAAAGGTGCTACATACAGTAATAATAGTTGCTGTGATCTACATACAGTAATCATAGTAGCTGTGATCTACATATAGTAATCATAGTTGCTGTGATCTACATACAGTAACCATAGTTGCTGTGATCTACATATAGTAATCATAGTTGCTGTGATCTACATACAGTAACCATAGTTGCTGTGATCTACATACAGTAACCATAGTTGCTGTGATCTACATATAGTAACCATAGTTGCTGTGATCTACATACAGTAACCATAGTTGCTGTGATCTACATACAGTAACCATAGTTGCTCTGATCTACATATAGTAATCATAGTTGCTGTGATCTACATACAGTAACCATAGTTGGTTCAATCTACATGTAGTAACCATAGTTGCTGTGATCTACATATAGTAACCATAGTTGCTACAATCTACATGTAGTAACCATAGTTGCTCTGATCTACATACAGTAACCATAGTAGCTGTGATCTATATACAGTAACCATAGTTGCTACAATCTACACGTAGTAACCAAAGTTGCTCTGATCTACATACAGTAACCATAGTTGCTACAATCTACATGTAGTAACCAAAGTTGCTGTGATCTACATACAGTAACCATAGTTGCTGTGATCTACATACAGTAACCATAGTTGCTGTGATCTACATACAGTAACCATAGTTGTTGTGATCAACATATAGTAACCATAGTTGCTGTGATCTACATACAGTAACCATAGTTGCTGTGATCAACATATAGTAACCATGGTTGGTGTGATCTACATACAGTAACCATAGTTGCTACAATCTACATGTAGTAATCATAGTTGCTGTGATCTACATACAGTAACCATAGTTGCTGTGATCTACATACAGTAACCATAGTTGCTGTGATCTATATATAGTAACCATAGTTGCTCTGATATACATACAGTAACCATAGTTGCTGTGATCTACATACAGTAACCATAGTTGCTGTGATCTATATATAGTAACCATAGTTGCTCTGATATACATATAGTAACCATAGTTGCTGTGATCTACATACAGTAACCATAGTAGCTATGATCTACATACAGTAACCATAGTTGCTACAATCTACATGTAGTAACCATAGTTGCTGTGATCTACATATAGTAACCATAGTAACAGCATCCTACATGTACATACGATAACCATAGTTGCTGTGATCTGCATATAGTAAACATAGTTTACTGAGATTTATATGCAGTTTTTATAGGTCCTGTGTATCATAAGTTTCTTATTACTTTTGTTAATGATGACAAATTTGGTAGGTCAAACATAATAACACACCCTCTATATAGCACATTTACATTGACCTTTTGTGTACATCTACAAATGGATTTAGTGTTTTCCGATAATGACAAAATGGCAAGTTTGTTACTTTACTCAGTGAAGATTAGTGTTGGAATATTAAAATGATGTACAGTAAATATGACCTGACATAGTCTTATCTACATCTGCCTGAGGTGTTTTTTTCCAGTTGATTCCAATTGTCTGCATATTTGTGGGTGCTAGTCTTCATAACTTAACAACACATAAATATATCATATTATATATCAGATATTGATCATATGCAATCAATACAAATATTGTATTGATTTTTCTGACAGATACTCTCCCCTTTAAGAGTAAGTGTAATGACCTGTGGTCTAAATTTAGACACACAGTTGCTGTGATATACATGTAGTAGTCACAGTTACCGCAATCTGCACATAGTTATCATATTTGATGCAATGTTCATAAAGTAATCAAAAAGCTGCAATGTACATACAGTTATCATAAAAGCTGTGATGTAAACTTAATAAACTCATGATC
Source organism: Sinonovacula constricta (assembly GCA_007844125.1). Taxonomy (NCBI): domain Eukaryota; kingdom Metazoa; phylum Mollusca; class Bivalvia; order Cardiida; family Solecurtidae; genus Sinonovacula; species Sinonovacula constricta. Next base: position 17,824,898 of record CM017560.1, read on the forward strand.
GTTGGTAAGCTAGACCTGTTTGTAGAATGTTTCAATGGTGTAGTCCAACATAGTCCTGAGAAGGGCCTCATTACCCTCACTGGGACCCTTCCTGCCAGTTTCTGCAGCTGTCGGCTTGAATATCTCAAAAGATCCAAACCTGGCAAACATACATATGCATATTAAAAAAAACGTATACAATCTGGTGATCTTACTTATTTATAGTTAACTTATTTGATGTTAAATTATTTATGTAGATAATGCATAGCAACAGCATAAATACCTACCTATTTGTTTGCTGGGTGGAGGGGCAGGGTGCTTGTGGGGATAATCTGCTTTGGTGATTTTTCATCCCTGCCATTTTTGCAGTGTTATAGGACATGATAAAGTTGTAAACATGAACATTGTTAAGTTTGGTCCATGTTGTTAACAGCACAATTTTACATTATGGGCATCACTTCATCTGCTTTAAGGAAGCAGAAACACTTTCTCTAGATGTCTGAACAATAAATAGTAGAGTTAAAAAAATATAAAAAAATCATACCTAAGAAATGTGGGAGCAATTCTTAGGACCAAGGTACATTTCTCCTTGATGGGGTTTCCATCATAGAATAGGTCCCGTACAACTGTGGAGTCAGACGTGACACAGGTTCCTGCACGAGTGGTCCCAATACCCAAATGGTGCATGGCCTAGAATATTTTTAATAAAACAATGACAATAGGTTAAATAAAAGCATATTTTTAATATTATAAATGTTTCTACTGGACATGAGAGTCCTAATAAAACCTCAAAAAGGGCCATAACCTTGTATAATGTTGATAAAGGCTAAAATCAAATAAATCCTGTATTTCTATACATTTAGTTGCAAAGCTAAGCTTAGCTAAATATAAATAAACCCATTCAGTCCTCTTAAAATTATGGATCAGAAATTACATTAAAATACACCAGAAATTGCCTTTAAGCTGCTAAAATGGGATAGAAACCAAAATTGAAATGGACCTGTTTTATGATAAACTATACTTATTTACCAAATATGAACCAAATCCAAAAAAAAGTTATTGATCAAAAACAAAAAAATCCAAGCTGGGTAACTCTCAATGCCAATTCACCATTCAGAGAATGATAAGGGTCATACAAAAAGAATGAATGACAAAATAATACTACTCTGTTAAACTATTATTCTAGCGCGGGTGGTTTGCTGTTACATTTAAAAAAAAATTGAAGTAATAAAAAAAATTGACTAGGAAGTTATGGGCTTAAGTGTTTCATTTCTTAAATAATATCAAGCAAACCTTTTAGAATTTATAAAAAAAACACAACAAGAACTATCTCTGAAATTGTCGTATGCCCCTGTCACCTTTGTAGGACATAATGTCTACAAGTGGGCTAATATAAATTGGAACTAAAATGAGCGTATACTTCAACAAATACAATACAGCTCAGATCAAATGTTTACCCCTAGTTCCAGTCCTGAAATCTTCCTACTGGTCTGTAAACAATCCTAAAAAATCTTTATTTAAACCAGTCACAACTTGTTAACTGTCACATTGGTGCTTCCAATATCTTGATATATTTTTTATATAGCAAAAAAGCCACATGCAAATGAGGGTGCCAATTATTTTTTATAAAATACGCTTACATTTGTTCACAAAATACAGAAAACTATGTTGTTGCTTTTTAATTCTTTCCAGAATGTGAAAACTTAATTTCTGAAAAATTAGTCAAAAACATTTTCTGAGCATTCACTAAGCAAAGCTCATTAATATAATTGAAGATAATAACTTAGGACACTGTGATAATTTCCTAAAAATATTTGTGAAGCCAAACATGTACACCTCAGTTAAAATTTGCACAACCTCCAGTGATAAGCAAGTCCTACAGATAATGTCAGGTGTATTCAAGATTAACTGCCTGGTGTTATAATGCATCTAAAGAAAATAAAAAAGTAAATTTTCTTACGTCTCTTTTACTGAATTTTGTTTAACTTATGAATGTTAAAACTTCAAAAATATGCATTTTTTTCTTGTCATCTAAATTTAAGCAATTCAAAAGGAAAACTATTCCTTATGCAAAATACTAACTTGAGTCTTTCTGAATATAAAAATGGATTAACATATATGTACATTCAAAATAAAACTGAACTGAATGTTTCTTTACCTCACTACAGAGGAACTCCCTGATAGTACTGCGCAGGACCTTCCTGCCATCAGAATGCCTTGAGTATGGTGTGGGGCCGGCTCCCTTCAGCTGGATCTCCCATCTCTCACCTGCGTGGTTTAACACCTCTCCAAGGTACCTTTATGAACATGAATCAGTGGTTTCATTATGTCAGAAAGTACAGTAACTTATTTTGTCTATTAAATAACAACAAGCTTTTATCTTCCAAAAATACTTCCATGACCTTTTGATCCACACAAGTACCTTCTCATCAATTCGTGCCTATTGTTAGGACTGGTAATCTTTTAGTCTAAAGTGTCTAACCTGCATATTGCTGGGGCTAATTGGGGAAGTATTCACCAACTAGTTGAGCAAAAACGATTCAATAGGTCAATGAAAGACTACACTTACTTAAAACTATTCTATATATAAAAATTGCAATAAAAATATATCTACATTTCAAAGATTATTAACTCTTATGCAAGAAAACATAATTGCATATTTACCTCCTGGAGTAATAGATGAAAAAAAAATAGTCAGAGTAATCTTCTTTTGACCCATCTAATTTACATTTAAACAAAGAATAATCTTCTTTCTTGATGGTTGAAATATTTTTGGTTATGAACAAAGTGATTTGAAGCTATCCATGATTTTATCTAATAATGTTGTTTCTGGCAATCCTCTGGTTGTATTAATGATGTACTTGCAACAAGGTCATATGCTGTTTACAAGGAACAAATGCCTTTACATAACTTATTATAATACTTGCTACATTAGCCGAGTTGCTTGATTATAATACTTGCTCAATATAGCCGAGATGCTTGCATGTAGCTGGGCATGACTTAAGTGATTAAATGTCATAATCTGTATAAATGTTAAACAAAGCCTGAAGATCAGAATGACCCCTGCATTGCAGTAGAACTGTATGCATTTCAGGTCAGACGAAAATGGTCGAGTCATGATATGATGATCCGACTACCTCCAGATTTTAAATCGGGATGCTCCAGTGAAGTTTTTATCACGTGACTAGTGGCTCGTGCTACATGCGAAACATGCTGTATGAGTTGTACTCCCGTTTGGAATGTCATATACGTACTTCTGCACACAGCATTTATGTCTTTAATTGTCTGTTGATGAAAAGCTAAGAGAAATGCAGCCCATGAAGAGTATATTGGGGAAATCCAAACTAAAAAACTAAACTGGCTTAAACAACGATTAAGTTAAATATATGTGCACATTGGTTATATTCCTCAGTTTTATGTGTTTTATACAATGGTTACTCACATCCAGCAGGATAGAATCCATCATTTATATTGACTCAATGTTACGAATAATATGCTGGAATGAATAATTTATTTAGTCCAATACAACTTCATATGATCAGAATTCAACTGAACTTTAATTTCAAAGTATCTTTCAAGCTAGGGTATCTTACATTTACAATCAATATCAATTGAAGTAAACTTATATAACTGTATTCATGACTTACATTGCTGCACCATCACCAAGCTGACCTGAGAAATAACCAAACTGGTGACCACAGTAGCAGTGAGCAGCTGTTTTTGAACCAGGTAGCAGTTTGTTTCCACTGAAATACTCCTCAGCTTCAGGTCGCTTCATCTGTGCCTCATCCAGGTCCAGCAACTTCATGGCACTCTGAGAGTATGCTACCATCTTAGGTTTCTCCACAGGCTCTGGTTTGACGAGAGAGAAACATGCTCCTGGGACCTGTTGGGATGGAGTTATATTGGATCACATCACATTATGAATCCTGGACAGCAAAAGGGTAAATTTGAACCGATGGTTTACTCTCTTGATAGAACACCATAAACTGTTTCTTCAGTAAGTTAAGGAGAAATAAGGCAACATGACAAACATGATACATTTGTAATTAAGATGATGCTGAAATTATCATTGTTTGTTTATTGTTGTTTATTGGGTTTATCGTCCCACCAACAGTATTTCAGTTATCTGGAGACGGTGTCCACTTGAAGCAGATATAGTGCTGCCTTCACTGTGTATAGCATGCCATGAACACCTGGCATGATACCACACCCAGTCACATTATTCTGACACTGGGCAGACCAGTCGTGGAACTCTCCTTATATTTGCTTGAGCGTTAGCAAGGGAGCTATACCACTACCATTTTTAACGACTTTGGTATGTCACGACCCGGGAACGAACCCGGGGCCTCCCGTACCTGGAGCCGACGCTCTACCGATTGCGCTACCAGGTCCGGTATAATTATCATTGTGAAATGTACAGATACAAATGCACACCACAAAGCCAAAGTCCTGGTCAATGAGAGACCTATTATGTGGAGTGCATCTTCCAGCATTGAGCTGGTGGTTCTACCCACATTTGCTTCTGGGGTCTCTTCTACCAATTATAGGCTAAATGGACCAGTATAACTATTTACTGTGTTGGTTGAGTATAATAAAAATAAACAAAACAACAACAGCTAATACACATTTTTATTTAAATCACTAAGTATAAGCTTAAGGAAATAACTACAGTAAATATTGACAAGTAAGTAACATTTTCCTGCATACTTATACTGCATACAAAGTGCCTTTTCTGGTTATTAAACTGTAGATGTTTGAGAAAGTTTGCACCAGAAACTTTTTCAAGGCAACAATAACTACAAACTTGAAAAATATGTTTCCCACAGCTGCAAATTATTACAATGTAAATCATTATCATAAGGTCATGAAAATATTTTCTTTTGTTCGTTTCTTTAGATACAACTTTATACCTGTTTCTGTTAACATTGGATTATTGTAAGAACCTTTGCCCATTTTTTTATTATTGCTTGCTTGGACATGATGTAATATTGCATGTTTTGCTCTGTTCTATGTCAGAATTATTCTACAAGTTGTGACCTTAACCCAAAATATATTTATATTATTCATACACAAAAACCTTCTGTATTTAAACAATCTAAATTCTGCATTTTTCTTATGTTTTGTAATTACATGAAAAAAGTTTGATTTGGTTCTATTAAAGCCTACTGCATGCCTTGATTGGGATGCAATGTGACAATAGGAACACCTCAGCTAATACTGTCATGTGACATCATTTACAAGGAGTGCCGATAAAGCTTGTTAGTGGGGCAGGTGGCAGCAAATGCTATATACACAGTGGAGTTCACAAGCAAGATAGTTTCCAGTATGCCAGTATGCCTCAATATATCAGGGATTCCAGAACACCATCTTCTTTTAAATCTAGGGTCAAGGAACATTTTTAAAAACCTGATTTTTAAAAAATGAAGTTATCTTACAGTATTGCTATATTAGTGTATAAATTATATCATGTACTGATAGATAGTTTAGTCTTCATAAATACTTCATGGCAATTTCAGTTTAATTTCCTTTATGTAAATTATAATTATTTATTTAATTTATTTTTATATTAGTTTTCAAGTCAATGTCTGATCCTGTGATAATTTGTTCTTATCAACTTTTTTTTTTTTATAATAAGCTCACATAATCTGTTCACTAGTGTGGTTAGTTCTTACAATTATAAAACATTGACTTTTTGTGATCCTATTTATTTTAATCTCCCTATGTCATACAACACTATATCTCAAGGACCGCAATGGAAATAAGAGTTAATTATGACTCTTTTTGTGTTATCCTTGACATTTAATGTTGAGTGACATGGCTATATTAATTCATACTTTGTTATATGTTTGAGTATGTTTTAATATTTTATGCCATGTTATTACACATTTTATGTTGAAATAAATCTATCTATCTATCTGGGGTCTGGTTATCAGCATCAGGCCAAAGAAGCCAAACTTATAGCTAGGGCAGCTCAGTAGACGACATCCCGAAAGCCTGAGATAAGAGGATAATCACTACACATTCTACAAAAACTGTATAATCAAGGCCTTTTCTGAGGAAAAATAGTATATTGTATATAAAATGTGCATATCCAGAACAGCTGACGGGACTTAGGCCCCTATCGGCCCTACCCACTCGGTAAATCTGTGCCTGATATTGAAAAAGTTTCCTTATCTAAGTACAAATTGCACCTGTTGTCTCATGTACATGACTAGTACAACTGCCATATATATGATGCTTCAACTTACCATCTGAATTTTTACCTCTTTTGTTTTTAAATTTTCTGAAAAAACAAAACAACAACAGTCTCAACGGATGATTGTAACAGATGTTGTAGATGGTATCTTACAGTTTGCCTATATTAATTAAATATAACAATATTGAACCACTGCTTCGGGGAATTTTGGCAATTTTTTTTTCTCAACCATATATATTGAGCAATGGCCAGGCGCGTTTCTGCCATTACGCACTTTACGTACGTGCGTATCCTCCGTTCGGAAAATCGAAAATCTAAAAGTACCAAAAACTCCAAAAAAGTCGATGCCTAACCCGGGTTAGGAATGATATCTTTTATTTCCGTAGTTTCTATGTTATTAAATCTTATTACCACACCAATCAAGTTGAAAAGGTTTAATATGATTAAACTTATACACGTCAGGATTTAAGTCATTCATATTTTGTGTTAAGTTCCTCGCATGTCTGCATTTTACCTGTTATTCATTAGAAAAGCACCGAATATATTCAAAAGTATTACTACAAAGGTTGTTTCCCTTGTGATTGTGCGTAACTTCAAAAACAGCCCAGATACGCGCCTGAATGGCCTGATTACACATATTTTGTAAGCTATGTAGAGATCATCACAGGTATCTCAGGCTCTCAGTCTGTCATATGTTTAGCTGCCCGAGCAGTTATTAAGGCCACGTGGCCCCTTGCTGCTAGCCAGACCTCTGAGGCCATCTGGCAAGTGTACAACATCCGCTGTGTGCATTTGCTGTCCACTGCCCCACTAACGAGCTTTATCGGCACTTCTTTGTGGTGATGCAGACATTATTAGCTGAGGTGTTCCGATTGTTTGTTACCTTACATCCCAATCAAGGTAATGGGAAGATTTATAGTGTACTTAAAGGTAATTTTTTCAGGTCATGACAAAAATGTTTAAAAAGGTGCTAACAAGAATAATGAAGTTTTATAATAAGGAGATTTTTTTCTGTGTGAAAATATATTGAGGTTACAGCTTTGAGACTGATTCTGACATAGAAAGCAATTTTAAGTTATATCCCCAAAGATATATAAATAAATATAAACACAAACAGTGGAATAGTTCTATCATTTGTAGGACTAAATACCTCCCAAACAAAATCCCTTCTGTTCATTTTAGCATAGGCAGACAAAATCACTCCCGTAAATGAATTACTTTAAAATATATCTTGAAGTTTATAAAAAATTGATGCTGTTACCAATGCATTTACGAGATTTAATTGTGCAAAGAAAATAAACATTCTTGCAGAATGTGGAAAATTTAGAGGAGGGGATTTATCCGCATTGATAACATTACGGGAGGGTAATTGTCTGCCTTTGCAAAAATGAACAGGAAGAATTGTTTTTATAACTAAAGATTTTGTCCCTACTCCATTTTTTAGCAATAATCCCGGGTTAAAGAATGATGTATCGAGTTGCAAAAAAGTGACAAGGGAAGATATATTGCTAAGTTGGGAGTAATTTTATAATTTAGTAATATGCAACTGTAGGAGGCACCTTGTTTAGCAATAATATTTAAAGGAAGTATCTGACAGTTTGGACCAAAAATATTTTCATTAAACATCATAATAAACCATTGTTACCTGAACAGATCTCGCAAAATGCTGTTTTTTGGTGTCCTACACCTATCTGACAATTGAACCATAATGCCACAATCGTCAACTTAATCATGTATTTTGCTATCTGAGCCATGCTGCACAGTTAGCTATTTAAAACAAATAAAACTATGTGACCACTTATGTTTTAGCTCATCCACGTCATACGCGGTGACGTCGATATCTATTATTAGAAGGAATCCCAATTGTTCTTATTTACAGATTTGAAAAGAATGAACATTTAAGTAATGATTAATGCGTTTTACTGCCCTAAAATTAAGATACTATTGGAAATCATCAAAACTTAGACTGAAAAATGATTTTTTGACTGCAGAAATCATGTTCAAAAACTCCAAACAGAGATTAGATATTTTATCACATAACCTACCCACGAGCGTGAGGTAACACTCATGCATTATTTTTGGTAACTCACAAGTTGGTTATCGTAGTGTGACGTCATTGTCGTAGCGTGACGTCATTAAGTATGTGTGGTGTATATGCTATTTCCCAATCACTTTGTTGTTGCCGTTTTATGCATTTTGTTGGACAATTTCATTTTAATTAATAAATACATTTTAGTCATGTTATAAATGAATCTGTTCTCTTTGTGTGGAAAATGGTCGATTAAAGACTGGAACTATCTTTTTTGCGGATTCTTCCAAACCGAATTACACATGTCAAGGCCGACTGTTCATACTATAAAAAGATTATGCATTGTAAACAAAATCAGCTGGTGTTTTGGTTATGTGATAAATAGAATCTAATATTCGTGGTCATTAGGTACTGAAAATATTAAACTCGTTGTCTGAAACGATACGACAGAGCCTCATTTCATATTGTTTCATTCAACTCGTTTAATATTTTCAGTATCTAATGACCACTCATATCAGATCTTCTATGTTACATATATTAGATATGGCAAACTACTGGATACAACCTTTAACAATTTTCGTTGGCTAAAAATTGTTGTTGTTTCAAACATTTAAACATAGCTGCAATATGCTTTGGCAATTGTAATAATGATTAGTTATTGTTTTTTCTAAAATCAAAATGAGCAGTGTACTGGAACAGGACATGGTCGCACCCGTGTAATGGCCACGCCCCCAAAATGATCGCCAATTTTGAAGAAAAAATCCTAATTCAACGTAATGGCCGCACCCCCAAAATGACCGCAAAATTTGAAAGGCCACACAGTTTATACAGCAGAGCTCCACTATATCGTCAATATCGATAAAGACAATGGCTGTCGTTCAGTAACATACCGAGAATAGTTTAAAAAAAAATTTTGATTAGCGTATTATAATTACTATTCCTTTACTGTGTACGACTTGAAGACAGGACCCATGACAAATTTTAGGTATTCGACGATTTGAAGGTAAGGTTGGAGTGACAATATGAGAGATACGCTATGTTTGACAATTTGAGAGAATTAATTGTTAAAGTTTGGTAGGTAGGTTTTTAAAGCCAGATTGAGCTACTCATGTCAAGTATCAATAAGATATTTCACACCTTCTCAACATGTCACCATCTTCTCTGGGGTCCAGTGATTCTTAGTTATGTATGAATTGATTAACCGTCCTGTTAATTTCATATGGAGGAAAATTCATTTTATTGACAGGCTGTATGGAGTTTAACATCTACATTTCCTGTCTATGAAATGCAACTTTAATGAGACTGTCGGCTTGTATTAAAGCTGTGTTGTCTTATCGGCTCTGCTATGAAATCCTTTGATCTGCATGGTAGTGTGCACGTGACATTTTAGCTGGGTGAAATTGTCTGATGATGCAAACATTCAGAAATATGATACAAGAGATAAAACTAGGAAGTACCCGGTAATTTATAATTAAATAATGGAATTTGTTCACGTTGGTAAGTGTTTTAATATTATAATGCATTTTTAAACAAAATGTTTGAACTAAATTAGATCGCTATCGGAAAAGCATAGAGCGGTGCTTTCTCCTTTATATCGTCCGTCAACCTCCTATTTAGAGAGCTCATCTAGTTATATTACGAAGTAAACGCATGTCGTCCCAAAAAATCGGCAGAATCGTTCTAGAAAAAATGTCCCAAGGCCTTTCACTTATAGACTATTTTGGTCCAAGTTTTTATAAATGCTTTGCTTATTTGATGTGTCGAAAATCCAAACTGCTTTGTCATTTTTTTGTTCTACAATAATTACTGATAGTTGTATTTTGTCGGGTCCAACATCTAATAAAGACTTTGTGACAAATTAGTAGTGTTTTGTTTATCATACCATTTAATAATGAAGGCTCCACTGTAAATTTTGGTATTTTTGATAAGACGAGTTTTAGTTGTAACTTCCATAAAACCTCTACATCCAAATTGTGAACAACACGTTCTTGAACACCCAACAGAAATCTAAGTTCAGGCAATATTAATGCATATCTGTTAAGCATAATAACAGACCATACTGCAGTGGCTCTTTGCTGAAAAATTGCGCTAAAATAGCATATAGATTTTTATTATTATTTTCTTCCCAATATATGCAAACAACGATCGATTGGAAAAAGAAGCTACAAATGTAATCTAACTGTATTTTACATTCCAACTCAAAGGGAAGTAAGTGATTGCTTATTTTGGCATATTTTTGGAAGAATTTGAAGCAGTTTTCAACAACAAAGATATATTGCTCAACTTTTATGTCTTCTCATTTTCAGACTGTCAGAATCAGTTTAATAAAACAATGAAAAACTATTAACCTTTTGTCCTGATACACTTCGGACCCCCCCACACACACACACACCCCACCACCCCAAACGAATGTCTTATTTGGTTGTCGGCCCCTCCAGCTGAAGACTTCTGGATCTGGGCCTGATATATGCAGAACTAATTGCAAAAAATCACCTTGTATTCTTTCCAAGAATATAAAAAGCTTGATAGTGGTCTCTGCTAAAAAAAGATATATATGTCAAGGTGAATTACCCGCATGACTATGTAACGTAATATGTAGTCATGTGGTTTGCTAAGTTTAAAAATAGCTATCTCTGCAGCGTGGCTCAGAAAGGAAATACCTGTTTGCAATGATGAGAGCTCAGTTAGGCTTGACTGTTCAGAGATCTAAGACATCAATAAACAACATTTTGCAGGCCCTTTTCAGGTAAAAATGTTTTTTTGGTTATGTGAGAAAAGAAATTTTGGTCAAAACTGTCTAATACCATCTATAACTAAAGTTACAGTCGGGTTTCCAAGAAGCTTTTTCCTTATAAAATATTCCAATCAAAGGTTTTTTCAAACTCATTTAATTTTTAATTACCTGTCGCACGAAATTTTCATTTTCCGGATCAATAGGTAATGATTTCAAAGCTTTGTTGTCGAACTTGAGCGTCTCAAATGTTGCCATTTTAGAGAATGAACGGATGATGGAGGTGTACAATTTACGACACGAAAACATCTAGACAAAAATTATACATCACGCTTTTTTAAGTTAGTCATGTCTTTAATTGTTTCTATTGAGAAAAATGTAAAACATTTCTACGTTCATGTGAAAAAGTTGTTATATGTTCTAAAATTTGACGTACACTTCCATTACACAAGAAACTGACAGGGGAGGTAACAATGTTAAGTCCTAATATCTATCTCTTCGTTCCAGTAAAGTTTTCTCAAAACCTAACCTAGATTTCGATAAGCGTGCAGGAAATGAGTTAATTTGACATATAAGACAAGTGAATTATAAAAAGAAGAACCCAAATAATAACTTAAGATTAAAGGCTATTAAAGGTGTGTTTGCGAGTGTGCTTTACATGTTCTTGTCTGCTTAACACGCCAGTTCAATATCATTGATAAACATTATATAGTTGTCAGCCAAATAAGTAAACACGTGTATGATTTACGAACATAGAGTTTCTATCTATATGCACTTAATTATAGAGAACAACTTAATTAACTCATGTTTTATACAGATTTGTAATTAGATGCAGCAGTATAACCTCTTCAAAAAGGCGCCCCTGAGCAGAAACAACCTCTTAGCAACAACACTGTACGTAGTGGTGATGGTGGGAGTAGTAGTAGTAGTAGTAGTAGTAGTAGTAGTAGTTAATGCGGCGTCCTGCTATTTTGGGTGTAGGAAGACGGTGACCGCAGACACAGGTACCCCTTATGTCAGCTGGAAGATGGTGACCGCAGACAATTGTCTGGGTAGAACCACTGGTACCCCTAATGTCCGCTGGAAGATGGTGACCGCAGACAAACATGTAGTAGATCCGATGTTTAATTAGTATTCTCTTTTGAATGAATACTTCTGGATTGTAGTTCATTGTGTATTTATAGTTTGTTACACTTCCCTTTTTCTTTTTATAATCGTTCCCATTTTTTAAATATTTTTCTTTATGAAATGAAAAATAAAGTGTAAAATACAAGCCTAACACCTTTTAAAAAAAAAGAAAAGAAAAAAAGGTTCACTTTACTCTCTGACTGAAAATACTCAGAAATAGTCTGTTCTTTGGATTATAAATGTTGCCGCGCTTTTCTGTGTCACGTGGTGCCTAGGAAAGAAAAAAGAATTGTGGCTGGGCTTTATAAAAGGGGTGAGAACGCATATATCGCACATAAAACGTGCCAAACGATTTTAATGTGGATAAAAACTTTATAATTTGAGTACATTGTGTAAAACAAGCTTGATGTGAACCTGCAACCTTCCGTAATTTAAAAAAAAAGGCCATTGACAAGCTTACCTACTACACTACGTTAGTTACTTACTAACCACTGGTTCAAGAACACATTTATTGACAAAAAATTTAAGGACTTTACTGACAATTCATTTATCGTCCTTATGAAGTATATGGACTATTGTTTAGTGCATGTGTTTATGTTGCCTAATAGTTATATGTATTTTGATAGATGTATTAGTATTTGATTTTCATCAAATGATTCTATATTATGGCTGGTGGTTTATCACAATAGATAGTTTCCACATCAGTGAAAATCCCTTATCTTGGCAGCCATCTTTAATGGTAACTTCAAGGGATTTTCATATGAATTGTATAGAAAGGTAAATTTTATTTTCTTGTAATTTCTTCATTTGTAGTCCCAAAATTAAAAGGTATACACCATTGGAAAGCTCTTGAAATTCATATTTTTAGAATACAATATTTTTACAATTGAAAAATGCACATAGAATTAATACACAGAAATAAATAAAACCATTGACTTATACTTAAAAAAAAAAAGAACAATGTATCATTTTCGGTTGTATTTCTTTAACCTGTTAAACTATCAAAATATAGTTTTGATAACTAAAATACTTTATAAAAGCTGTAAAATTCGATATAAAATTCAGTAAAATACACTGAAAAATAAAAACACAATGGTGAGTTTAATACAGCACATATTTCCCGATTTTGGCCTGCATTAGCTTCTGCCCACGAAGATGGCTGCCTTAAACTGTGTTATCAGTGTCGATGACATCACGTGGAAACTATCTATAAAATGCTAAATCCGACTAGAGCCATCACTAGGACCATCATATTTCTTGGGCTTTCTTAAATAGACGAAAGAAATGAAAAAAAAAGCGAGGTGACTTCTGCAATAGGCTTATATATCATGCTTCTTTTTAAGACGTTATATGATAAATAAACTTCTACCTAAATTTTGCAAAATCCGAGCTAGGACACTTGAAATAGGGTATGAGATCCTTAAACGTTTCCAGTACGCTCTGACGTTATTTCAATATTTACTTATAAAAATATCCAGATAAACGTATTTAATTAATTGTTTATATATGTTCAATCTGATCACCTCGGCCTTTATGCTATGCAAGAGACCTCTGACATCAATCTGATCACCTCGGCCTTTATGCTATGCAAGAGACCTCTGACATAATAAGGCGCCATCTTGGATCTACTTTGTGTGTCTTAGTTTTAATACTGGGTATTTAATGTTGACTTTTCAATTTTCCGTAAATCATATAGATTGTATTGATAAAAAAAATCGTTGTTATTGCAAGATATACTCAACTAAATGATATATATACAATTTGTTACTTTCTCGCGAACGGACACTGTTTCATAACTCAGGCGACGCACTTTGGTGTATTCTAGAGCTATGTACGAGGTGTATTTTACGAACCATACGGAAATACCCGAAGTTTTACGATTGATATATGTTGAGACATAAACTAATTTGACTTCCCATGTCAATTTTCGTCATTGTCTGACGTACTCATATTTATGTTAGTGCTGGCTGCACTGATATGCATATATGTGTGTGTGTGTGTGTGTGGCAGCACACCACGGCCATGTGACATGAGATCGATCTACCAGATTTGTTTTCTATTTGTTAAACATTTTTTATTACATATTAACTGTTTAAATTATTTTTATGTTGATATTTTTGCTATTAAATCACTACGATGAGTTAATTTCTGTAAAAAAAAATGCATCTAATATAAAGGATAACAATATAAACATCATTTTAATGACATTTGACAGTACACTCCAAACATTGACACTGTCGTGAAAATTGTTATTTAGTTCCTTTATCTAGCAATGGTTTAGATGACAAGTGGTGATGTATATTTATCGTTATTTGATGGCGAAAGTACCAGCGGATGGTTTAACATTGGACACGTGTCTGAGAGCCTGGATAAAAGTACACACAAGTTAAAAAATCATGACATATGTTTCAAAACTTTTTTTCGTGCATTTGGCTAGTAATTGTTAGGAATAATTTGTAGAAGAGTACTTTTCAAAATTAGTTTTGGTTCTGTCTGTTTAATGGTTTAGTTAGAAGGGAGTTCTTAAGGACCATGTCATTTGACACGTGTATACCACCTTATGTAACTTATGAATTTTGAAATAAAAATAAGAATTCTTAAAAAAAATGAACGTATAAAAATATATGCGATTTGCTTTTGAAATACTGTGTTTTTAATTATTCTGCCCAACTGTCTAGCCTGTTAAGCATGAATTGACCAGGCATGTGCAAATGGTATAGTTCCAGCCTGTTTCACTTCCGGCTGCCGGAAGACTTTTCAAAATGCCAGTTTTCATTTAAGCCATGACTCCAACCGATACAAAGACTAAGAGCTCGGCCAATGGCAAATGGCAAAAGAAGCTAATAACACGAATATAATGTAAGAATACAACTTTATGAAGAAGCAATGAAAATGATCACAGAAAAAAATGCAGCATCATTGCCATATGTATAAACCATTTTTAATGCTATTTGACCGTTCCTAATGCTACGATTGCTACTCTACCATTCCCAACATTATACATCTGTGCAATCTGATCACCTCGGCCTTTATGCTATGCAAGAGACCTCTGACATAATAAGGCGCCATCTTGGATCTACTTTGTGTGTCTTAGTTTTAATACTGGGTATTTAATGTTGACTTTTCAATTTTCCGTAAATCATATAGATTGTATTGATAAAAAAAATCGTTGTTATTGCAAGATATACTCAACTAAATGATATATATATAATTTGTTACTTTCTCGCGAACGGACACTGTTTCATAACTCAGGCGACGCACTTTGGTGTATTCTAGAGCTATGTACGAGGTGTATTTTACGAACCATACGGAAATACCCGAAGTTTTACGATTGACATCTGTGCTACATACATTTGACCAGTCCTATTGTTGATGTTTTAGCTATTTGCTAACAACATGCAGGGTTAGCTAGAGATATGGATTGGGACATGGAAGAAAACAGTTCATTTATGCACTTTTTGGACATTGCCTTATCAGTTTGTACTTGGCAGGTTAAAGAGAAACAAACATCAAACAGGGTTTGCAGTTTAACATTGCACTAACAAAATTATTGTCATAATTGCGATGCCCAGCAATCTTTTAATTGAGGAAGACTGCAGACAAATGTCTAGGTAGAACCATGATCGGGACAAAACCCATGCCGTATTGGGCCGAGTGTATCCCCCCATAAAACTCTGTTTTAGTTGTTGCTGGAGTGAATATCACAGTGTTCGTCAGTGTCAAGCATCTGTCATCAATTCGTCATCAGCTCTATCACATACTTACAGAGACGAAGCTTCCCAAGAAAGTGTTCGCTAGATGGGCCCCTCATATTCTGACTAAGGAGCAGATGCTTTTAAATATATCTTATTGAAACAAAAAGATAAACTATAAGAACTCATTCATCCTAGAGCTGTATCTGTCTAATTCATTTTTAACAAAATTAAAAAGGTTTATAATTATGGCACACTTAAATATTTACTGTTGAAAAAAAGCAGGTTTGGTTAAAACAAATACCTTTTTAATTTGTACGTCTTTGTTTGAAAATATTTTTTTCCAACACTTGGTAATGTTGACTGCTTCGAGATGTTCTTCGGCTAACCTGGGTTGTTCGTTGCTGCTTGCTAGCTTGCTTTTAGTGTTAAGTACTATCCCTTGCAGATGAAACGGGAAGTAGGAAGTTAGGTACTTGTTCCTTGTTTAAAATCAGTGACAGCTTTTGCCGATCATAACTGGGTTAGTTATTAATGACAAAAGGTAGGACGTTTTTTTAAGTGTAATTTTCAATATAAATATCCAGTCTATAGATCTGGTGTATTGTGATCTCATTTTAATTTTACTATAAAGTACAGTTGTACCCGCAAACTCGATCAGCTGTGGTGTATGATAGTACTGTATGTTTCATTGTTTGTTGTGACTTTAATTAATTTGACAAGACTTGGCCTCATCGTCATTTAAAATGTGCTAGATCTCCACACCTGAATATAAAAAAGTGTCAAACTTCTGGAAAATAACATGAAAATCGAAAGGAGAGTTGACATTTAGATCATTTTGTGAAGGATTCAGCTCACGATTATATGGTGGCATATTCTGGCCAACGTCATGTCAATAGTTACTCCAGTACATAGTGTTACAGACAGTGCCACTCCTATTCACATATAGGTGATTTGATTTGGTGATGATCTGAACAGTCACCAAGGATATTGAACAATAACTTTGTACGATTTTGTTGTTTTTAATGAAAGGTGGAATGATAGTTGGTGGTAAGTTTGTCTCATTTATTATTGTTGAAAAGGTTGTGTTTACTAAAGTGATTCTTGTTTACTACATGCACCAGTTCTGTTAGGAAAAAAAAGCATGATTATTCCTACAATTGGAAAAAATACAAAATCATAAATAGAAGCACAATTTGAGCTCTCACTGTGCTGAATACTGGTTTTAAAACAGTGAGCTGCTACTGAATACTTGGATCATATATTTACCTCAGTTAACCTTGTGTTTGACTGTCAACATCTGAAAAAAATAGCATTAAACCTATAAATTATCAGTTATGAATGCCCTAAACAATGACCCATTGTTTATCATTGTTTTTCATCTAGTTAGAATAAATAAATAAAAAACTATATAAAAATACTATATATAAATACAGCTTAATCACGATACTTCAAATCACAATCACATGAGTGTATGGGCTTCTACAAACACAATCTCCAGCCTCGTCAGTATTTCTATATATCACATAAAGAGATTGTTATAATACTTCCGATCACGTTCCTTTGGATCGCAATACTTGGGAATACTAGGCTTTATTGGAAGATTGCCCCAGTCCTTTGAATCAATTATGCACTTAATTAAGTCACAGCTTTATGAATACCAAAAACCCCTTGACATGTTTTGACATCTATTTTAGTTAAAGCAGCTCTGCTAATTTGCACAGTACTCATGATTGCCACAAACAAAAAGCACATTTCTCACTGTTGAGTGTTGAAACCGTATTACATACATACTATACTTTCTCACTTATAAGACTATTCGCTTATAAGATGACCCCCCTACTTCACCTTTGAAATTGCCGGTTTCTGCTTCGACCCGCTTATAAGACGAGGCAAAAACAATGAACAGGAGCATCGACCAGTCATGCTGTCTCAACAAAAGGGTTAATTGATAAACAGTGACTGTAATTTTCACACGTTGCGGGATGTATCTAGTCTCAGCTGCACTGCTATCCTGTAGCACGTGGCGACATGACATTAATTTCTTAGATCTACGTCACCACGTCTGGTATGACAGTACACAATATATCAGGGAACAGTGCACTGACCTTGTGTACATGCCACCAATCAAAAATTTCATGGAGAAATGTAATCAGCAGCTGCTTATAAAAACACATTGTTCACTCCCTCACTGTCAAACTGCTCCGATCGATATCACCTTGACAACAGTTTATCTCAGAGTCAGTCACTTGACCTTTGTAAGTCAAGTCTACACAGAAACGCCAAGTAAATTACAGCTTGATGTATTTTTGCAGACTGAAGAATGTTTGTTTCAGTGTTTTACTGACGGATAATAAGGCATGTTTCATGCAGAACAAAGGGAAATGTATTTGAGACAGTTAATCATTGACCGACAAAATTCAAAGTTCAATTTAGGTAAATTGTCGGTGATCGATAAGGACAGCATGTCGGGTCATTGCATAACTGCCAACAAGTTTATGTGGTATGTTTTCGCCTAAAACAGTGTGAAAACTTTTTGCCAGGTCGCTAGACCCCGCCTATAAGACGAGCCCCATTCTTTGAACATGAAATTAAAAGAAAAAATCCCTGTCTTATAAGTGAGAAAAAACGGTACATAATTATTGAGTAAATTAAATAAGAGAATAAATCCTGTATATTTGATTGGTAAATCAATTGCTCAACATATGCCGAAAGATAAAAGGCAAGGGTAATGTCAAAAGAAATTCAAATGTAAAATGTATGCAGTTTGTTATTATTTATATTCTTTCTAACACATATTTTTGAATAAAAAGGTATTTAATGTCCTTTTGCAAAGTTGGAGCCTCTTTAAGTTGCACCTGATTGTTTGTAAATAGATGGTACCTGGGCCTGATTTAAGCTGAAAGTAGGCTGTTATTTCTACGATAGCTGATACTTTTGTCATCACCCTGTTTTGTGTAATCAAATATAAGGTACAATTTAAATGGTCACAAAAACTGCTTACATGTTTAATTTCCTTAGACTATGACAACCTACAATTGCAATAAATAAATAAGAAGTTTTGCAGCTTTACTTAGAATGATTGGTGAAAGATATTACAAAATATTAGTTAACATGAAAAATCTTTAGTGTTCAGACTTCTTTGGTACAAGTTATCTCAATTAACATGAGTTAATTCAGTTCAAAACCATTTTGTTTTTGGCAGAAATATATAAAATCCATGAAATTGCCATAAGAGGGATCTGGCGCATTGAATACTTGAAAAAGGTGCCAATATGCTTATGTGCATATACTGTAATTTCTCTTTTAAATGAAAGCATCCATTTAGACCAAATTTCAAAGAAAACACATACTGAAAATAGAGTAGTTACCACCACAGATTTGAATGCAAGTTTTTCGCTTAATTTGTTGCCTTCATTGCTAGATCTATCATTTTTATGTCAGATATTGGGCAATATATAAAAACTTTTGACCTGCAAGTTCAATTGGTCGAATGTCAGCTCCAGGTATGAATGATCCCGGGTTTAATCCCAGGCTGGGACATACCTAAGTAGTTAAAAATGGTACTCTCCCTTGTTAATGCTCTAGCAAATATAAGGGTAGTTCCATGACTGGTCTGCTTGGTGTCAGGTTAAAGTGTGTTAACAGCATGCTATACACCGTGAAGGAAGCATTATATTAGCTTCAGGTAGATACAGTCCCCAAATAACTGAAATGATTTTGGTGGGGCAATAAACCTAATAAAGAACACAAACACATTTAGTTCTAGGCTGTGTTTAAATTGAAGAAATGCTGAAAACTTCATTTATGATAAGAATTAAAAAAAAGTTAAATCAGCTTTTCTGAAGAAATTGTAAATGGTAAGATTTTAAATTCTTACATATAGATGACAGAGATGACACTTTGTGTCTCATGGTGTGTCTGTGTGTGTGTCTATCTGTCTGTCTGTCTGTCTGTCTGTTTCTCTCTGTCTCTTTCTCAGTCTGATGTATGTCTGTCTGTCTGTTTCTCTCTGTCTCTTTCTGATATATGTCTGTCTGTCCATCCCTCCC
Source organism: Sinonovacula constricta (assembly GCA_007844125.1). Classification (NCBI taxonomy): domain Eukaryota; kingdom Metazoa; phylum Mollusca; class Bivalvia; order Cardiida; family Solecurtidae; genus Sinonovacula; species Sinonovacula constricta. The sequence continues at coordinate 17,844,708 of CM017560.1, forward strand.
TCTCTCACTATCTGTTCATCTGTCCATTCATCCATCCATCTCTCTCTTTCTCTCTTTCTCTCTACTCCCTCACCGCATCACATCCCTCTTCCCTATGTGAGATGAGATGAGCGTAATATCTGCTTCAAGCTGCATAACTGGAAAAAAAATACAAGGACATTTAACCTTTAAAAAAGATGCTTGATTTAATTATCAGATAAACTTGACTGATTCTTTTTCTTAAAATCAGAATGACTCCTACTTAACCTTTTACTTGCTGGAAACACTATTAAGTTTGGGTTATGTTTTATGTTTATGGGGTTAAATTATGTAGCCTGTAAGTTGTGGGTTAAATCAACTAAATACAACCCTTTAGAATATACATTTATAAAAATCCTTACAGGGCATACTGGGCTAGTTTATATACACACAAGTGCTTTTTGTCTGCGTGTTTCACTGAGCTACAATCCCACCAGCATAATGCAGCCTTAAAGCTATGATTCATGTATACCAACAGTCCACCAATCCAAATGGAGTATTTGAAGAGACTTCTTGTCATGCATTTGTTTTATCAATCAAGGAAATCTTTTATCTAGAATACCTTCATATCATCACCAACACGTTAAAGGTGGTATCCAACTGTTATATCAAAGTTATCAATATCTAAGTGAAGACGATTTTGAATGCTACCTATATCGTAAGCCTTTACAAATTTGAACAAATCGCACTACATGTTCATTCTTTCCATATATATAAATCTATAAATAAGCAAAATAGTGATCTTTGCTAAACATAGATACTGACGTCAGAGCGGATTACCTGTATGAGGTGATCACAAAAGTAAATAGTGTACATGGTAATCTTAGTTTAAAAATAACTATCTCTGAAGGGTGGAATACCTGTTTGCCGTGACAAGTGGAGATTATGCTTTTTTTTCACACACATCTAGGGCATCAATGAACAGCATTTTGCAGGATCTTTTCAGGTGACAATGACTTACATGGCTATTTATGAAAAGAATTTTTGGTCCAAACTGATGGATACCACCTTTAAAGGTGGTACCTGACAGTTTTTCTATATCAGATACATGTAAAACAAACCTATCCTGTTCTGGGCAATTTGTGTCTAATTGCTGCATAAACATATACTTGAGCATAAGTAATAGCTATTTTTTTTAACATACCACAATTGTTAGAGTACATGTTGTGAAATATAAGGCTTTAAATTTCAATTATTACCAAATCTATAAGCAAGTACAATAGGGATTTCAGCTCAAAATAAATTTTGACATCAGAGCCAATTATCTGGATGATCGTGTAAAGTGATTTCAAAAGAAAAAGGTCATGTGGTTTCCTTAGTTTAAAAATACCTACTTGTGCAACGTGGCTCAGTTTGGAAATACATTTTTGTGAGGACATGCTTTAATTTCCACTTGGATGTATGGCACCAATGAAGATGGTCCAAACTGTTTAATACTGCTTTTAAATTACCATCATTGGTGACGCGCTGGAGCGCCGCCTATATATGGAATGCTCAAAGATTTTGCACATGCGAGCGGATGTCCTCGGACATTCTTGTTCTAGCTAGAGAATGATCTAGGTAAAATGGACAATGCATTCTGAATTCCAAAATTTTTGCGATTTGCACCTTCCCAACGTACGAGTCCTATTTCAGTAAATGACGTTCTTTTTATATATAACTATAGCAAGTATGCAGTTTTATTATTATATGTTAAGTTGTTCTTTGTATTAATATGTTTATAAGTCTAATGAAAACTTTTGGTTATTTGTTTTTTACTATTTTCCCTATTTCTAAAAATACATTGATAGCGTCTGTAGTGGCACATTATAAAAAAATATCAATTTTACACATACACACACAGATGACAATCGTGGAATAGCGCAGTGGTTATGGACTTGTTCTGATGTTAACGGTCTCCAGAGATCGAATCCCGCCGCAGTCAAAACAAAAAATTCTGTGACTTTTTTCTTCTTTGTTTTAACAATAAATATAACAAATGAAACATTTAAACAGACAAAAAATTTGTTACTTCCACGCAAACAAGGTATTTGTACTTTTTAAAGTTCTAAACATTAATGTACATCTGACAGTAGACATGTTTGTCCCTTTTTTAGGATTGTACATATACTGTAGCCTTATATACTAGAATTTAATTATTCCAGTGATTTTAATGTTTACTTAATAATTTACATCAGTCATCTCTAAATTTCTAATAAATATTAGTTTTCATCAATTTCACATCAATGCTTTTCTTGTTAAAGAATATAATGGAGCTTTTAATTCCTGCAATGCACTCATCGTTCTATCCAGGTTTGTGTGGTTACTATTTTCATACTGTCACCTCTCCGTATTTCATGTTCTAGCCAGTGTGAGTCTTCATATAGGATTTCCTGCTGACATGTGGTGCTGCCACCCATGATATCAGGACAACATTGTTATGACCATATTTGTTTTACGGCAATGACTTTAAAAAAAGAAAAATACTTAGCCAAGCTGCAATATATCAAAGTCATTAAAGATGATAATGCTTAAGCTTCCATGCTAATGATCAAGCAAATATGAGGGTAGTTCGATTGGTTGGCCAGGTGTCAATATCATGTGACTTGTTGTGGTATTATGCCAGGTGTTTCATGTGAACATTGCCTCCAGATATCTGAAATACTTTCGATGGGATGATAAACCCAATAAACAAACATCTATACGATGGTCGAAAGTCACTATTTTACAGTAACAAATTGTGGTGTTGTTTTTACAAATATACCACAAGAAAGAGAAATTCAGCCTTTTCCCCATTGTTGTCCTTTTAATCCTTTTTCTGAGTAAAACCAGTATTCTGGCAGTGTTAATAATGTGTTATACATAGTCTTGCTCAAGGTCTAACATCTCATGTCATGTTTGAGGGGCTCTGACCCAGGACCCATGGTTCTTATGTCCATAGTCTAGGCCATCAATGAGACCCTAGAGAATATTTGGTACAACTTATGAATCAAAACAAGCATTAAAACTACTCATTAATATCTGAAAAATAAGGACTTCCCTCCACTACACACCAAAGTGATGTTAGAGACAAGAGACAAGGAAATACACTAGTTTCAACTTCCTGTTGACTGTGGTTGAAGATGAACGGAAATATCTCCTGGACTTACACTTTGTACATCTACTGGAGTCGTCTCCCTCTAGCAAGCTTAAGTAACCAGCTTTGTTGTCACTGTGGTGGATAAAAAGGCTGTGTGCAGTCAGAGTGTTTAAGTGCTTTTCTTGCATGTTTGTGACAGAGTTGTAAGTGACATTTCCCTCTTGACATATCTCTTTCTCTTGCAAACAGTATAAAAATTGCCCTAATGGTATATTTAAATTGATTGTGGCACGTGGTTTATGTTGGATTGTAAAGTGTATGGGTGATGATGTACCGGTAATACTTGTAAAGTTTTATTCTAATTGTTTATTGTTAGGATAAGATATCAGGTTTAAGTTTTGTATGTCAAAACTATCAGTTTTACATCTCATATACTGATATATCTTTCACTCAATCAATTATAACTGATGTACTCATCATTTGGTTATTGTAATCAAAACTTATATGTGCATCACCCAATTAGTGTAAGTATAATTGATTGTATCCAGCACTCAATCAGTGTAATCATAACTGATATATCCATCCCTCAGTTAGTGTAATTATAACTGATATGTCCATCACTTAATTACTGAATTATGACTGATATGTCCATTTCTCGGTAAATGTAATTATAACTGATATGTCCATTACTCTGTAAGCATAATTATAAATGATATTTCCACTACTCAGTTATTATAATTATAACTGATATGTCCATTACTCAGTTAGTGTAATTATAACTGATATGTCCATTACTCAGTTATTATAATTATAACTGATATGTCCATTACTCAGTTTGTGTAATTATAACTGATATGTCCATCACTTAATTAGTGTAATTATAACTGATATGTCCATTACTCAGTTAGTGTAATTATAACTGATATGTCCATTGCTCAATTAGTGTAATTATAACTGATATGTCCATCAATTAATTAGTGTAATTATAACTGATATGTCCATCACTTAATTAGTGTAATTATAACTGATATGTCCATCACTTAATTAGTGTAATTATAACTGATATGTCCATCGCTCAGTTAGTGTAATTGTAACTGATATGTCCATTACTCAGTTTATGTAATTATAACTGATATGTCCATTACTCAGTAAATGTAATTATAACTGATATGTCCATTTCTTGGTTATTGTAATTATAACTGATATGTCCATTACTCAGTTAGTGTAATTATAACTGATATGTCCATTACTCAGTTAGTGTAAGTATAATTAATATGTCCATTACTCAGTTAGCGTAATTATAACTGATATGTCCATTACTCAGTAAATGTAATTATAACTGATATGTCCATCGCTCAGTTAGTGTAATTGTAACTGATATGTCCATTACTCAGTAAATGTAATTATAACTGATATGTCCATTACTCAGTAAATGTAATTATAACTGATATGTCCATTACTCAGTTAGTGTAATTATAACTGATATGTTCATTACTCAGTTTATGTAATTATAACGGATATGTCCATTACTCAGTAAATGTAATTATAACTGATATGTCCATTTCTTGGTTATTGTAATTATAACTGATATGTCCATTACTCAGTTAGTGTAAGTATAACTAATATGTCCATTACTCAGTAAATGTAATTATAACTGATATGTCCATTACTCAGTTAGTGTAATTATAATGGATATGTCCATTACTCAGTTAGCGTAATTATAACTGATATGTCCATTACTCAGTAAATGTAATTATAACTGATATGTCCATTACTCAGTTAGTGTAAGTATAACTAATATGTCCATTACTCAGTTAGCGTAATTATAACTGATATGTCCATTACTCAGTAAATGTAATTATAACTGATATGTCCATTACTCAGTTAGTGTAAGTATAACTAATATGTCCATTACTCAGTAAATATAATTATAACTGATATGTCCATTACTCAGTTAGTGTAATTATAATGGATATGTCCATTACTCAGTTAGCGTAATTATAACTGATATGTCCATTACTCAGTAAATGTAATTATAACTGATATATCCATTTCTTGGTAATTATACCTGATGTCTCTTGCTCAGTTAGTGTTATTATAACTGATATATCCATTACTTAGTGTAATTAGAACTGATATTGCTTGGTTTGTCTAACTATACATACATAATTTATTGGCAAATCGTCATGTAAGTCTTTGTTAATTAACAAAGGAGAAATCATGGCAAAGACGCATTTACAAGTACAAAACAATTAACAGAAATTAAGGAAAAGAAATGATAATAGAAGCAACTATTAATGACAGGGTATTACTAGACTCTTATCAAAATGCACCTTGTAATTAACCATTGGAATGTGTATTATTAAAATGATTTTGAACTGACAACAGTGTACTTAAGCCTTGTTGAAAATAATATTTCTAATTTCAAAACCATGTTTTAAAAATCTTGACAAGTTAAACAATTTTAATTCATTAGTATGAGACATGATTTTGATAAATTTGTTTATATTAGACCATTGTGTATGGCCTAAATATCTCATTCTAATGTCATTATATTTGGGACAGCACATAGGAAAATGATATTATGATTCAATTTTTTTCATGTCGCATAGTTTACAAAATCTATTTTCTCGAGGAACGATGTTAAACCTACCAGTTTCTATTTCTAAAAAATGTGAGCTTAGTCTGAACCAACGGAGTTGCGTGTAACTTTTCATTTTGAATAATTTTAGGTAACCCTCAAAAAAGGAAAAAATCAACTTTACATTTTGAATAGTGTAAACAATTTCTCTTAGAGAGTGAGAGAAAGATAGAGATAGAGAGAGGGAGGGAGGGAGGGAGGGGAGGGAGGAAGTAAGGCGGGAGAGAGGGGAGAGAGATGGAAAGGGAGGGGGGAGAGAGAGAGATAGAGAGAGAGGGAGGAAGGGAGGGGGGGGGCAGAGAGAGTAGTGATAGGAGGAGAGGGAGGGGGGGGAACGAAGGGGTGAAAGAGAGGTTAGGGACGGAAGGGAGGGGGGAGACGAGAGAGAAGAGAGGAGGAAGGTAGGGGGGGACAGAGAGAGAGATAGAGAGAGAGGGAGGGTGGAGGCAGGAAGGGGGAAAGAGGAGAGAGAGAGAGAGGGGGGAGGGAGGAAGGGAGGGGGGGAGGAGAGAGAGATAGAGAGAGAGGGAGGGAGGGAGGGGGGGAGAGAGAGAGAGAGAGAGAGAGAGAGGGAGGGTGGGAGGAAGGAAGGGGGGAGAGATAGAGAGAGGGAGGGAGGGGGGAAGGGGGGAAGGGAGGGGGGGGGGAGAGAGAGAGAGAGAGAGGGAGGGAGGAGGGGGAAGGGAGGGGGGAGAGAGAGAGAGAGAGAGAGAGGGAGAGAGGGAGGAAGGAAGGAGGAGGAAAGAGAGGGAGGGAGGAAGGGAGGGGGGGAGAGAGAGAGATAGAGAGAGAGGGAGGGAGGGAGGAGGAAGGGAGGGGGGACAGAGAGAGAGATAGAGAGAGAGGGAGGGTGGGAGGAAGGAAGGGGGAAGAGAGAGAGATAGAGAGAGGGAGGGAGGGAGGAAGGGAGGGGGGAGAGAGATAGAGAGAGAGAGAGAGAGGGAGGGAGGGAGGGGGGAGAGAGAGAGAGAGATAGAGAGAGAGGGAGGGTGGGAGGAAGGAAGGGGGGAGAGAGAGAGAGAGGGAGGGAGGGGGGAAGGGAGGGGGGAGAGAGATAGAGAGAGAGGGAGGGAGGGAGAAAGGGAGGGGGGAGAGAGAGAGATAGAGAGAGAGGGAGGGAGGGAGGAAGGAAGGGAGGGGGAGAGAGAGAGAGAGAGAGGGAGGAAGGGAGGGAGGGAGAGAGAGAGAGAGGACGCTTGTAGGTACAACTCAGTTTAACCAGACTGATATTACTGTAAACCCTTATAATACAAGGTTTCATTAATAACTTATGTACTTATTATGTTTACACAAGTGCCTTGATATGCTGCTAGTGACTCATTTACAAATTGTATGTATCCTGATCAGACAGGCTCCCAGCAGGCTGATCAGGATCTTCACTAAGCCAGATCTGCCTAAGCCAGATCTTGCTCACACTAAGCAGACCACAAGGTAACTATTTTCTACTTTATAAACTAAACAAGTTCCTGCAGTTAAAGTCTTTTTGTTTATCAAAGCAACTTATCAATATACCACTTGACTCCCTTTTCAGATTTTGCAAATCACGATTACTATTTATGATCCTTTAAATTTTTCAAAACTTAACTAGGAACTTGTCTCAAGCTGCCATTAGAAAGTTGTTAACCCAGATTTTGACAACTATCTTTTGAATACATTGCAAATAAAGTGCACCACCACCACTGTAATTATTTACCCTTGACTTGCTGGAGACACCTATAGGGGCAGATATGTTTTATGTTTATGGACAGAATGGTGTATCCAGCATGTAAAGGGTTAGACAGATAGGTGTAGCTTGTGTTTTTTTTTTTTTACTATGACATCTAAAGTGACCTTGATACAAACACAAAAATAAGACACCACAAAGTCTGAATAAGGTTTTGTTCCTTAATATAAACATTAAAGGTTCTTGTTTCATTTTTAGAAAGTATAACCCTGCATAGTCACATAGTCATTATAATACAAATTGATAGCTTTAAAAATAAAAGATGATGAACATTTTAGGACATTTTCAACATTTCACCTTCAAAATGTTGGGACATAGAAGATAAGTAAAAAGGTTTAAGAAGAAAATGTAAATATTTTAGGTATCCTTTAATTTTGTCACAACACTTGATTGTGGTTTATTAATAGATTGCACATTTTAATTTGAAGAAGTGATGTTTAATAACAATGTGATCTTGTACACAGATTGTCTGTCAGTTTGTTTTAATTATTTGAGAAGATCTACTCCTTGGTCAAAGGCTTTATATTTAAAGTACAGGTATAGTTCTTTCACCATAGAAACAGGTGATTGACTACTCCACATAGTTACCTGTATATCATTCTTTTTTTTCTTATCCTATATTATTTAAAGTATATTCTCAGGCAAACTAAACTAAACATTTTCAATAATTATTTATAACAACTAAAAGCAGTTTAAACATGTAGCCAATTCTTCCTTTTCATATCTCAAATTTGAGAAAAATTATATTTTTCTGTCAAAACAATGTGCTAACTGAAACCAACTGATAAGATAAAGTGTAATTACAAGGAAAATATAGTAAGATGCAAGTAAAACAAGTACAAATGACATAGTTGTTTTTAGCTCACCTGAGCACAACGTGCTCAAGGTGAGCTTTTCTGATACCCCTTCGTCATTCATCCTTCATGCAGCGTCAACAATGTCAACAATTTAGCTTGTGATCACAATTTTTATCCAATCTTCATCAAACTTAATCAGAATATTTGCATTAAATCTTGAATAAGTTCATTTTTGGGTCACCTGGGGACATTTATAGCCCAATCTTCACCAAAAGAATGTTTGTCTGGCATGAAATCTTGAATGAGTTGTAACTGGGTCATGTGTGGTCAAAAAATAGGTCACTAGGTCAAATCTTAGAAAAAGCTTGTGAACACATGAGAGGCCACATTTATAGCCTAATCTTCATCAAACTTAGTCAGAATGTTTGTCTGCATGAAATCTTATATGGGTTTATTATTGGGTCATGTGGGGTCAAAAAGTAGGTAACTACTGGTAGGTCAAATTTTAGGGGAAAAAAAACTTCTGAACACACTAGAGGCTCCATTTATGGCCCAATCTTCACCAAACTTGATCAGAATATTTGCCTGCGTGAAATCTTTAATGAGTTTGTAATTGGGTCACATGGGGTCAAAAAGTAGTTCACTAATTCAAATCTTAGAAAGACATTGTGAATATATTAGAGACCACCATTATGGCCCAATCTTCACTAAACATGGCCAGACTGTTTGCCTGCTATAAATCTTGGGAGTGTTGGTAACAAGGTCATGTGGGGTAAAAAAGTAGGACACTTGGTCACATTTTAGAAAGACCTTGTGAAAACACTTACAGGTCACATTGATAGCCCAATCTTCATCAAACTTGGCCAGAATGTTTGCCAATATAAAATCTTAGATATGTTTTGAAGTGGGTCATGTGGATTCAAAAGGTAACTAGTTAAAATACTAGAAAATGTTTAATCTCAGTGGCCACTCTAATGGTCCAATGTTCACTAAAGATTTCTAAAATAAATAACTCTTAATTACTTGATGCCAGATATGAGCCTACTAAAAACCTATGTCCTCATGTGAGTGATTTAAGACCATACTGGCCCACATTTTTTTTTTTTCATAGCAGTCTTACCTCACCTATGACCTACTTAACAAATAATGATGCAGGGTCAGTCCGCATTAATGTTAGAACAACTAACATTGGCAGAAATTCCAGGTAACACCTACCAGTGTGTAACATTTTAATATGAATGGTTATTACAGTCATAAACAATCCAACCTGCCACAATAGCTCAAGTGGTAGAGTGTCGGCTTAAGGATCGGGAGGTCATGGGTTCAAACCCAGACAGGGTCAAACCAAAGACTTTAAAGTTGGTAGTAGTGGCTTCCCTCCCAACGCTCGGGTTAAGGGGACAGCATTACGCCTGACTCATCAGTGTCAGTATAATGGACCGGCCGGGTTTAGTCGGCCTGCACACCTCATAAGTGCCCCTATGCTTTAATGATAAAAATGTAGCTGCACAGTATCAGCAAAAATGCTGGCAAATCCCATCCCATAAACAATCAGAGATAAATTCCCTACCATATCATAGTGTATGAAGCATAAACCATCACTTGATCCTTGTAAGTGTCCTTTAAGTGAGAAGCTACAAATGATTTGCAGATAGAGCAAGCTGTTGTATAATATGTATTATCTATTGGCGTCTAGGTTTTCTGAAATAAAAAAGAGATCAATAAAACTGTGAATTAGTGCCTTACTAATGCTGCATATTTTTTAAGGACCTTTCTTTTACAATTTGAACCTTTTTTGTTTTTTTGTTAAAGGTGTTTATTTTGTTATTATTCAAGATGGTTACCTTGGAAACACCATCACAGAACAAAAACAAGCACTTCAAAAAATGTTTTCTCTGTTGTGACCCTCTTTGAATGCTTTGTAGATGTCAGTTAATCGTACTGTCAGTTGGTAGACAATAGATAGTTTCCACATCAGTGAAAATCCCTAATCTTGGCAGCCATCTTTGATGGTAACTTCAAGGGATTTTCATATGAATTGTAGAGAAGGGTAAATTTGATATTCTTTTAATTTCTTCATTTGTGGCCCAAAAATTAAAAGCTATACACCATTGGAAAGCTCTTGAAATTCATATTTTTAGAATACAATATTTTTACAATTGATAAATGCACACAGAATTAATACACAGAAATAAATAAAACTATTGGCTCATACTTAAAACAAAATGAACAGTGTATCATTTTCGTTGTTTTTCTTTAACCTTTTAAACATAGTTTTGATATTTAAAATACTTTATTAAAGCTGTTTGATTTGATATCAAATTCAGTAAAATAGACTGAAAAATAAAAACACAGTGGTGAGTTTAATACAACACATATTTCCCGATCTCGGCCTGCATTAGCTTCTGCCCACAAAGATGGCTGCCTTAAACTGTCTTATCAGTGTTGATGACATCACATGGAAACTATCTATTTCATTTCACATTGTTTTTAGAGATTACCTGAAGCCACATTACTCATATTTGGGAGGGACATTTGTCACAAGGAGTAAATGACCCCTACACATTATGGTTTCAGTTTCACAAAGATCAAGGTCTCAGTGACCTTGAAAACGATTTTTTATTCTGAATGATGTCCAGTGAATGCATGAGCCAACAATACCTTAACTTAATAGAGACTATTAATTTTTGAATCAGAAGGGTAGTGGTCAATGTCACAGTGACCTTTGATAGATTGACTTAAAGTTCACAATGACCTCCAATGTATTAATGATTTCAAATTTGATAACTACAGATGGTCTTAACCCTCACTGCTTAAACCTGGTAGGGATACTGTTATGATTTGTAGATATACCATTTGTTTAGGAGTCAGGATGGGGAACAAGGAAGCGACTGGGGCATGTACTGTCTACACATATCTCTTTTTATTATTGATTTTAAAACACCTGTTTACATAATGCATATGTGAAAATAAAAGACGTTCTACTAAAAAGAAGACTGAAGTTAGTTGCGTTAACAATACATGTATTTACACTAGGAAGCTAAAGCATGGTATAATAGTGTTACAGTCTAGTCTTCATTTACTTAACTATAATGTTCATATGTTCCACTATATATATATATATTTTGATATAACATAACCATGCAATATTAATATTAGAGCACAAAAAATATGGTTTTATGATTTTAAAGCTACAGATAATTTGAAATTTTAATGCTGAACAATCATTTAATGTTGTAATTATTGCTCGGAATGATGACTTTTATGTTAAACCTATGCTAACACCACTTTAACCTATACTTTACACACTTTAAGCACAACTATACAGATGGTATACTTTGCATTTCCTTTTATACCTGAAAAAATGAGACTTTCTTAAAACTAAATCAAATATGGGAATTAGGTTCAAATATCACTACAGCTGACTTCTTTATTTTTTGGTACAAAAGTTTTTCAGCAATTACAAAATACATAGCCAATTCTTTATAAAGTAAATGTACGTGTTTTGCCATAGCCATTTAAGCTACCATGAAAGTGCTTGTTAAATGTGCCTTCTCATACCATTTTCTTTTTATTATCTGAGTTATGCAATGCTGGATGTTTTCCTAAGATTTTTCTGGCATTGTCTTTTTATCAGCCCAGCTACCCCCTCCCCCACCCCACCCCCATCCCCCACAAAAAAGAAAAAAGAAAAAAAAAACTCGTTAGATATTCCTGTCTATTTTTTAAAGAGATATTTCTTGGTTTTCATTCTTTGAAAATTGCTTTGTCAACCAATGCGTTTTTTTGCTACTGTTTCTGCAAAACCATGTGCCAGTACTTTATAAAGTGAACATCATATATGTATTTATATTTGAGGAAACTTTGTCACTGTTGAAGAGGTTACTTCAAATTTAGCTACTGGAGTTGTTTTTTTGTTTGTTCTATAGTTGTTGGAATAAAACAGTGACCCTTAAAGAGAACTGCAATGTTTACATATTGGTGTTTAAATTGATACCAGTCAATATTTCAAACAATGTGAGGTATCTTAGAGATAAAAAAGCAAGAAGATGACTTAACTTCATGCAAAATACAACTCGCTTAAATGGAGGTCCATTTTGTCATGTTAGAACACTTTGACTCAAGTTTCATAGGGTAACTCGTGATATGTAGTGTTAGTAAATGTGGGCTTGCTGTGTGACACTTTTACCACACTTAACTGTCATTGGCAAATAAAGGGGTAGCATTACCTGTCTCTATCAAGAAACTGTATATTATTGATTCTATAAAACACATGCAGTCACTGGACAAAATGTAATTTATGTAGTTTATGTTATATGGGTAAATACAGGGGATGTGCTGGAAGTTTGTAGACTTTTTGAAAGATGCAAATGTATTTAGCTTTAGTGATAAACTGTTCAATATTGATAGATTCATATCAATATTGATAGATTCATATCTTTTTCAACAGCTTGTCCTTAAATTGAGAAACGGTGTTATAAAATAGAATCAGACTTTGTTTAATGTTACATTGTGTCTCCATGTCGCATACCAATAGCATGTGTAATATTTTGGACACCCCTTATTGTACGCATAACTGCTGGGCTTCGAAAAAAAAAGGCCATATGTTAAATAACCGCTCTAGAGACTGTGTCGAGTAGTCAAAGGTAAGCTAAATTATACTGAGTGTATAAAAATTGAAAACAAGTGCAGATTGACAAAATAGTCTACTGAGATACCTGACATTTGTGACATCAAAAAAGTCATATCACATACTACTATGATGGTGCTCATGTCATGTTTAGACATGCAGATCTTTGTTAAGATGATACAAATCATGACCAAAACAGGTATCAGTAATTATAATTTATAGACTACAGGTTTATGCTAGGGTTGCAGTTCCCTTTAAGAGCCTTTGCATGGGAAGGGGCTGCCATTTCCTCCTAAGTTCCATGGCAATTTTAAACATTGGGTGAAGGCTTAAATGAGGGAAGGGACTACCATTTCTGACATGGTTTTAAACATTGGGTGAAGGCTTAAATGAGGGAAGGGACCACCATTTCTGGCATTTTTTAAAATATTGGGTGAAGGCTTTAATGAGGGAAGGGACTACCATTTCTGGCATTTTTTAAAATATTGGGTGAAGGCTTTAATGAGGGAAGGGACTACCATTTTTGGCATTTTTTAAACATTGGGTGAAGGCTTTAATGAGGGAAGGGACCACCATTTCTGACATGGTTTTAAACATTTGTGAAGGCTTAAATGAGGGAAGGGACTACCATTTCTGGCATTTTTTAAAATATTGGGTGAAGGCTTTAATGAGGGAAGGGATCACCATTTCTGGCATTTTTTTAAACATTGGGTGAAGGCTTAAATGAGAGAAGGGACCACCATTTCTGGCATGTTTTTAAACATTGGGTGAAGGCTTTAATGATCAGTTCCCTTACTCCTTGGAGGAAAAATCTTATCAGTTTCAAAAAGCTTTTAGCTCTTGTAAGGACTGAAGGTATAATTTTGTTGATTGATCGATAGGATCACTGAAACTCATAATAGCCCTGAAAATAATGCTTGATCTTATCTGAATTTATCCCTGACAGTGTCTTAAAAAAACATATTTAGAACAGTTGTCTGTAACGCCAACATTTTTACATATGTTCATGCTGTACTCCTAGCAAAAAGTTATTCTTCCTCCCTAAAGAGATATGCTTGCATCATTTGTTATTAGTACATGTATATTGTGCAAAAGAAATAACACAGTAATAGTTTGTAATGGCAAATGGCTGTGTTAGGTGTTATATTTAGAGTGTTCACAAAATGTTGTCTTGTTCGTTGAAATGCACTTAAAAATTCTTTGAAATGCATTTAATTTATTTCCCTATAGAATACTGATGTTTGTCAGGATAATGTGACTGGGTGTGGTATCATGTCAGATGTTTACCTTGCTAAGCACATTGACAGCAGCACTATATCTACTTCAAGTGGTTGCATCTCCAAATAACTAAAATACTGTTTGTATGAAACCCAACAAACAAAACAATTTTTACCTAATTCAAGACCACCACCACCCCCCCCCCCCCCCAGCCCCTAGCCCCTCCCCCCCCCCCCCCCCCCCAACCCCACCCTTCCCCTAACTTGTAAGTGTAGATCAGGGATGTTTGAGTGATTCCTTACAATATTTTGTGAATAAACCCTTAATTTCTTTTCATGATGAGTTAGAATGTGTTCCAATTAAGGAAAAACTTAATGTAAAAAGAACTGAAAAGTAAAATATTTTTGAGAATATATCCCTAAGCATCTTAAGTTTCCAGAGTAACTTCCTTGCATCTCCATTACAGGACTTTAGAAAATGTGAAAATGGTAAATTTAGTTGTTTTTTATATGTCATAAAATTGGTCTGAGTAAAATATTATAATAAAATTATGCAGTTTATTCTCTTCAATCTGCACTTTTTTTCCTGGTGTTACAATCCATAGTCCTAAGCCCCACCTTTTGATAGTTTATATATGATATTACAAGTGGATAAACATTTTTTTTCCTATAATATTTACTTCCTGCTGTGTTGCTTTAACAATAAACACATTGTATTGTTTGGTTTTGTTGTTGCAGCAAATTCATCTCACCCATTTCATGCTTGATTTGTTACAGACCAATATAAATAATAAATTATTTGCTGGCAACTTTCTGTAAAGATAACCAGATATGTTGCTTGAGACTAGACAGCAAATTATGTTGATCCTGATCAGTTGTCTCCCAGCATCTGATCTGGATCTTCATTATTTTCCTTAGGCTGATCCAGTCATGTTTAGCAGTCTAAGTTTAGATAATTAGGTGTGCCTTACACTTAACTAACTCTGAATTTGTTGTTTTTATTTATGTTGAAACAATAGCTACTGTTAACGATGTAATTAAAACACTAAAACTTTACTAAAAAAACACTACTATGCTTAATCCTTATTAAAAATGCATGACTAGAAGGTGCTTGTTTTTTTGTGTAACAATAGCTATTAAAATTGGCATAATCAAAACAGTATATTTGAATAAAACACAAAACGTTTAATTTGACTCGTAGTCAGAGGTTAGCAAATAGTTACCTGGTACTTTACACATACAATATTAATTCTTTACACTATCATGCTACATTTTAATAACCATTACTAAAGTCTTATAACATCTTCTTGCAGCTATATGACTTGTTAACATAATAGATAAAAACAAAGCAGAAAATAGTGTAGATCCTGATCAGAAAAGATTCCAGCAGGATTTAGGCAATCTAGATATACACTATTTGCCTAATCCGAAGAAATTGATGATTTTACGGGTAATGGTAAATATTATATTTAGTTGTAATACTTATCATTGAGCATTTTATAATAATGTAGTTTATTATAAATGATGTGTTCATTTACGTACAGTGTATCATATATTTGATGAAGATACTTTATACATCTTTATATATTTTTGTATAAAGATTGTATCTTGTTTACATAAAGAACTAAACCTTCATCAGCCTTCATCAGCCTTCATCAGCCTACATCAGCCTTCATCAGCCTTCATCAGCCTACATCAGCCGTCATCAGCCTTCATCAGCCTTCATCAGCCTTCATCAGCCTACATCAGCCTTCATCAGCCTTCATCAGCCTACATCAGCCGTCATCAGCCTACATCAGCCTTCATCAGCCTTCATCAGCCTACATCAGCCGTCATCAGCCTTCATCAGCCTTCATCAGCCTTCATCAGCCTACAAACTCTTTTGTCAAAGTACAGAACTTGTTCCACTTGTTGAAACCAGTGACCATGACTCTATATGGTGACCTTGACCCATCAGATCCAAATAGCATGCCATAACTTTGTCTTCACTCAAGACATAAATGGTCCAATTCCTTTTCCCAAGACAGGGCCGTTTTTGAATATGTAATGGAAAAAAATCATTTTGGGTGCATGCCATTCGTCCCTCGTCAGAGAATCTAAAGATGTTTGGCAGAGATTGCTCTTCTGCCAGGTTGACATGTTGTGTCTTCTTCAATCAGCCTTTGAACATAGGTTGTGATGTTACAGACTTAGTCAGCAGATTTCTTTCTGACTTCATCACCAAACCATCTCAGCCTAGTCATCTATTTATACATGTAGATCAGTTTGAACACTTCACTTCACTAAATCTCATTCCCACTCAGTTTCTTATCATACCATAGTCTGATGTCATCAATTTTCTTTTCATGTTCTGGCAATCATTGGCCACTCTTAAATAGAGTATGCTGCACTGGGCACGTTTGACAGAGACATACTCTTTTACTGTTTAGAATGTTGATTTTGGACTCCAAGAACGGAGTGATATCACTTGACTTTTCCCCATCTGTAGCAAATGCATGTATGACATCAGCATATGCACTATTCTTACTGTCAATCTTGTCTTGTAGGTAACTGAAATTGTTCTTGATATCAAATTTTAAGTTCTCTCAGATGATGACCTTGTCATCAAACAATTTAGTTGTATGTGCGGCTGTTGACTCATAATACTTGTACTTTTTTTAAAAGGGTCTTTAAAATTGGTTTGGAAGAAAAAGCACATGTAATGCTTAAGAAATGTTTTATGAAAGCATCAATAATTAATGGTTAAGACTTTTCATTGCTTAAAGTGTAATATATATCTTATAATAATGGATTTAAGCTATTAAAGTATACATAAGATTTGTTCAGAATGTTAACTCATTTTGTTGTTATTCACCTCAGGAAAGTTATACTTGATTAAAATCAATTACTGAATTTAAGCAAGTATCATAACTATAAATGGAGAATTTGTTAATAAATGACAGCTTGTTAACAACTATAACAATGCTGTATATAAGTAAGATTTTCGATATATATGTAGGCAGGTATACTGGAAATTTACAGAGACATTTGTTCATTTCAGATGCTTCTTTATCTTTCTGGGCCTAAGATTATAAAACATAGATTGAGCCAGAAACCATCCTCAGGCATCTAATTGGTTAGATTTTAAATTTGAACCAAAATCAGACTTATCAGATTCTTACAGCAGTGCAATGCTGGTTATATTAAGAGATTTGTCTGGTGTCTTTCCCAAACAGTAACAGCTGGAAGTCACAAACATGACCCAGTGTTAGTTCCTCATATCTAAAAATGAACAAAACCTTATGTTGGAAGCTGCATAAGTAGCCTGTTTGCAATAATATATGTATGGGCTTATTGAATCATTGGGTATATACCCCAGAGTACGGGAGGCCCCGGGTTCGATCCCTGGCCGCGACATACCAAAGTCATTAAAAATGGTAGTGGTATAGCTCCCTTGCCAACGCTCAAGCAAATATAAGGGTAGTTCCACGACTGGTTGGCCCGGTGTCAGGTATTATGCCAGGTGTTCACGGCATGCTATACACAGTGAAGGCAGCACTATATCTGCTTCAAGTGGACACCGTCTCCAGATAACTGAAATACTGTTGGTGGGACAATAAACCCAATAAACAAACAAACAAACAAATACCCCAGATAGTTGGATGCTCTGACTGGCCATAGATTGTTACAGGGTTGCTCAAAGTAAAGTGTCTGCAGCTAGATAAGTCAGATATATTAATATGCATTAATCAGCAAATTAATGTTTTCTTTCTTCCTATTTCCTGGTCTATATTTAAACCTTTTTGTCTTGTGTTATACTTTTATCCTATTTTAAACAACTATTTACCTTCAGTAAGTAACTATATAATTCCTCTTCTTTCCAGAATGGCCTTTGCTGATATAGATGACTGGCCCTGATGCTACAATAGATGATTCCCCTATGTTCATGAGTTGCACCACTTTATATAGATGACTGATCCAACCCGAGCCTCCCCTGTTGCAGATGACTGATCCTCATACTAGAGTTGCTGACACCCGAGTTGTGACCCCTGATACATTTCGATGAAAGGTCACAATGCCAGCTAAGGACCTTGTGTGTCTTCCTGACATATCAGAACTGGTCAGTACTCTGCCTTACTGTTAACTTTTCACACAAACAGCTTTGGGGCACCCATGGCCGAGTCACTGACTTGTAACTTGTCAGCCCTTAATTGTGTGGTTCAGAGGTAAAAAAATTGCCATGTAGTAGAACCAATAACTTAATTTAAATTTAAAAGATAAAACCAACAAAAAGGTATTACAAGGGAAGGTCTTGATATTTATTCATAAGTTGGAGTGTCTTCTGCATTGTTACTTTGCTCTTGTCTATGGACATCATTCCAGTCAAATTTATAAGCATTTCTTATTTACTACCATTTCAATTCCAAATATAGGTCATATCTTTTCACAGAAATTACAGATGGCTTTGATTTATTTATCAACATACTTGCCAGTAAGGCCTTAGCCTTATGAATAGGTATATATATATATATATACCTATTCATAGATATAAATTATGCAGCTAACAAAATCAATTGACTTAATCGATTACAGCTGAACAGAAGCAGATGTGATGTGACACAAAAATGCTGCTGCAATGCAGATTTTTTTTATTTGCGACATGTAGTTTACTGTAGGATGTAAGATAGTGCCCTAACCAGTCTGTGAGAAGATAAATATATATATATACCTATTCATAAGGCTAAGGCTTTACTGGCAAGAATGTTGATAAAAAATAAATCAAAGCCATCTGTATATATATCCAGGTAAAATAATATTGAAATTGTCTTCCTTCTGACTTGAGGTGTGCCATCGGTCCTACCCAGACAGTTTTCAATGTATGTATTTTATTATTTTGTTGACAGGTGAATAATCATGGAATGATCAACATAGACATCCTTATGCCCAATGGGGTGTTCTTTGCCCTTGATGTTGACTTCAACAAACCCCTTGATCTTCTTAAACAGGTATATGGAATTATTATTATTATTATTCTGCTCAAGACTTCTTGTATTTTGATTTTATCATATCTCAATGGGGGACAGCTGACAGCTTCAAGAGTTTCAAAAAGTTTGTCTTGTAAAGTTGACAGAATTGCATTCAAATGTATCACCACATTACTATCAAAAAGTCACAATTTCTCTGGAAAAAGTATGCATAACCATTCTTTCTGGAAGGTTTTGTTTTCAATTACTTCTCAGCTCAGGATATTGATTAAAGAAATAACAGGGTATAGTTTTATCAATACTGTTACTGTTCAGACCTGTAGGCTACAGTTCTGATTTATCTTAAGTTAGAGTAACAAAGGACTGTGGTTTGGACAAACATCTAGCAGTGCTAAAAGTTTACACAAGTTGATGTTAGCTCGTGAACACTTGCAAACCTTGTGTTTTGACAGTTCTTAACATGCCAAACATGTATTGATGTAATGAAATTAGTGTTAGGAGTTTTATTCCTTTGTAAATGTCCGTAAACACTGGAACAAGTTCAACTGAATTGCCAAAGGTGGATTTCATTGGCAAATGGACACTTGTCCTGCCAAGGCTGATAGGTACCTGATGCAATAACCATGATGATAACATAAGATTATAGGCAAACTTTTCAAAGTAAAACCATAAATTGGTGAACTGCATACAATGGATTAAAACAAACCCTAAGGCAAGCCAGCTTTCAACATTGTTCAACAATCCTGTTTTTTCTAAAACTTTGCCTAATACCCTAAGGCAAGCCAGCTTTCAACATTGTTCAACAATCCTGTTTCTTCTAACACTTTACCTAATACCCTAAGGCAAGCCAGCTTTCAATATTGTTCAACAATCCTGTTTCTTCTAACACTTTACCTAATACCCTAAGGCAAGCCAGCTTTCAACATTGTTCAACAATCCTGTTTCTTCTAACACTTTACCTAATACCCTAAGGCAAGCCAGCTTTCAATATTGTTCAACAATTCTGTTTCTTCTAACACTTTACCTAATACCCTAAGGCAAACCAGCTTTCAACATTGTTCAACAATCCTGTTTCTTCTAACACTTTACCTAATACCCTAAGGCAAGCCAGCTTTCAATATTGTTCAACAACCCTGTTTCTTCTAACACTTTGCCTAATACCATAAGGCAAGCCAGCTTTCAATATTGTTCAACAACCCTGTTTCTTCTAACACTTTGCCTAATACCATAAGGCAAACCAGCTTTCAACATTGTTCAACAATCCTGTTTCTTCTAACACTTTACCTAATACCCTAAGGCAAGCCAGCTTTCAACATTGTTCAACAATCCTGTTTTTTCTAAAACTTTACCTAATACCCTAAGGCAAGCCAGCTTTCAACATTGTTCAACAATCCTGTTTCTTCTAACATTTTACCTAAAGAGGTCATCGGGTCATGAAGGATATTGACAATCTTTATACACATATTTAATAAATGCCATCTTGCATATTTTAACATATTTTTTCTGATAGCTGTATTGTTTGTTTTCCTTTCTTATCACAGACATTGTGGGAATTTGCCAGGAAATACCCTTTGTATAGCAAGTTGAAAGGGAAGGATAACTATGTATTTGAATATCTCAATAGGAGTGGCGAAAAGGTGAGTGTAACTCAAAGATTGACTCACTTCTTGAACCTTTTACTTGCTAGAAACACCATTTTACTGGGATTTGTTTTATGTTAATGAGGTGGATTGTGTTTCTAAGATATACTGTCTAACATAATTTTAATTAAATGTTTTATTCAAAGATTGAATGATAATTATTAATAGAGAAAGTGCTTACTTTATTGCTTATGCCATTTCCAGGAGCAGAAGACCTAGAATCAAACTCAGGCAGCAACATGTCAAAGTCATATAAATGGTAGTGGTATATATTCCAGACATAGACACATGCAGATATAAAGTAGATCTATGACTGGTCTGCTCTGTGCTAGATATACGTGATTAAGTGTGGCAATATGTCAGCTGTTCAATCATGGCATACTATCACAGAGAAGGCAGCTCTTCTGTCTGCTTCAGTGCCCTTAGGGTTAAATGAGGATTTTTGATGGAAATTAAAACCCAGCAAACTTGCAAGCAGAACTGTACATGTTTCATACCTCATGTAGGAGGATGTGGATGATGGTATATATACTCTCATAATATAGTTTGTGTATGTGATCCCTGTTACAGGAGGAGGCTGGAGATGAGAGCCTGCGCCTCAACCAGATTTTACCAGTGGCACGATTTCTGCGTCTGTTAGAGAGGCAGGCTATAGGAGATGCAGGAAACACCACCGACAAACAGATAGCCGCCCTGCTGGGTTCCAAAAGTAACATAAACAAATGCATACTCGCACTATACATGCACAGATACAAGACTATGTAATATCATATATTTAAAATCACATTAATAGGGTGCACATGTGGCCATGCGCTAAGTCTCCAACTTGTAACTCCTCAGCCCATCACCATGTGGGTTTGAGTATTGGGCATGAATTTTAATCTGGGGCGGTCTTTCAGGTGATCTTTGGTGTGCTTGTCGTATCACCCAGACATGTGTCTGGGGTTTTCCAGTTGTGTGCTAGTTGTTTTACCCAGACATATGTCTGTTGGGGTCTGCCTGTGGTGTGCCGATAGTATTACCCAGACATGTGTCTGGGGTCTTCCTGTGGTGTGCTGGTTGTATTACCCAGACATGTGTCTCGTGTCTTCCTGTGTTGTGCCGGTTGTATTACCCAAACATGTGTCTGGGGTCTTCCTGTGGTGTGCCGATGGTATTACCCCAGACATGTGTCTTGGGTTTTCCAGTTGTGTGCTGGTTGTGTTACCCAGAAATGTGTCTGGGGTCTTCCTGTGGTGTGCCTGTCGTATTACCCAGACATGTGTCTGGGGTCTGCCTGTGGTGTGCCGGTTGTATTACCCAGACATGTGTCTGGGGTCTGCCTGTGGTGTGCTGGTTGTATTACCCAGACCTATGTCTGGAGGTCTTCCTGTGGTGTGCCGGTTGTATTACAGACATTTGTCTGGGGTCTTCCTGTGGTGTGCAGGTCATATGACCCAGAAATGTCTAGGGTCTTCCTGTGGTGTGCCAGTTGTATTACCCAGACATGTGTCTGGGGTCTTCCTGTGGTGTGCTGGTTGTATTACCCAGACATTTGTCTGGGGTCTTCCTGTGGTGTGCCGGTCATATTACCCAGACATGTGTCTGGGGTCTTCCTGTGGTGTGCCGGTCATATTACCCAGACATGTGTCTGGGGTCTTCCTGTGGTGTGCCGGTCATATTACCCAGACATGTCTGGGGTCTTCCTGTGGTGTGCTGGTCGTATTACCCAGACATGTCTGGGGGTCTGCCTGTGGTGTGCCGATGGTATTACCCAGACATGTGTCTGGGGTCTGCCTGTGGTGTGCCGGTCATATTACCCAGACATGTGTCTGGGGTCTGCCTGTGTTGTGCTGGTTGTATTACCCAGACATTTGTCTGGGGTCTTCCTGTGGTGTGCCGGTCATATTACCCAGACATGTCTGGGGTCTGCCTGTGTTGTGCTGGTCATATTATCCAGACATATGTCCTGAGTCTTCCTGTGGTTTAACAAAAACAATCTTGTTTAAAAAAATCATCCTTTAGTATAGGCCTTTCCCAATTTAAGATTATGTCCCTTACAAAATCACAAGTTGTGTCTCATTGATTTTGAATTTCCACTTCCGGCGATGTCATTCGCTGCTAATAACGGCAGATAAATAGAGTACACTTGCTACTGAGGCACTAAATGACACACTACACATGCCGACAGTGAACTTACTAAAAAGCTCCCTGTGCATTGATGGTCCGCGGTTGTCAGGAATTAAAATGATATCTTTTTTAAGTAAAAGGAGCGTTACCTTTAGGTGTTCAAGGGCAATGCGATTAAAATCAAGTATGATTATGATATGATTTTATTTAAAATTACAGTGGGCTTTGACAATTATAATGGTCTTTTCACAGTTCATAGCTTAAGACAGATTGTGCTGGTAATGTTTTTTTGGATTTAAAGAAACTATGATATACACTATGATTTTAATTTAAATGTAATATGCACATAAAGAAAAGATACTTATATATCTATCAATAAAAGATGCAAATTAGACCTAACTTACCACACTTAAATATTTTTTTCTCTGTCACATTATAGTTTAAATAAAGACTAGCTGCATGCATGTAAAGTATGATCGCCAAAAGTAATTGGAGAGGGGTAAGTAAGAAAACACACACTTGTAGCCAGATGTCACCTCATGTTTTGTACATGTGTGCTCATACATTGACAGATACAATACCCTTTACCCTATATTTAAAACCCCACTAAAATCTCCAAATTGCATTCATATATCACTCCCTCAAAGTCACACACATCTGCACAAACTTTTCTTGATCTACATCATATCATATAATTTAATTTAAATGCTTTACAAGTAATGTTTAGTATCTTAAAAAAATTGTTATAATATCAGCATAATTTATATACTGCTTTGAGCACATAATTTCATTATTTTTTAAATTACATAATTTTATGTAAATATAATTCTTTATACTTAATTTAAAAAAAAAAAAAAATATATTTTTATTGATATAAGTTGAAAGATGTTATTGATCTTAAATTGACTTACATCTGGATTCACATTCTAGTATTTTAATGATTTGGCAACAACTTAAATATTTTGTATCTGGTACCAGAACTTCAACATCATATATTACTTTTATATTATATATTATGAAGTAAGTGTATTTTTTTATGAATGATTGGTTCAAGTTCTCTTCAAAACTTTTTTTTCAGATTTTATGGAATTGGAGGCAGAAGGAAATGAGTTCCGTAAGAATATTAATAACTACTGCCAGAGTCGTCTGCCTGCGAAAATAGTAAGATTTTTTTTTTCAATTTTATTTTCTTAAAACAAAGTGTGGTCCAGACTAAAATGCCCATTGTCCTAAGATTAAACAGTTTGCTGTATCGGGTCAGTGTTGGCACAATGAAATGCCAGTTCTCAATCGTTATTAGTATGTTTGTCAGCCAGTTCAATGCAGGATGGTTCATTATTATTATTTTGTTATTGTAATATGGAAATAATAGAAAAAACCAGCTTATTGTTTATTTTACATCTGTTATAAAAATTGCATGTAATCATCATTATATTTATGATAAAATAAAATAAATTCCTTCTCATTGTCATAAACAACAAGTAATGTGACGAACAACAAGTAACTTTTTACTATATAAAAGGATGATAGTGTAAAGGTATGGTTAAAGCGTGTATAGCATAGTAGACAACAGATACTGATTTGTCAACTGAATTGCTTTATTACCCTTCCTTTAACTTTTCGGCATATGGTGATCAGAAGATTTATCAAATAAACAGGATTTATACCCCTTCTTCATTTACTTATTACCATGTCAACACCAAACAGTGAACAACATGTTTATTGTTTATCACACTCTTGATTGTCGTGCTAATTAGCGAAGCTTATATCAGCAAGCAAGCAGAGCTGCTTTCACTCATGGAGGTGTGAAAACATGGTGGCAGGTTTCATATTCATAAAGCTGTGACTTAATTAAGTGCATGATTGGTTCAAGGGACCATGACAAGCGTTCGTTTGTTTAAATGTAGTATTCTGAAGTATATTGATCCAAAGTATCGTAATATTGTAATATTGACAGGACAGGCAAATGAATCTATAGTAGCCCGTGCAATCATTCATTTGTGATTCTAAGTGTCTTGATTTGACTGTCATTTAAAATAAGTATAGAAAATCAAACATATGTCTGTTCTTTGAGAAATGTTATTAATTAACATTCACCTCTGGGGATAATTTATATTTGACAGCTTGATTCTACAAAGTATCCCAGTATGTGTTGTTCATTATCATCATGTCTAACAAATTTATCCTGTATACCTTTAGGACTTTGATTATATTTTTGAGAAGCGATATCCCCTTCAACTCCGATGTATAGATATACCACAGAAGCTCATCGATAGCTGCATCAACAGAGAGTTGAGCATACAAGTCAACAATAGGGAATTACAGGTAATAACAGATAACCAAATGACAAGGTGATTGGAGTAACTTGTTAAATAATTCCCATTTTTTATATATAATAATGTTTCAGTTATCTCCCTTGTGGGTCGGTATTTTCATGTATATAAGTAATATTTTTGTTTGTTCTAATTTTCTTATTTCTTCACAATGCTCAAGCATTTTTACTTGTTATTATCTCATTAAATAACATACCTTTTTATGTGCATGTGACAGTCTGAAGCAATATTAATAGTTAAATAAAGGTAGAAAAATCATACTTTACAAACAAGGTATCAATCAGTCAAGAGTAATATCCCATTATGAAAGAATAGAATGGAATAACACTCAGCCCATTATCTTGTGGGTTCTAGTCCCAGTTAGGGGGAATACATGTACCTTCATGTGAGTTGGTTTGTTGTTGGTTAATCTCAGATTTGTCTTAGGTCTTTATCAATAAAAAATTGGTTGTAGTGGTGGTGTTGGCCATATGTCTTCCTTTGACTTATAAAAATGGCCTAGTTGCATAAAAACATGTTGCATATTCATCCTAGTTACCGGTAGCTAATTTGGTAAGGCTATTAAGCGGTAGTAATAAGTCTTTTGTTTCTAATCTTAGATTAGCTGCACTTTTTTTTTTTTCATGTTATATAAAGAAAATTTCAATGTTGTCTATCAAGTTGAGGTTTAATTTCCATCAAGGTATGCATGTATAGTAGCTGTTTTGCACACAATATAAAAATGCCAGACTCCTGGCCTGATAAGCATGCATTGTTCAGGGCAGAGTGTAAATCCAAACCTACACCATTTGCCACTAAGTCGGTAACAAGTTAATAACAATATGTTCTGTCATGATGCTAATATTTTGTTGAACTAGCTAAAAACTTGTATGGGTTATATGCAAATGTGTCAGGCAGATATTTATTTGCCATTTATGTTGCAGATTAGGTTGAACTTTTTGGTTGACTTGGATGATTCCCCAGAGATGGTTGTTGACAAGTTCCTGCGCAGTGTCCACAATCACTCCATACGGAAAACATATGAATACATCCTGAAAGTGGTAGGAAAAGAGGAATATTTTTACGGAAAATCACCACTGAAACAATTCAAAGTAAGTAAGGGCTCATGATATGCTAATTGTGCTAACAGAACCTTTGATAGATGGATGTCACCATAATGACCATTGTTTTGGTAGCGTCATGTAGGAATAGAAATCATCACAAAAAGAATTCTGCTCATGTGACCATTTGCATGTTAGTTTTAATTCCAGCACTCAGACTATAAACTCAATGAATCAACTCAATAAATGAATCCTTGTATTTAAAAGAATTCTGGTCATTTTTATGATATGTTTGTTTTTTGGAATTGCTCAAATTATCTTAAGAATTTATTTAAATTGTCAATAATATATATGTATTTATAAATTCATGTTATACCTACAAATCTACATCCTTAACAATGCCCAAGAATGCTTAGCAAATTTGAGAGTTGCAAAATTTGTCTACCACAGTTTGTGAACCAATTAAAAAACATGAACCAATTAACTATGAATCCTTAAATTTACAAATTTCTGGTGATTCTTCTATTAATTGAATATTTTACTGTGTCATTGTTCTTCATCATCTTTGAAGACAAAGCTTGTTTCCAATATGTGCCACATTTTAACTGCTTTTTTAATAACAGGGATCATAAAATGGGCCATTTTATAATAAATCACTTACTGTGTTGCTGTATTTTTTGAAAACAATTTGCAAGGCATTTATCAATTATATATTTAAATGAAACTTATATTCTTAGACAGAGAAAAGGTCAGTCTTCTCAATAACACCTGAATGAAATGTATGACTCAATATTTAACATGTGACATAGCATCAAAGTTTAACACAATTGTTCTTTTAAAACTTATTGTTAAAAAAGACATATTTGACCCAGCACAGTAAAGAATATTATTTTCTCAAAAGATTTATGTATTTAATAATACAATAGGAGCAGTTTTAACCCATTGCATTTGCTTTTAAAGATATAGACTACCCCCTTAATGTTTTAAAATTACCCGAGGATATTATTTAATTTCAATGAAATTGTATTGGGGGGGGGGCACCTCTGGCAAAGTGGTTAAATCAGTGACTTGTAGTTTGTCATACTTCTTACGCTCTCTGTTTGTGGGTTTGAGTCCTAATGGGGAAGAACCACTTAATGTGGGAAGGTCTTCCTGCTGGCGCGCATTGCACAGGTGGTTCTTCTTTGACATTTATCTGGGATCTCCCCCCACAAAAAATTGCTGGACATTGCAGTAATGACCAAATTGCCATAATTTATAGCTGAGATGTAAACCACAGTGTATTTTTAAGTCACTCTTGTAAAGCATATATTAATCTTTATTTCTTTTTCTCTATGCTATCACTATTGTTTACAGTATATTTGTTTTATGTTTCAGTATATTTATAGCTGTTTAAAAGCAAAGAAAGAGCCATCATTTTTCCTGGTTAGAAAGAATACTGTGATATCTATGGGTAAGTTTTTATGGGCATATGTGTATGTATATACATGTAATTATTAACACTTAGTTTTGTATGATTCAATATTTGTTAGATGAGCTTTTTGAAAAGTTTTTGCTTTTATGCTACTTTGGCAAACAGAAGAAGAGCAGGTGGACTTGTGGTCTGTCAGTAATCTTTAACCTTTTGCATCAAAGTTGATTATGTTTACCCTGAGTAGATAATTTTAATTTCTGTATGAAAAACATGGACTTAATTTGAATTCTTTATTTCTTTACATTAGTGATGGCAAAGGTAACATATGAACTTTTTAAAAATATTTCACCAATTTTCTATATTTTACATACTGCCATCAACTTATGTTCCCATTATTTGCTCTTCCAATAACTTTTGCACTTCTTGACTGCCTATCATTACACAACTTTTTGAAATATATAAAGTCATATTAAACCTTTACAAAAAAAACTCGCAAATAATGGTTAAAAATCGTGTATGCATTACAAATAGTACAGTTTAAATGCCATACAACATATATCCACTTGGCCGGCAAACTCATCATCAAATCGTAGAACATATAAAATCCTTATGACATGAGACACCAGTATATACATGTATCAATATCATTATAAGTTTATCTATCTTTGTATGAGTCATTGTCACTAATATTGTAATTTAGATGTAGAATGTATGATTATTTTTATTTATTTTAAGATATATAAATATTACTATAGCATAAACACGTGTGAAAAGATACAAGAGTACACAATATACAGATGCACACTCTTGATAGTTAACTGTTTTACACGGCGCGTTTTGATTCCGCAGACACAAAGTGTGGGATGGATGTCTGGCAAAGGTTTCAACTTAAGTTGACACAATTGAGATGTCCCTAGTTATAATTAAAATGACTCTGTCATTGTTTGGCTCAGAGTTCCATCAGAATGTCCTTGGCCATCCAGGGCGTCATCACATTATTGCTCAGAACAAAAAAAGTTTACAACTTAAGAAAATAAAAGAGGTGACTACTATGCATGTAGCTTGTCATACACAGTTGATGATAATCTTCATTTCCAGTCCATTTGTATCTTTACCTAAATTACTCTTTCTCATGTCAATCTAATTTAATATTTTTGTCTTTCTCAAAAAATAAATGATAAAGATGTATAGGTCTTTCACGTTTGTTTGTTAGAAGAAATGAACATTACACAATTGTACACTTGGGTTTACTGACTTATATATTGTGGAATACCAATACATGCACTAGCTCTCTCTGTTTCCCAGTTTTATTATAATCAGTTGGAAAAGTTTATGTGAACAAGGAGGGAGAATGAAGGAATAAGGGCCTATGGCACTTGTTGCTATAAATTGGCTGATTAGATAGAGAAGTCACTTCATCTAGTGATTTGGGGAGATAAAGTGAATACATGTAAATGTTATCAGATAGATTGTTTATATAATCGAGTACTACAAGCAGTTAATAATCATAAATCTTCAGCATTAAACCTGCACAATAAACCAATTAACCATTGCTGTTTCTAATTGATGTTACTCATAATAATTTCTCAAACTTTTAAAATGTATCAATAACTTTGCTTTCTTCAGACAATGTGAAGCAGAAGATACTGCCAGCACCACCCCCACCTCCTAAAATTCATGAAGATGTGTCAGTGTGGGAGATACATGACTTTTTCGAGGTGAAGGTGGAAGGGGTTGAGAATATCGAGGTGAACACAGAAGCAAAATACGAGATTGAAAAGGTAATGTTTAATGTAATACAATGGTATCGGCTTTACAACTTGTTGGACAAGGTGTAATTCCTGCTGCCACCAATTTTTTTCTAGCAATTCTTAGTCATAAAATGGGCGTCCTTTGTAGTGATATGTAAAAAAGGACATTAATTTGCCCCCAAAAATGTTACCATAACAACTAAATCTGGAGGAGTGACCACCCTTTTAGCCTTTATTGTGCAGAGCATCTGTTTATATTACCAATGTCAACTCATTTGTTGTCCCAGTAACCTAATATTAGGAGTTACGCTCCAGGTTCTGGAGGCCTCGAGTTAGATCGTGGGCCATGACAAACCAAAGTATCTAAAAATAGTAGTTTTATACTTCCCTTGCTTGTGCACACGCAAATTTTATGGTAGTTCCATGACTGATTGGTCTGGTGTCAGGATAATGTGGCAGGTGAGGTATCATGCCATTGAACACCATCTCCAGATAACAGAAATACTGTTGGAGGGAGGATAAATTCAATAAATAATCAGTCGGATTTTAAACTGTTGCTCAGGTTTAATTCCCATCACTGCTAATTTTTTTATTGCTATTCTTTATTATGGCTTTTGCTCATAAGAACACACAAAAAACATCAACCAGTATATATTTATTTATTTATTTAAATCAGGTGCGACTGTTTATGGGACTCTACCATGGGGATGAGGTACTAGGTGATGTCAACAAGGTTGGTGATTTGCCAGTTTCTGGGGGCAACTGTATCATGAACCGCAAACTGACCTTTAACCTCAAGGTCCAAGATGTGCAGACAGCCAGCAGATTATGTATTGCTCTGCATGGAAAATACAAAGCAAATAAGGTAAGTGGTAACTTTGTGTACTCGTAGCCATTGCATACAAAGGTCGTTTCCACGATTTTTGATAGATTTCACAGGAAATAGGAATTTTAATATTTTTAGAGAAAAAAGGACTAATGCTGGAAATAATTAAATTAAGGCAATACAATAAATTTTATCCTTTTAGAATAGTAACAGTTATTTTAAAAAAAAAATTGATTGTCTAAAAATATAAATTAAATATAAGTTAAATTCAGAGGAGTAAGTTGAGTTTTAATAAAGTCAGTCAAGGTTTAGAAGACTGTAAAAATAATTAAAAAACACATGCACATTGTGTTTTTAAACATTTAACATTTACTGAATGAGTTCTGATGCTTTCTTTTCTTGTTACCCCAGAATTACAACCCCTTAGCTTGGGTGAACATTCCTGTGTTTGACTTCAAGTCTCGTCTGCTGGTTGGGCGAAAGGAACTGCCAATGTGGCTCGTGACAGAAGAGCTAAGAATGAATGAGACTGGCTGTCATCCCTTAGGTAATTAGCATTTTGTTTTGTTACAATAAAGTCTTTTGTTTAATCTGACTTTGTGAACATATTACCACAACATATAAGCTTCAGAGGGATAAATCTAATCTAAATTGTAGGCCTCATTTTTATTTATCTAAGATAATAAACAACTTACTTGTTCTGTAGACCTATTAAAGTGACAACCATGTGCATCTTAAGAATACTTGCATGAAATGGCGGAAATTTTTGAATTTTTTTTTAGCCTTACTTCTTGTCAAAGATAGTTAGTTGTGTATAATGATTTTCTTTCAGTTTGAGTTAAATGATTGTTTCATTTGTGGCTCAAGGTGAATTAACTTTGTATTCAAGTCCAATACCATCTTCTTTAGGATAAAGATTGATTAAATGACAGATTGAACATGAATGTGGTAAAAAAAATCTGAATACATGTTTAATCAGCCCACCATTCCATGTTTGTGTAATATTTTTTTTTTACATAAGACCAGTCAGGCTTCTTGAGTTCTGTAATTGTGATCAGTCAAATGCTTTTAAAGTACTTCACTAGCCTTGAAAGCTGTATAATCTTCTTTTTGTACAGGTACCATTTCTCCAAACTATCATTCTAATATCAAGATCACTCTTCTCTTCTCGGAATACAACAGAAGTCCACCCATTGTCTTTCCCACATATGATAAGGTATGTATAGCTTGGATACAGAATTATTAATTTAACCCTTTTTAATTGCTGGGAAAACCATTCACCTCATTAAAATAAATCAAACCCCAAATTAAGGGTGTTTCAAGCGAGTAATGGGTTACAATGGCAATTCTCAACCTTCTTAGCACAAATTTCTTAGCTCAGGGTAGGCACATAGTAAAGATCTAGATCAGCCCCTAGAAGTAAGCTGTCCATTGAGGATCTGCACTATTTGCTGCTGACTTGCAATGAGCATACCTTGTTTGCTTTTGCATTTAGTTGTGAAAAATTATGAATTTGTTTTGCCCATGAATCAATGAAACATTCTAACTCTATCAATACTTTACCTCTATAAACAAAGAAGCATTGTGCTGTGATAAAATAAAAGATATATCACGGCATAAATAGGGACTTTTTTACTGCAATAGAACAGCTGCTCCTTTTACTTTCCCTACCCATTGTCGTATTATTGACCAAGCTGACATGTTGTGATATGTTGTTCTTTTAGTTAAATTTGACGTTACGCATGATGTAAGTATTAAACTGTGGAAAAAAATGCAATTTTGTCGGTTGTTGATATTCTTTTGAAAAAAAGATAATCAGGAAGTAAACGAGGCTGAAATAGTACAGCAAAAAAGGAGAAACAACCTAACAACATTGTGTAAATTGTAGTGTAGATCAATTATGATCCTAAACCATCTATATTATATATACATCACTTTTGATCCTAAACCATCTATATTATATACTTCACTTTTGATCCTAATTCATCTATTAAACAGATCCCTTTTGATCCAAAACCATCTGTTATATATTTTTAAACCGTTTAATATATTAACCTGTTTACAATTATAATTCACATTATTTTAACCTGATAGTTTTTTTTATATTTTTCTATATTTTACATTGTTTAATTTTAACCTGATTTTGCTCTGTTGACATTTAACTTCTTTGTATTTAATGCCATATGACCTGTTAAGTGTCGGTGTGCCATAAAATCCAAAACACAAATACAAAATACTGTAGATCCCAAACCATCTGTTATATAGATCACTTTTGATCCCTAAACTATCTGTTATACAGATCACTGTTGATCCTAAACCACCGATTATACAGATCACTTTTGATCCCAAACCATATATTATACAGATCACTTTTGATCTTAAACCATCTATTATACAGATCACTTAATTCTAAACCATTTGTTATACGGATCACTGTTGATCCCTAAACCATCTGTTATACAGATCACTGTAGATTCCAAACCATCTGTTATACAGATCACTGTTGATCCCAAACCATCTGTTATACAGATCACTTGATCCTAAACCATCTACTATACAGATCACTTGATCCTAAACCATCTACTATACAGATCACTTGATCCTAAATTATCAGTTATTCAGATCACTTGATCCTAACCCATTTGTTATACAGATCACTGTTGATCCTAAACCATCTGTTATACAGATCACTGTAGATTCCAAACCATCTGTTATACAGATCACTGTTGATCCCAAACCATCTGTTATACAGATCACTTGATCCTAAACCATCTACTATACAGATCACTTGATCCTAAACCATCAGTTATTTAGATCACTTGATCCTAACCCATTTGTTATACAGATCACTGTTGATCCCAAACCATCTGTTCTACAGATCACTGTTGATCATAAATCATCCGTTATACTGATCACCTTTGATCTTAAACCACCTATTATACAGGTCACTTGATCTTAAACCATCTATTATACAGGTCACTTGATCTTAAACCATCTATTATACAGGTCACTTGATCTTAAACCATCTATTATACAGGTCACCTGATCTTAAACCATCTATTATACAGGTCACTTGATCTTAAACCATCTATTATACAGGTCACTTGATCTTAAACCATCTATTATACAGGTCACTTGATCTTAAACCATCTATTATACAGGTCACTTGATCCTAAACCATTTGTTATACAGGTCACTTTTGATCCTAAACCATCTGTTATACAGATCACATTTGATCTTGAATATGGGTACTTTTAATAAACATGCTTAACTTGATTCTTGTATGGTATTTCCTACAGATAAGTGAATGTGCTGCCAACAACATGGAAGATTATGGGGTGGCTGGATCTCCAGTAAGTAGAAGACACTTTTAAAGAAAGAAATATGGCCATCAATTTTTTTCGTCACTCCTGGGTTAAATATTCATACATGATTGTGTAAAGAATCGTGAATAATGGCCATATAAGCTTCTCATTTTGTATCACTTTTCTTTTTGTGTGTGTCAGTGAATCATTAGTTTGCCACAACTGGTCAGACAAATTGGGATAAACCCCGCTTTCCATCCAATTTTGTGAAATTGCTTGCATTTTTTGTTTTGTCGTAATGCTCAACATCACATGTTTTTTAAGTATCTGTATTGATTGTCTGTCTTTGTTCAACATATTGAAAAGAAATATATATTTACAATTTTGTCTCCAACGTTATGGTACAAAACTGTCTAAAAAGCTGTGCTAACATGTACACTGTGCACACAATATTAAAAACCTTTTTTTACACAAAATATTTGGGCACAATTACTGTTAAGCTTACATCATATTATTAAGCACTTAAATATTTGAGCAAGCTGTCACTAGCCTTATAGTTCCTTTGAACCTAATTAACTAGAATTACTAACTGTTGCCTGTAGGCTGCTACAACTAACTATAATTCCATGTAATTGTATATTAACTGCTATAATTAACTAGAATTCCTAACTGTTGCCTGTAGGCTGCTACAACTAACTATAATTCCATGTTATTGCATATTAACTGCTTTAATTAACTAGAATTCCTAACTGTTGCCTGTAGGCTGCTACAACTAACTATAATTCCATGTAATTGCATATTAACTGCTTTAATTAACTAGAATTCCTAACTGTTGCCTGTAGGCTGCTACAACTAACTATAATTCCATGTTATTGCATATTAACTGCTATAATTAACTAGAATTACTGACTGTTGCCTGTAGGCTGCTACAACTAACTATAATTCCATGTTATTGCATATTAACTGCTATAATTAACTAGAATTACTAACTGTTGCCTGTAGGCTGCTACAACTAACTATAATTCCATGTAATTGTATATTAACTGCTATAATTAACTAGAATTCCTAACTGTTGCCTGTAGGCTGCTACAACTAACTATAATTCCATGTTATTGCATATTAACTGCTATAATTAACTAGAATTACTAACTGTTGCCTGTAGGCTGCTACAACTAACTATAATTCCATGTAATTGTATATTAACTGCTATAATTAACTAGAATTACTAACTGTTGCCTGTAGGCTGCTACAACTAACTATAATTCCATGTTATTGCATATTAACTGCTATAATTAACTAGAATTACTAACTGTTGCCTGTAGGCTGCTACAACTAACTATAATTCCATGTAATTGTATATTAACTGCTATAATTAACTAGAATTCCTAACTGTTGCCTGTAGACTGCTACAACTAACTATAATTCCATGTAATTGTATATTAACTTAAAATTAACTAGAATTACTAACTGTTGCCTTTAGGCTGCTACAACTAACTATAATTCCATGTAATTGCATATTAACTGCTATAATTAACTAAAATTCCATGTTATTGCATATTAACTGCTATAATTAACTAGAATTCCATGTTATTGCATATTAACTGCTATAATTAACTGCTATAATTAACTAGAATTCCTAAATGTTGTCTGCTTCAGTTGAGTTGAATTCCTAACTGTTGTCTGCTACAGTTGACTGGCATTCTTAACTATGGCCTATTGGCTGCAACAATAAACAAGAATTCCTAGCTGTTGCTTGTTGGCTGCTGTAATTAAATAATAAATAAATAA
Source organism: Sinonovacula constricta (assembly GCA_007844125.1). Classification (NCBI taxonomy): domain Eukaryota; kingdom Metazoa; phylum Mollusca; class Bivalvia; order Cardiida; family Solecurtidae; genus Sinonovacula; species Sinonovacula constricta. Next base: position 17,879,962 of record CM017560.1, read on the forward strand.
AATAGCATAGTAATTAAAATAAAACTAATGCCTGTTGGCTGCTACAGACATGGAAGCCTCCAAAGACATTGCTGGAACAGCTACGTGGCCTGATCAAGAACAACACCTGGGACAGTCTCCATGAGCAGGAGAGGGAGAACATCTGGTTCATGCGGTATGAAATACGTGAAAATTACCCTGACGCCCTGCCCCTGGTTCTCAAAGCTTGCAAGTGGAATAACCATATTGATGTTGCCATGGTAATTAATTGCATTGCTATATTGAAAATAATGAAGTTTAACCTTCTCTTTGGCTAAGTTGCCAAATCTATATTGACATAAAAATACCACAAACCTTAACAGATGTTGAACAACAAATGCACAGTCATATTTTGTTAAAGAACTATTTTGTCTTATCCTGTTTGTTTATTGTTTGACATGATAACATGCTGCCCATAACAGAGCTGTTAGAGATGATGACATACCCAACATTGTCTTACATCTTTTCAAGAAAATAGTTTCTCAGCTAGCTTGTAGTGCATTAGTAGTTTGACCAAAGCAAAGCATTGAGGTAGCTGCACTTATTATATCTATAAGTCACCAGGCAACTGGTTGAACTCGCAACACCCCATTACAAAATAAACATTCAATCAAAAATATACATTTAGACAAATAGGATTTGGTTTTGATAAAAGTAAAAGTGACACTTCTTATATGTATCATATAGATGCAGGTGTTACTCCAGACCTGGAAGCCTATACCTGTGGACAGTGCCCTGGAACTTTTGGACTTCAACTTTCCAGATCAAAGTGTGAGGAAGTATGCTGTAGACTGTCTACAAGATATTGAGTAAGTAGGAACTGGGCCAGAAACTTTATTCACCTTATGCAGCCTTATTTTTATGCATCTTTTTCAGATTATTGTCATTTATCAAGACAATGACTTGGAAAAGATTAAAATCTGTTAAAGATTTGAATATAGAAATCTCTTTAGGAATAATCATTGTTATTTGATATGGCCATAATGACAATATTGTGTTAATATATGACAAAAGATAATGATATTAGATATTTATACACTCTATACCTGTTGACTCAGACTGCAGATAAAAGGAGCATAGCTTCTTATTCCTTTAAATGACCTCTTAGAATTGTCTAAACCGCCTCATACATGTAACCAAAATATACCAGGGACTCATTAGAATTGTCTAAATGACCTCTTAACCCTAAAAAACCTGGGCCTCATTAGAATTGTCTAAACGACCTCTTAACCCTAATTAACCTGGGCCTCATTAAAATAGTCTAAACCGCCTCATACATGTAACCATTATATACCTGGGACTCACTAGAATTGTCTTAACGACCACTTAACCATAATATACCTGGGACTCATTAGAATTGTCTAAACAGTCTCTTAACAAAAATATACCTGGGACTCATTAGAATTATTTAAATGGCCACTTAACCATAATATACCTGCGACTCATTAGACTTGTCTAAACAGTCTCTTAACCAAAATATACCTGGGACTCATTAGAATTGTCTTAATGACCACTTAACCATAATATACCTGGGACTCATTAGAATTGTCTAAACAGTCTCTTAACCAAAATATACCTGGGACTCATTAGAATTGTCTAAACGGCTTCTTAACCATAATATACCTTGGACTTATTAGAATTGTCTCAATGGCCTCTTAACCATTTTATACCTGCCAACATATTGGACACCAGCTCTTCTGGCTACTCAGGTAAGCATGGGTTCATTTAACATAAAAAAAGAGTAGAACTTCTTCAAAATGCAAAGTCTTGAATGATGCTTTAGCAGTTCTGTTTGTCCAGTTGTTTGGTCTTCTGGTAAAGCATGCATTTACTTTACATTATGTTATCTGTGACATTGAGCTTTTTTAAGAAAACCAAGCTATATGAACCCTACTTTAATGCATTTGGGAAACAGGTAAATAGTTTGCTAAAATTCCACAATCATTCTGTGATGGAAAATGATGAATGAGATGACTTGAGATGCAACCAGTGATTTCCACAGTCTTCTTTTTATATGCCCGTCAAAGACAGGACATATTATGGGATCACCCAAGGCGGGTGGGTAGGCGTGCAACATACAGATAATACAGAGATACAGAGCATAACTCCTACTTTATCAAAGCTATTGACTTATCCATAATATACCTGGGACTCATTAGAATTGTCTAAACAGCCTCTTAACCATAGTATACCTTGGACCCATTTTCATTAGAATTGTCTAAACGGGCTCTTAACCATTATATACCTGCCACTAATTAGAATTGTCTAAACAGCCTCTTAACCATAATTGACCTGAGACTCATTAGAATTGTCTATATGACCTTTTAACCGTAATATACCTGGGACTCATTAGAATTGTCTAAACAGCCTCTTAACCATAGTATACCTTGGACTCATTAGAATTGTCTAAATGGCCACTTAACCATAATCTACAATGTGACTCATTACAATTGTCTCAATGGCTTCTTATTCATAATCTACCTGGGACTCATTAGAATTGTTTAAACAGCCACTTTACCAAAATATACCTGGGACTTATTAGAATTGTTTAAACAGCCTCTTAACAATAATATACCTTGGACTCATTATCATAAGTATTGTCTAAATGGGCTCTTAACCATTATATACCTGCCACTAATTAGAATTGTCTAAAAGCCTTTTAACCACAATTGACCTGAGACTCATTAGAATTGTCTATATGACCTTTTAACCCGAATATACCTGGGACTAATTAGAATTGTCTTAACGGCCTCCTAGCCATAATATACCTGGGACTCATTAGAGTTGTCTAAATGACTACTTAACCATAATAAACCTTGGCCTCATTAGAATTGTCTAAATGCAACTTAATCATTATATACCTGGGCCTCATTAGAATTGTCTAAATGGCCACTAAATCATAATATACCTAGGACTCTTTAGAATTGTCTAAATGGCCACTTAACCATAATCTTCCTGCGACTCGTTAGAATTGTCTAAATGGCCACTTTACCATAATTTTCCTACCACTCATTACACTTGTCTAAATGGCCACTTAACCATGATATACCTAGGACTTACTAGAATAGTTTAAATGGCATCTTAACCATAATATACCTGGGATCATTATAATTTTCTCTACGTCCACTTAACCATAATTACCTTGACCTTGGACTCATTAGAATTGTCTGAACAGCCTCTTAACCATAAAATACCTGGGACTCATTATCATTTTCTATTCAACCACTTAACCATAATATACCTGTCACTCATTAGAATTGTCTAAATGACTTTTAAACCAAAATATACCTGGTACTCATTAGAATTTTCTATATGACCACTTAACCATAATATACCTGGGACTCATTTGAATTGCCAAAATGGCCACTTAACTATAATCTAACTGCCACTCGATAGAATTGTCTAAATGGCCTCTTAACCATAATATGCCTTGGACTCATTAGAATTGTCTATATGACCACTTAGCCATAATATACCTGCCACTCATAAGAATTGTCTAAATGGCCTCTTTACCATAATATAGGTACCTGCAACTTATTACAATGGTCTATATGGCCACTTAACCATAATATACCTGCAACTCATTAGCATTGTCTAAACAGCCTCTTAACCATAATATACCTGGAACTCATTAGCATTGTCTATACAGCCTCTTAACCATAATATACCTGCAACTCATTAGAATTGTCTAAACAGCCTCTAAACCATAATATACCTGTAACTTATTAGAATTGTCTTCATCAATAAATTCTTATAAGTACCACAAACATATGTTTTGATTGAGAATTATGGGATATAGGGCTCCAGAAAATCATATTACATTCCTCATATCTTGAGCCCTACATTGACTTCTAAAAAAGGAACATTTCCTGTGTGTGCTGTGATGACCAGATTCTTCAATTCTTCAACTGATGCAAGCTCTCAAGTATGAGAACTACATGTGGTGCCACCTGTAATTGTATTTGTCTGGTTATTACATGTTATTAAATGTAAATCAGCTATAAATGTCTGTCTGCAGAGATGACCAGCTGTCCTTGTATCTCTTGCAACTGGTGCAAGCTCTCAAGTATGAGAACTATCTGTGGTGCCCCTTAGCCCTTTTCCTGGTTGAGCGGGCTCAGAGGAACCAACATATTGGACACCAGCTCTTCTGGCTACTCAAGTAAGCATGGGTTCATTTAACATAAAAAAAGAGTAGAACTTCTTCAAAATGCAAAGTCTTGAATGATGCTTTAGCAGTTCTTTTTGTCCATTTGTTTGGTCTTCTGGTAAAGCATGCATTAACTTAACATTATGTTATCTGTGACATTGAGCTTTTTTAAGAAAACCAAGCTATATGAACCCTACTTTAATGCATTTGGGAACAGGTAAATAGTTTGCTAAAATTCCACAATCATTCTGTGATGGAAAATGATGAATGATATGACTTGAGATGCAACCAGTGATTTCCACAGTCTTCTTTTTATATGCCCATCAAAGACAGGACGTATTATGGGATCACCCAAGGCGGGCGGGTAGGCGTGCAATGTACAGATGTTTGTCTGGAGCATAACTCCAACACTATTAAAGCTATTGACTTGAAACTTCCTAGGCGGAGAGATCTCATTGAGACAGAGTGCAGTGCACAAGCACCATTACTCTGCACTTCATGATTTTGAAGTTATTCCAATTTGTTTAATTATCTTTTCCGGAGCATAACTCGTATATTATCAAAGCTATTGACTTGAAACTTGATACATAGATAGGTCTTACTGAGACGAGGTGCAGTACACAGGAGTTGTAACTCTGTACTTCAATATTTTGAGTTATGCCTCTTCGTTTAATTTTCTTGATCAAAACATAACTCCTACGTTATCAAAGCTATTGACTTGAAACTTCACTGTTCACTTCATGATTTTGGAGTTATTCCCCTTAGTTAAATTTTTGTACTTGATGTTTGTCTTGACCATACTCCTGCATTATCAAAGCTATTGACTTGAAACTTCATAGGTGGATAAATGTTATTAGAACATAGTGCAGTGCTATCACTCTGCTCTTCTTATTTTTGAATAACACCCCTTTCAACTCAAATGCCATACTCTCATGTAAATTTTTGTATATTTGATGTTATTCCCCTTTGATTTTTTTTAATTACCCAGACTGCAGTTTACAATCGTGCCAGAAAGAATTGCAAAACAGTGCAAAGCAGTTTGACAGATTAAAGATTTTTTTTTAATGTTATTCTACTTTAATTTCAGTTTCTTAATGGCAATAACCCAGAGTGCAGTCCTATACTTTGCCATATTGCATTGCACAAGAGTGCATAGCAGTTTGTTTCAAATTGCTCAAATGATTAGCATATTTTGCTCCGCCTTGCAGTACCCTTATTTAGATTCTTATTATTTAGGATTATCTGTATGTTATCTGCATAGCATAGCAGTCACATAAGGTTCCCTTTTACAGCATCATCATTGTCATAGTTGGTGCTGGGGCAACATCATTACACTTTCATGTCCAGAGCATAACACTACTGCATGGATTTACTCTAAACTTTTAATAAGATACCATTTGAGTTGTAAAGTACAAGAACCATAGTTGTCATTCATCTCAATCCGAATTGGAACATTGATACCATTGTAAAGTATGTGTGCCTTGCACTCAAAAAATGTAAATCAAGTAATACATCTTGTCACTTTGTGAAAAACCTTCATCAGGAAGGACTTAACAGTGGGTGGAACCATAAAAAGTATTTGAGTTTTGTTCAGTTGATGCTCAGTCTTTCTTTAACTACAGTTTAAAATGCAGGCCCAGATAAGAATTGTGCAAAAAACACACAAGAATTGCTTGAAACTCTTATTGAGTTTTGGCAGTGTGTTTTAATGTTAACTGTCACAAAATAACAAAGGTTTCCTTAAGGTCTAACTTGTATTATTGTTGTTTTGATCAGGTCTAAGCATCATGCAACATATGCAATAATTCTTAAGATTTTTGTTGACATTCCTGTTTTTAGTGGTTAATAGTTTTCCTTCTGAGGTATTATATTCAGTGTTGTTGCATCCAGGTCTGAGCTGCATGACATGTCAGTGTCCATGAGGTTTGGACTGCTTTTGGAGGCCTACCTGAGGGCCAACCCAGACCACTTGTCCATACTGTATAAGGAGTTTGAGGCTCTTAACAAACTACATGCAGCCAGCCAGCATGTAAAAAATGAGAAAATTCTAGACAAGGTATGTAAATGTTATTGATTAGCTAATGTAAAGGAAGTTGATTTTGTCAAGTAAAGGTACTTGATTAGGTCATATTCATGTTGTTGACTTAATAATGTACAGTTTTTTTTCCAAAAGGTAATTTAAATTGAATATGCAGTGTAAAGGTGGTTGAATATGTAATGTAAAGGTTGCTGAATAGATTTTTGACATTGTTTTATTCCAGATGTTGATAAGGTAATGCTAATTTTGTTGTCCCCCGCCGATGAAATCGAGAGGGGGATATTGAAATTAGTGATGCAGAATCGGACCGAAAACATAATCGATAATCGAATTGAATCGAACATAATTAATCGATTAAAATCGGTAAAAAATCGAAACTTTTTTATCAGAATGTACTAATTTCCTTAAAAACTATTCTTATTTACTTTAATCAGGAAGTACTAATTTATTTTAAACTACTCTTATTTACTTAGACAAACAATAGACTTTATTTGCATATTAACAGTCTATAAAACAAGCAAGTTATGTGAAACAATTTTTTTACAACTAAAACTCTTGAACAATAACAAGTTAACTCAAATTTTATTCAAAGTTTCGAACCCTTTACATTTGAAAATTTACTACATGACGTACAAGTAACGCTACTTTTAACTCACTGACTCACTGTATTGGATTGTTCAATCTTTAAACAACACTTTAGACTAGATTTCAGTAAAGAACACTTAAACTCTATAACAATAACAACTTAACGCACACTCTATTCAAAGTTTCAAACTCTTCATGTTTGACAATTGACATCTACATGCTTCCGAAAGCCAAAGAACCGCCAAACAGACCAGCGAACCTTCCCCGGAAAGTTGAAAATTTCGTTTTTATCGCCGACATGACGCTATGTATGAATTACGTCCCTTTGAAATTTTTACTAACTAATGAAAAGAAATTTGACTACCGGAATCGATTTTGCGATAGGGAAATCGATTGTCGCGGACATTAGTAACCAGCGACGTTTATTCGATTTAACTCGACCATCGTGACATCACTAATTGAAATGACATTGTCTGTCCCACCGTCACACTTTTCCATCAGCTGCAATTTCTCGGTAACTGGCTGATAGAATTTCATGGAACTTGAAACAAATAAGAACCAACATACTGTGATGAGGCCCGTCAAGTTTTTTTTTATCAGTCAATTTTCTTCACAGTTATTAACCTATATTTCATAAAAAAAAATTACGTCTGCAGCATATCTCAGTTACTAGCTGGTAGAATTTCATGAAACTTGGAACAAATATGAACCAACATACTGTGATGATGCCCATCAAGTTTGTTTTTTTATCAGTCAATTTGCTTCAGAGTTATTGACCTTTATTTAATGAGTATTTTGTTGTTGTTGTCTGCTGCCTTTCTCAGTAACTACTGGTTGAATTTCATGAAACTTGGAACAAATATGAACCAACATACTGTAATGATGCCCATCAAGTTTTCTTTTTTATCAGTCAATTTTCTTCAGAGTTATTAACCTTTATTTAATGAGTATTTTGTTGTTGTTGTCTGCTGCCTTTCTCAGTAACTATTAGTTGAATTTCATGAAACTTGGAACAAATATGAACCAACATACTGTAATGATGCATGTCAAGTTTTTTTCTTTTGTCAGTCAATTTTCTTCTTTTTTTCTTTTTTCAGTCAATTTTCTTCAGAGTTATTGCCCTTTATTTAATGAAAAATAAAAAAAAAATCTGTCTGCAACCATTTATCTTTAAAACCATTGGAGGAAAATAAACAAGCATAAAATTTGATGTCACCAAATTTTAAAGCATTCTCAGTATTTAATTTTCCAAGAGCCATATCACAGGTATGGATAGGAATACCGCACAACTGATGTTTATTGGTGCAACTGATGTTTATTCAGTGGGGGTTATTAGTTCAACAAATTAGCTTATTGATGGAGTATTGCCAATATCTAGGACAATGCATGTAAATGCTGTTACCATGTCATATAAAAAGGAATATAAAGTATTGAAAAAGTCTATGAAAATATTATGTAAATATTTGTATAAAATGTTGATATGGCAATATATTATTATATCGCATTATGTATTACAGTCATTTTAATTATATACTGTACACCAAAAAATGAACTCCAAATCATACAAAAAGGTATTTGTGACAAACAGCAAATCAAAACTATTGTTTTGTTTCTATTTTAAAAGGCTAGTGTAGCCAATGTTAAAATGAGTTTTTTATTTTCTATAGAAAGGAAAGGATGAGGCAGACGGTAATCTGCGGATGATCTTGCAGCAGCCAATGTATCAGGAAAAGCTATCCGAGCTTGTCAGTCCCCTCTCTCCTCTCTACAAGCTCAAACACCTCAGGTCAGTGTACCCATAGATCTTCACTGTCAATCAGATTTATTTTAGCAATTCAGATAAGGGCCAGGTATTTAGCCCTTGTGAAAGGTAGTCAGCCACCATCTTTGTCCCACAAACAACCACTGCTAAACAATTGCATTTTTGTATCAAGTATTAGAATTGTTTATGCCTTAACAAACAATTTTGGTCAATGCTTGTGAAAAGCCTTTATCTTAGTGAGGCATTACCATAATGATATTTTGTAGACTTTTAACTGTTGATTTAGTAAAGTTGGGATCATCTAAATAAGAATATTTTTGCATGGGAACCTAAAACATGGGACTACCGGTAACAAACATGTTTCAGATCCAATATTCACTTCATCATAATAGTAATTTTTTGTTATTTATTTTCTTCTTTTTTGTCAATCAATTTAGGCTAATATGCATTTAAAAAAATTGTCCTTCTTTGTTTTATATTGAAATAAAAAAACCCAGCAAATATGCCCATAATACTGATACGTACCATTTTGTAATACACAGCCTGCAACCATTCATTCATTACATGGAATGACAGCCAATGTTCAAAGTGGGAACTAAAATATTAAGAAAAAATTAAACAGGGGAATGAGATTTTTAAATATGACATGGGTTTGCACTTAGTGGACTTCAAATGGGATAGTTGCAATTTATAAAATATGCACAGTTAAGTTCAGAAAGCATTGTTTTTATTGGAAATACCTGTTCATCTGCACTTTTTTTGTTCATATTACAAGTTTTTATTTAGTAGTTTTTAACCGTTTTTCTTTAGGAAAATCCTGGAATCCTGGTTATTGGATCGGGGTATGTCGTTGGGCAGGGGTCAACATTTCATTACGTTTCTTGTCAAAGTTGTCTTTTTCTCAGTGTTCAAGGTAGAGATTTGAAACTTAACATAGTTGTCTGACATCACAGTAGCAATTATCAGGACAAGTTTCATAACTGCTGACTTTGTTTGCCAAAATTATGCCCACACATGGTATGATACCACACCCAGTCACATTATCCTGACACCGGGCTAACCAGTCATGGATCTACCATTATATTTGCTTGAGCATAAGCAAGGGAGCTAGCTATGCCACTACCATTTTTAAGGACTTTGGTATCGGAATCGAACCCGGAGCTTCCCGTACCTGGAGTTAATGCTCTACTGATTGCACTACCAGGTCTGGTGTTTGTCGAAGATGGTGTGGTACAAAGAAGAAGACAGCAATATAAAATGAATTTTCTTGAATACATGAATTGATATAAAAAGTATGTTACTAAAAGCTTAAATTTTGGGAAGTTTTCTTTGGAAACTGTACTACATGCGGATCATAGTCAAGGGATGTATATTGCACAATGTATGCTCTCGACAGCAGTCAGAAATTAGGGAATTTAATTATACTTAGACAATTGAAAAATATATTCCCATGTTAGCTGTTTCAACAGCAAAATATAAGTAAATGCACTCAAAATGTTAAGTTGTTTTATGCCTAAGTTGTGTATAAATAGCATGTTTTGTTGGAGAACTGCAGAATTCTACTGGAAAAATTAGTCCATAAATGCTCAGGAGAAAAAAATGTTATAAACAATAGACAGTTTCCACATCAGTGAAAATCCCTTATCTTGGCAGCCATCTTTGCTGGTAACTTCAAGGGATTTTCATATGAATTGTATAGAATGGTAAATTTTATTTTCTCGTAATTTCTTCATTTGTGGTCCGAAATTTAAAAGCTATACACCATTGGAAAGCTCTTTTAATTCATATTTTAAGAATACAATATTTTTACAATTGAATAAATGCACACAGAATTTATACGCAGAAATATATAAATTTATCAGCTCATACTTAAAACAATATGTACAGTGTATGATTTTCAGTTGTATTTCTTTGACTTTTTAAACTATTAAAATATAGTTTTGATATTTAAAATACTTTATAAAAGATGTTAAATTTGATATAAAATTCAGTAAAATAGACTGAAAAATAAAAACACAGTGGTGAGTTTAATACAGCATATTTTCCCCGATGTCAGCCTACATTAGCTTCTGCCCACAAAGATGGCTGCCTTAAACTGTCTTATCAGTGTTGATGACATCACATGGAAACTATCTATAAACCTTCTTAAACTAGAGAACATGTTCTTAGTTTTCCTTATACTGCTTGAGAACTGTTGACCTAAATAGAAATTGAAAATATAACAAAAGTGGAAAGGTAATGTACAAATTGCTGGATCCATCCATAATTTCTGACCAGAGACCTCATATATCATTATCATTTACAATTTACAGTGTGTCCAAGTGTAAATGTATGGGCTCCAAGAAGAGACCTTTATACCTGGTGTGGAAGAATGATGAGGAAGATGGGCATGAAACTCATATCATCTATAAAAATGGCGATGGTAATTATGTATACTGTTCTTATATAACTCTTTTGCTGTTAATGTATTGTTAAAAAACATCCCACCATCAATCTCATGTTATATGGAGATTATCTAAATTTAAAGCAGATATACCGGTACATCAAGTGTTGCCTTCCCTGAGATAACAGGCAGTGAACCCTTGCAAGACTGTTCAAACAGTCTAGACACTGGCCTTTTCAGCTCAACAAGTATGTCCACTGTGGTCTGGGGTCTTACTTCCTTCCTCTTTAAAGTAACAAACATACTTGCAATAATTTCCTTGTTTTAAAAACAATGTATATTTACAATTTAAATGAAACATCTATTGTATATAGAAGTATTTCCTTTAAAAGATTGTTCAAGTTATTGGGGCTACAGAAGACCTAAGACTTAATTCTTCTCTCATGAATTATATCAATGAAATGAGTTTGAATCATAGTCATTTTGTTCAACATATACAATATTAAGATTTGTCATTTTAATAAAATAAAAATACATGCTGTTGCAGATCTACGCCAAGACATGTTGACTCTACAAATGCTGCAGGTGATGGACTCAATATGGCAGGCTGAGGGACTAGATCTCAGGTGAGAGGGGATGGGGAGAGGGATATCTTAAAGGCCAGATCTTAGGTGTGGGGTTTAGGTGATGGAGAGAGACGAGCAGGATCGCGAGGGGGGTGGCTAAGGGTCTTGATCTCAGGTGGGGGATGAAGGAGAAGTAGGGGCCTGATGTCAGATGGGGGGATAAAGTTTGGTAGTGATAGGGACTGGACTTTGAGTGAGGAGTAGTGGGGCTGAGGGGCTGGATCTCTGATGAGATGAGGGAGGGGTTGGTTCTCAGATGAGGGGAGGGAGGGCAGAAGGGCTGTTCTTAGATGAGGGGAGAGGGGGTGCGGGCGAAGAGAGGCTGGTTCTGGAGTAAAGAAAGAGGAGGAGAGTAAGGGATGAAGGGCTGGATCTTAGGTGAGGGGAGATGAAAAGTTTGAGGGACATGTGGGTTTTGATCTCTGGCAAGGACAGATAAGGAGTTTGAGGGTTGTGGTGTTTCTCTGGTGAGGTGAGATGTGGGAGAGAGGGATTAGGGATTGTTTCTCTGGTGAGGTGAGATGTGGAGAGGGAGGATTAAGGGGTTGTTTCTCTGGTGAGGTGAGATGTGGAGAGGGAGGGTTAAGGGGTTGTTTCTCTGGTGAGGTGAGATGTGGGGAGGTGGGTTTAGTGGTTGTTTCTCTGGTTAGGTGAGATGTGGAGAGGGAGGGTTTAGGAGTTGTTTGTCTGGTGAGGTGAGATGTGAAGAAGGAGGGTTTAGGAATTGTTTCTCTGGTGAGGTGAGATGTGGAGAAGGAGGGTTTAGGGGTTGTTTCCCTAGTGCTGTGGGATGTGGAGAGGGAGGATTAAGGGGATGTTTCTCTGGTGAGGTGAGATGTGGTGAGGGAGGGTTTAGGGGTTGTTTCTCTGGTGAGGTTAGATGTGGAGAGGAAGGGTTTAGGGGTTGTTTCTCTGGTTAGGTCAGATGTGGAGAGGGAGGGTTTAGGAGTTGTTTCTCTGGTGAGGTGAGATATGGAGAAGGAGGGTTTAGGGATTGTTTCTCTAGTGAGGTGAAATGTGGAGAGGGAGGGTTTAGGAATGTTTCTCTGGTGAGGTGAGATGTGGAGAAGGAGGGTTTAGGGGTTGTTTCTCTGGTGAGGTGAGACATAGAGAAGGAGGGTTTAGGGGTTGTTTCTCTGATGAGGGGAAATGTGGGGACGGAGCTTTTATGGGTTGTTTCTCTAGTGAGGTGAGATGTGGAGAGGAGGGTTCAGGGGTTGTTTCTCTGGTGAGGTGAGATGTGGGGAGGGAGGGTTTAGGTTTTTTTTCTCTGGTGGGGTAAGATGTGGAGAAGGAGGGTTTAGGGGTTGTTTCTCAGGTGAGGTAAGATGTGGAGAAGGAGGGTTTAGGAGTTGTTTCTCTGGTGAGGTGAGATGTGGGGAGGGAGGGTTTAGGGGTTGTTTCTCTGGTGAGGTGAGATGTGGGGGGGGAGGGTTTAGGGTTGTTTCTCTGATGAGGTAAGATGTGAAGAAGGAGGGTTTAGGGATTGTTTCTCTGATGAGGTAAGATGTGGAGAAGGAGGGTTTAGGGATTGTTTCTCTGATGAGGTAAGATGTGGAGAAGGAGGGATTAAGGGTTGTTTCTCTGGTGACGTGAGATGTGGAGAGAAAGGGTTTAGGGATTGTTTCTTTGATGAGGTAAGATGTGGAGAAGGAGGGTTTAGGGGTTGTTTCTCTGGTGTGGTGAGATGTGGAGAGGGAGGGTTTAGGGGTTGTTTCTCTGGTGAGGTGAAATGTGAGGCGGGAGCGTTTATGGGTTGTTTCTCTGGTGAGGTGAAATGTGGGGAGGGAGGGTTTAGGTGTTGTTTCTCTGGTGAGGTGAGATGTGGAGAGGAAGGTTTTAGGGGTTGTTTCTCTGGTGAGGTGAGATGTGTGAAGGGAGGTTTAGGAGTGTTTCTCTGGTGAGGTGAGATGTGGAGCGGGAGGGTTTAGGGGTTGTTTCTTCGTGAGGTAATATGTGGAGAGGAAGGGTTTAGGGGTTGTTTCTCTGGTGAGGTGAGATGTGGAGCGGGAGGGTTTAGGGGTTGTTTCTCTGGTGAGGTAATATGTGGAGAGGAAGGGTTTAGGGGTTGTTTCTCTGGTGAGGTGAGATGTGGAGAGGGAGGGTTTAGGGGTTGTTTCTCTGGTGAGGTGAGATGTGGAGCGGGAGGGTTTAGGGGTTGTTTCTTCTTGAGGTAATATGTGGAGAGGAAGGGTTTAGGGGTTGTTTCTCTGGTGAGGTGAGATGTGGAGAGGAAGGGTTTAGGGGTTGTTTCTCTGGTGAGGTGAGATGTGGAGAGGGAGGGTTTAGGGGTTGTTTCTCTGGTGAGGTGAGATGTTGAGAGGGAGGGTTTAGTGCTGTTTCTCTGGTGTGGTGAGATGTGGAGAGGGAGGGTTTAGGGGTTGTTTCTCTGGTGAGGTGAGATGTGGAGAGGGAGGGTTTAGGGGTTGTTTCTCTGGTGAGGTAAGATGTGGAGAAGGAGGGTTTAGGGGTTGTTTCTCTGGTGAGGTGAGATGTGGAGAAGGAGGGTTTAGGGTTGTTTCTCTGGTGTGGTGAGATGTGGAGAGGGAGGGTTTAGGGGTTGTTTCTCTGGTGAGGTGAGATGTGGAGAGGGAGGGTTTAGGGATTTTTTCTCTGATGAGGTAAGATGTGGAGAAGGAGGGTTTAGGGGTTGTTTCTCTGGTGTGGTGAGATGTGGAGAGGGAGGGTTTAGGGGTTGTTTCTCTGGTGAGGTGAAATGTGGGGAGGGAGCGTTTATGAGTTGTTTCTCTGGTGAGGTGAAATGTGGGGAGGGAGGGTTTAGGGGTTGTTTCTCTGGTGAGGTGAGATGTGGAGCGGGAGGGTTTAGGGGTTGTTTCTCTGGTGAGGTAATATGTGGAGAGGAAGGGTTTAGGGGTTGTTTCTCTGGTGAGGTGAGATGTGGAGAAGGAGGGTTTAGGGGTTGTTTCTCTGGTGAGGTGAGATGTGGAGAGGAAGGGTTTAGGGGTTGTTTCTCTGGTGAGGTGAGATGTGGAGAGGAAGGGTTTAGGGGTTGTTTCTCTGGTGAGGTGAGATGTGGAGAGGGAGGGTTTAGGGGTTGTTTCTCTGGTGAGGTAATATGTGGAGAGGAAGGGTTTAGGGGTTGTTTCTCTGGTGAGGTGAGATGTGGAGAGGGAGGGTTTAGGGGTTGTTTCTCTGGTGAGGTGAGATGTGGAGCGGGAGGGTTAAGGGGTTGTTTCTTCTTGAGGTAATATGTGGAGAGGAAGGGTTTAGGGGTTGTTTCTCTGGTGAGGTGAGATGTGGAGAGGAAGGGTTTAGGGGTTGTTTCTCTGGTGAGGTGAGATGTGGAGAGGGAGGGTTTAGGGGTTGTTTCTCTGGTGAGGTGAGATGTTGAGAGGGAGGGTTTAGTGCTGTTTCTCTGGTGTGGTGAGATGTGTAGAGGGAGGGTTTAGGGGTTGTTTCTCTGGTGAGGTGAGATGTGGAGAGGGAGGGTTTAGGGGTTGTTTCTCTGGTGAGGTAAGATGTGGAGAAGGAGGGTTTAGGGGTTGTTTCTCTGGTGAGGTGAGATGTGGAGAAGGAGGGTTTAGGGTTGTTTCTCTGGTGTGGTGAGATGTGGAGAGGGAGGGTTTAGGGGTTGTTTCTCTGGTGAGGTGAGATGTGGAGAGGGAGGGTTTAGGGATTTTTTCTCTGATGAGGTAAGATGTGGAGAAGGAGGGTTTAGGGGTTGTTTCTCTGGTGTGGTGAGATGTGGAGAGGGAGGGTTTAGGGGTTGTTTCTCTGGTGAGGTGAAATGTGGGGAGGGAGCGTTTATGGGTTGTTTCTCTGGTGAGGTGAAATGTGGGGAGGGAGGGTTTAGGGGTTGTTTCTCTGGTGAGGTGAGATGTGGAGCGGGAGGGTTTAGGGGTTGTTTCTCTGGTGAGGTAATATGTGGAGAGGAAGGGTTTAGGGGTTGTTTCTCTGGTGAGGTGAGATGTGGAGAAGGAGGGTTTAGGGGTTGTTTCTCTGGTGAGGTGAGATGTGGAGCGGGAGGGTTTAGGGGTTGTTTCTTCGTGAGGTAATATGTGGAGAGGAAGGGTTTAGGGGTTGTTTCTCTGGTGAGGTGAGATGTGGAGAGGAAGGGTTTAGGGGTTGTTTCTCTGGTGAGGTGAGATGTGGAGAGGGAGGGTTTAGGGGTTGTTTCTCTGGTGAGGTGAGATGTTGAGAGGGAGGGTTTAGTGCTGTTTCTCTGGTGTGGTGAGATGTGGAGAGGGAGGGTTTAGGGGTTGTTTCTCTGGTGAGGTGAGATGTGGAGAGGGAGGGTTTAGGGGTTGTTTCTCTGGTGAGGTAAGATGTGGAGAAGGAGGGTTTAGGGGTTGTTTCTCTGGTGAGGTGAGATGTGGAGAAGGAGGGTTTAGGGTTGTTTCTCTGGTGTGGTGAGATGTGGAGAGGGAGGGTTTAGGGGTTGTTTCTCTGGTGAGATGTGGAGAGGGAGGGTTTAGGGATTGTTTCTCTGATGAGGTAAGATGTGGAGAAGGAGGGTTTAGGGGTTTTTTCTCTGGTGTGGTGAGATGTGGAGAGGGAGGGTTGAGGGGTTGTTTCTCTGGTGAGGTGAAATGTGGGGAGGGAGCGTTTATGGGTTGTTTCTCTGGTGAGGTGAAATGTGGGGAGGGAGGGTTTAGGGGTTGTTTCTCTGGTAAGGTGAGATGTGGAGAGGGAGGGTTTAGGTGTTGTTTCTCTGGTGAGGTGAGATGTGGAGAGGAAGGGTTTAGGGGTTGTTTCTCTGGTGAGGTGAGATGTGTGGAGGGAGGTTTAGGAGTGTTTCTCTTGTGAAAAGATGTTGAGAGGGTGGTTTAGTGCTGTTTTTTCTGGTGTGGTGAGATGTGGAGAGGGAGGGTTTATGGGTTGTTTCTCTGGTGAGGTGAAATGTGGGGACGGAGCTTTTATAGGTTGTTTCTCTGGTGAGGTGAAATGTGGGGAGGGAGGGTTAAGCGGTTGTTTCTCTGGTGAGGTGAGATGTGTGGAGGGAGGTTTAGGAGTGTTTCTCTGGTGAAAAGATGTTGAGAGGGAGGTTTAGTGCTGTTTCTCTGGTGTGGTGAGATGTGGAGAAGGAGGGTTTAGGGGTTGTTTCTCTGGTGAGGTGAGATGTGGAGCGGGAGGGTTTAGGGGTTGTTTCTCTGGTGAGGTGAGATGTGGAGAAGGAGGGTTTAGGGGTTGTTTCTCTGGTGAGGTGAGATGTGGAGCGGGAGGGTTTAGGGGTTGTTTCTCTGGTGAGGTGAGATGTGGAGAAGGAGGGTTTAGGGGTTGTTTCTCTGGTGAGGTGAGATGTGGAGCGGGAGGGTTTAGGGGTTGTTTCTCTGGTGAGGTGGGATGTGGAGAAGGAGGGTTTAGGGGTTGTTTCTCTGGTGAGGTGAGATGTGGAGCGGGAGGGTTTAGGGGTTGTTTCTCTGGTAAGGTGAGATGTTGAGAGGGAGGGTTTAGGGGTTGTTTCTCTGGTTAGGTCAGATGTGGAGAAGGAGGGTTTAGGGGTTGTTTCTCTAGTGAGGTAAAATGTGGGGAGGGAGGTTTAGGGTTGTTTCTCTGGTGACGTGAGATGTGGAGCGGGAGGGTTTAGGAGTTGTTTCTTCGTGAAGTAAGATGTGGAGAGGGAGGGTTTAGGGGTTGTTTTTCTGGTGAGGTAAGATGTGGAGAAGGAGGGTTTAGGGGTTGTTTCTCTGGTGAGGTAAGATGTGGAGAAGGAGGGTTTAGGGGTTGTTTCTCTGGTGAGGTGAGATGTGGAGAGGGAGGTTAAGGGTTGTTTATCTGGTGAGGTGAGATGTGGAAATGGAAGGTTTAGGGGTTGTTTCTCTGGCTAGGTGAGATGTGGAGAGGGAGGGTTTAGGGGTTGTTTCTCTGGTGAGGTGAGATGTGGAGAGGGAGGTTAAGGGTTGTTTATCTGGTGAGGTGAGATGTAGAAATGGAAGGTTTAGGGGTTGTTTCTCTGGCTAGGTGAGATGTGGAGAGGGAGGGTTTAGGGGTTGTTTCTCTGGTGAGGTGAGATGTGGAGAAGGAGGGTTTAGGGGTTGTTTCTCTGGTGAGGTAAGATGTGGAGAGGGAGGGTTTAGGGGTTGTTTCTCTGGTGAGGTGAGATGTGGAGAGGGAGGGTTTAGGGGTTGTTTCTCTGGTGAGGTGAGATGTCGAGAGGAAGGGTTTAAGGGTTGTTTCTCTGGTGTGGTGAGATGTGGAGAGGGAGGGTTTAGGGGTTGTTTCTCTGGTGAGGTGAGATGTGGAGAGGGAGGGTTTAGGGGTTGTTTTTCTGGTGAGGTAAGATGTGGAGAGGGAGTGTTTAGGGGTTGTTTCTCTGGTGAGGTAAGATGTGGAGAAGGAGGGTTTAGGGGTTGTTTCTCTGGTGAGGTGAGATGTGGAGAAGGAGGGTTAAGGGGTTGTTTCTCTGGTGAGGTAAGATGTGGAGAAGGAGGGTTTAGGGGTTGTTTCTCTGGTGAGGTGAGATGTGGAGAGGGAGGGTTTAGGGGTTGTTTCTCTGTTGAGGTGAGATGTGGAGAAGGAGGGTTTAGGGGTTGTTTCTCTGGTGAGGTAAGATGTGGAGAGGGAGGGTTTAGGGGTTGTTTCTCTGGTGAGGTGAGATGTGGAGAGGGAGGTTAAGGGTTGTTTATCTGGTGAGGTGAGATGTGGAAATTGAAGGTTTAGGGGTTGTTTCTCTGGCTAGGTGAGATGTGGAGAAGGAGGGTTTAGGGGTTGTTTCTCTAGTAAGGTGAGATGTGGAGAAGGAGGGTTTAGGGGTTGTTTTCTGGTGAGGTGAGATGTGGAGAGGAAGGGTTTAGGGATTGTTTCTCTGGTGAGATAAGATGTGGAGAGGGAGGGTTTAGGGGTTATTTCTCTGGTAAGGTGAGATGTGGAGAAGGAGGGTTTAGGGGTTGTTTCTCTGGTGAGGTGAGATGTGGAGAAGGAGGGTTTAGGGGTTGTTTCTCTGGTGAGGTAAGATTTGGAGACGGAGGGTTTAGGGGTTTTTTCTCTGGTGAGGTGAGATGTGGAGAAGGAGGGTTTAGGGGTTGTTTCTCTGGTAAGGTGAGATGTGGAGAAGGAGGGTTTAGGGGTTGTTTCTCTGGTAAGGTGAGATGTGGAGAAGAAGGGTTTAGGGGTTGTTTCTCTGGTAAGGTGAGATGTGGAGAAGGAGGGTTTAGGGCTTGTTTCTCTGGTGAGGTAAGATGTGGAGAAGGAGGGTTTAGGGGTTGTTTCTCTGGTGAGGTGAGATGTGGAGAGGAAGGGTTTAGGGGTTGTTTCTCTGGTGAGGTAAGATGTGGAGAGGGAGGGTTTAGGGGTTGTTTTGCTAGTGAGGTGAGATGTGGAGAAGGAGGACTTAGAGGATTGAATCTCGTGTGAGGGAGTGAAGAGAGAAAAGACTTAGGGGGGTAATAATGAGGGCTGAGGTGCTAGGTCACAGGTGATAAAGAGAGGCAGGGCTTAGGGGCTGGATCTCAGGTGTTTGTAGGTGAGAAGAGTGAGGGTTGATTGGCTGGATCTCAGGTGTTGGAGATGAATAAAGAAAGGGCTGAGAGGACTGTATCTTAGTTATGGGAGATGAGAGGGAGGGATGAAGGGCTGGATCTCAATTGAATTGAGATCAGGAAAGTGAGGGATGAGGAGCTGCATCTCAGGTTATGGAGAGATGAGGAGAGTCAGGGATGAGGGGCAGGATCTCAGGTAAGTTGGGCTGGGTGGATTAATAGAATGGATCTCAGGTTAGGGCAGATCATAAATTTGTCAATTCATTGCTTTTGGTAGCAAATGCACATAAAATTAGATTGAGATTCATTAAATACCTGAGGTTTGTCAGTGCCATAGTATTTATTTTTAAGTTAAAAATTCGTCTTTATATTTTGGCTATTTTCTCTTATGAAAAAATGCTAGTTCATCATTTGTATACCTATCAAAAGGTTAAAATGCTATAGAATTTTTAAAATGCTTTATACTTACATACTCAACATTTACCATAATGCTGACTATTTTTTTTATTTTGAGAAGTAAATCAAAATGCAGTAAAATGCAATGTACTTTTTCATCTTATGTTAGGAAAAGTATTTAAAATGTAATGTACAATTTCATTGCAGGATGAATGTATATGGCTGTGTTGCCACGGGCAAAATGCAGGGTATGATCGAGGTGGTGCGTAACTCTGAAACTATTGCCAGTATACAGAATGGAAGTCCACTTGACAGGAAAATCCTTTTTAATTGGCTGAAGAAGAAATGGAAAAACAATCCAGCTATGTAAGTATTTCAATATCTTTTGGTGAGGTAGTTGGGATTAGTTTATATCCAAAAATGATTATTTAGTCATTTGGAAACTTTTGTCACTGTTGGAAACATAAGGCTTTTATTATTATAGCATCCTTTGATTACATGAATGCAATAAATTCACACAAAGTCATGTTATCCTGACTTTGGGCCAACCAGTAATGAACTTCTCGTATGAGCTGAGTAAATAACATACCACTAGCGATTTAATGGCTTGGGTATGTTCCATTCTTGAATTAAAGCAAGAGACTGGTACCTTAAAAGCCAATGCTTTACCTAAGTTTATGGAGGTAGTTAGGTTATTGGTATGATGTGAAAATAACACACCTCCCATAGGCTGCTGGTATGGTTTGATTCAGTTGAATGCTTTCTGATATCTGTAAGATGGTTTGTAGGATAATACACAAAACAAACAACTACCTCTTATTGTGCAGGAGATATTAAACTAAAATCTTCTCTGAAAAAGAAGTCTGGCAAATTGTCCAATCTGTAGTGAATCTATTTAAATGGCTCACAAATCACAAATTTACTAAAACGTTATTTGGAGACTTCACTTGTACCATTGTAAGCTCACCTTAGCACAACAAACCCATACTTTTGTGTTCATGTTGAGCTTTTGGGATAGCCCTTCATTTGTCATCTATTGTGTTGTCTGTTGTGCAACGTCAACAATTTATTTACCACATAAACCCTCTAGAGGCTGCGGTTTCCATCTGATCCTCACAAAATTTGATTAATATGTTTGTGTGCATGGATGCTTAGATAAAATGTAAACTGGCTTTGTTTGCATGAACGTCTAGATGAGATTTTAACTGGCTTTGTTTGCATGAATGCCTAGATGAGATTTTAACTGGCTTTGTCTGCATGAACGCTTAGATGAGTTTTTAACTGGCTTTGTCTGCATGAACGCCCAGATGAGATTTTAACTGGCTTTGTCTGCATGAACGCTTAGATGAGATTTTAACTGGCTTTGTCTGCATGAACGCCCAGATGAGATTTTAACTGGCTTTGTCTGCATGAACGCTTAGATGAGATTTTAACTGGCTTTGTCTGCATGAAAGCCTAGATGAGTTTTTAACTGGCTTTGTCTGCATGAAAGCTTAAAAAAGATGTAAACTGGCTTTGTCTGCATGAACGCCTAGATGAGATTTTAACTGGCTTTGTCTGCATGAAGGCTTAAAAAAGATGTAAACTGGCTTTGTCTGCATGAACGCCTAGATGAGTTTTTAACTGGCTTTGTCTGCATGAACACCTAGATGAGTTTTTAACTGGCTTTGTCTGCATGAAAGCTTAAAAAAGATGTAAACTGGCTTTGTCTGCATGAACGCCTAGATGAGATTTTAACTGGCTTTGTCTGCATTGACGCCTAGATGAGATTTTAACTGGCTTTGTCTGCATGAACGCCTAGATGAGATTTTAACTGGCTTTGTCTGCATGAAAGCCTAGATGAGATTTTAACTGGCTTTGTCTGGCTCATTGGTAAAAATGTACATCACTTTTTCACATCCTATTAAAAACCTTTTGTATATTCTAGAGGCCACATTTTTGGCCCAATCTTGGCAGAACTTGTCGGCATAAACTCTTGGATGAGTTCGAAAGTAGGTGCCTTGGTGCAAAAAGTACTAAGGGTCATGGTCATCTGGTGAGTGAAGAGGTTAAATACAAACGAATCACTTTATAATAATTAAAATATTGGCAAAAACAATTTTTATTTTACATTTTTCATATCCTTCCAGGTTAGAAAGTGCAGTTGAAGAGTTCACATTATCCTGTGCTGGGTACACTGTGGCCACCTATGTGTTGGGAATAGGGGATCGGCACAATGACAACATCATGTTAAAGGACACGGGACAGGTAAGAAATATGTTTCTTATGTGTTTTATCAGACATTGTTGGAAAGAAGGTCTGTTTAGATCTAGCCTCCAAACATAAAATGCCCTACATAGGAAGATAATTATAAGAGTACAAGCAATCTTAACTGGCTAAAGGACCGTTAGTCGACCATTATAAGCTGTATTAGCTATAGAATTGTCATCCATCAAATGATTTAACAGCGTTACCATGTCTCCCTGACCTGACTTCAAACACAGGATCATTTAGATTGAAATTGGGCGTAAACCTTTTTTTACTGATACCTTCCTTCTCTAGTATCATGAATAAAATAAATAAAATTAAAAAAAATTAAAAATTAAGGCGAAACGATGTAAAAAGCATGCTTTCTTTTTGTATAATATAAATTGTTGTTTGTTTTATTGTCCCATCAATACTCTTGCATTTATCCAAAGATGATGTTTACTTGAAACAGATTTATGTTTCCTTCTTCAAGATATGTTAACAATTAAATGATAATTAAGATCGCTCAATTGTTACTACTAAACCTATCGAAAAGTGGGATTAAGTTTGCTTGTGTTTGACATTTTAATATGGGTAGGTGGTCCAGTGACAGTAGTTCTACCAAGACATTTTTTTTTTCCACTAATAATGGTTAAATGTTGTGCAGCTGTGATAATGGCCATACTGTATTTTATCACTTATAAGACTATTCGCTTGTAAGACAGGCTCCCTACTTCAACTGGGAAATTGCCACAGGAACGTCAACCAGTCATGCAGTCTCAACAAAAGGGTTAATTGGTAAACAGTGATTCATAATTTTCACATGTTGCGGGATGTTTCTAGCAGATGTTAACCTCTCAGCTGCAAGAACATCCTGTAGAGCATGGCGGCATGACATTAATTTCTTTGATCTACGTCACAAGTTTGGCATGACAGTACACGATGTATCGAGGAAGAGTACCTTGGGCTACACAGGTCAAGTTGAATGACTCTGAGATAAGCTGTTGTCAAGATGATATTGATTAGAGCAGTTTGACAGTGAGGGTGTGAAAGATGTGTTTTTATAAGCAGCTGCCAATTACATTTCTCTATGAAGTTATTGATTGGCGACATGTACACAAGGACAGTGCACTGTTCTGATCAAGATTTAAGCACATGTTAAAGCTAGTGAATTCCAGTAGGTGATGCAGGATGTTCCCCCAATCTCTAAATTGTGTAGAGATGGGAGAGCCTCGAGAACTATTCTACTGCGAAGACAGACATACTTCAAAGGCCAGTTAAGGTTAATTATTGGCAGTTGATAATGACGGCACGTTGGGTCATTGCATAACAGCTTACAAGTTTCTGCAAAGTTTCTTGCCCAAAAACCTGAAAACTTTTTACCAGGTCAATAGACCCCCACCTATAAGACGAGCCCCACACTTTGAACATGAAATTTTGAGGAAAAATCCTCATCAAATAAGTTAGAAAATATGGTAACTATGATGGAATGATGTACATGTATGTCATAAACAAAAATCTAAACAATATTTTTTTTCTTCAAAATGGTTGATATAGAAAAGGGATCATTTAAGTATACTTAATACTGTTTTCGTCTTTTCAGTTGTTTCACATTGACTTTGGACATTTCTTGGGAAACTTCAAGTCAAAGTTTGGCATTAAGAGGGAACGTGTTCCATTTGTCCTAACATCTCATTTCGCATACATCATCACCAATGGTGACAAGAATGTGGAAAATTATGAAAGGTATGTTTTACTTTCAGTAATGTAACTGAGGTAAAGTAAAAGAATTAATCTGACATTTACACTCTTCAGAAATATTTTTTTCATTAAAATGTGCATTAAAAAAACACAATTATGAGACTGTATTGTCTAAATTATTATTGGTCACTTCTTTTATAATTATAAATAATTATTCATAAATAACAAAACAAATGGTTTTGTTCCAGGTTTGAAAAATACTGTCTCGATGCATACCTGGTGCTACGGAGGAAAGCACAGCTGCTGATTCGACTGTTCATGATGATGCTAAGCTCTGGAATCCCCCAACTTTCTTCTGTCTCTGACCTTGACTATGTCAAGGAAACTCTGGCTCTCAAATACAATGACAAGGAAGCTTGTCGACAGTTTAAAGCTAAAATGACAGAATCTCTCAAGGCAGTGTCAACGAAAATCATGTGGTACATTCATAGTAAAGTTCACTGATTGTGGCTGTATAGGGTACATTGTTAAGTGCAGTTTTTACCAAGATGCTTACTCTAAGGAAATGTACTTGCATGTGCTAAGAGATTCGTGAACTGATAAAGTGCCATTGTACCTCAATTACTATGCTAAGTAAACATGTTTAAGTGCAAATTGTCAAGTGTGTTCATTCTAGCTATACCAATAACAGCTCAATTACTCTTTATAACATTGATAATTAAATTAACTTACTATAATGATTTAAACTAGAAAAAACAGCAATTTGTTAATTTCTTGAAAGATTTATCTGTAGTGTATGCATCCTCATTTTTCTTTTTATCCATTTGATGTTGGATTCTTGGTTATAAAGGACAACATTATTTTCACATTGATAGTAAATGCTTAGTATTTGTTAAAATTAGTTGAAAAGATTCAAGTGGTACTATGTTCATAATTGTTAATCATTTGAGTCGTTGAGATGTAGTTTGGTGTTAAAATGTACTAGCTTTCACTGAAAGACAAGAATTTGTGTTGGAATCAACTTTTAACATTTAAAGACACATTTCATTGACCTTTTAAAATTAAAATGAGATCTTGAATGAACTTATAAGTAGTTTTACTTAAGCAAAGGTTGGTGATAAGAAATAAAAACAATAAGGAAAAATCAATCTTGTTTTCAATAACATTTGCAGTCTGTTATTTTTCTGAACAGACTGTGATATATTGTATTTTAATGGGATACAAACTGCCTTTCATTTTTATGAACATGGTGTCAATGTGTTTATCTTGTAAAGGAAACATTTTAACCCAGGGTCTTTAAAACTGGATCCGCTTGTAAAACTGGATCTGCATGTAAAGCTTTATCAGCTGGTATGTTTTGATGGCTCACTGGTTTTGTTGAAGTTGCTCAAGTCATAGATTATAATATAGCAGTCATTTATTCATACCATAGTTGTTTCAAATTACCGTACTATCTTCACATTTGAATTGTGTTTGACATGCAATAAATATTTTGAGGTCATTGATTGATAAAAAGATGACCTGAAATCTCCAAAGCCGCTGTTGTGGTTAATGGTGAATTGAGGCATCAGAGAATATTCTGAGATTGGGAAAGAGTGTGTATATTGAAAATTGTCTTCTCTTACTCATGTTTGGGTGTAAAGAAAGTTAACATAATGTATAACACAATGATACATAATACATGTTAATTTGCTATAATGAACATAAATGTTTATTTTTGTTTAGTTATGCATGTTGTTCTTTAAATCATTTCTAAATAGCAATATTTTTAGCATGCTTGCATTGCTTTGAACATTCCTAGGGTGGTTATGTTGTAAATTTTATTTGTCTATTTTGTTATTTAAGATATGTGTGGCACTGAAACATAACTGCTGTTGATTAACCTCATATCCTTATTTTTGCTTTAAAAAAAATATTTTATTTTTTTGTGAAACATAATGTCGGAATCTCTGCACAGAAAGGTATGTTTAAATGGAATACTCTTTGAAAAAATGTTGTATGTTAATACAAAATAGGTGGAGTGGATGAGGAATAGGAAAAAGAAATTCTGCGATTTGTATTCATTATTTCACTTGATAGATTTGTTGTGTACTTATTTGTCGGACAGCTGTTTGTCAGAGATTTTAACTTTGCACAAAAAATTACCAGTATTGCTGTATTTATGGAAACATTTCAGGCAGCAGAAGAGGGTAGATTTATAATGTCCTTTCCAGTATTTTTGTTGTACTGCACTTGCAACAATTTATAATGTATTCATCAAATTCAAAATTTTTAATAAGGATTGTACTGTGCTACTAATTTGTCACCCAAACAATCACCAGAAATTAGCCCAGGATACAGGATCAGCGAGAAGGCCAGCGTTTGCAGAAAATTGTATGCAAGTTGTATATAGTACTATAAAACATGAGCAGGTTGGCAAAAAATAAGTGGGTTACACAACTAAACATACTTATAATTATTTGTTAGCAGTTTATTTTGAGTTTGATACCAAAATTGACACACAATTATACCTGATTGGTAGTTAATCAAGGTAATAGATGCGACACAGTAATTGACACCTAACACTACCTAAATGGCAGTTAATTGAAGTAATGAAATGCGACACAGTAATTGATAAAAAACAATACCTAAATGGCAGTTAATCGAAGTCATGAAATGCGACACAGTAATTGATAAAAAACAATACCTAAATGGCAGTTAATCAAAGTGAGTTCTCATTTGATTTCCTATGCTGTAAAAAAAAATGCACATGCACAGGGACTTCTTGAATTCCACGAATGAATTAATATTGATTCAAAGTGCATTATTTAAGACAGGACTAAAAACATGTTTATGTTTTTAAGTATAGGTTTCTTGTTTGATTTATGTTTGTACTGCTAAAAGTTTGTCATATTTTTGTTATAAAAATTTGTATGCCATCTTTTGCCTTTTTATCACACTATTATTCATATACATGTACATTTATAAATCAAATCATAGTTCATTTTTGGATATTCAAAGTGCCAATTACTACTAGTATGCTGACATACATTTAAAAAATCTATACTAGCCAGAGGAAATAGTTAAAACTGCTCCACCATGATAACTGGTACTCATAAGTCAAGGAATAACAGTCATTCTTTTGTATTCCTTATATTAGCTGTGAATACAGTATTGCTGCTTTTCACTGAAAACTTTCGAACTTGCAATTAAACACAGATTCTGTCTCCAGCTCGACAAGACGTCTTATAAAATAATTTAATGATTCTACTTTGAACAAAAGGCAAGGTTAAACCTTGTTGCAAAACAATATCATCAATAATTATATTAATATTTCAAAATTGTTCAAATAGATGCAAAGGATGGAGGAACACAGCTATGTGTGACATAACCAGTGTATGGCGATACTGACCTACTCTCCAATTGTTAAAGGATGGCGCCAGTGGCTTAGTGGTAGAGGTGCTGATTTGTAACTCCTCTGACTGCTTAGCCTCTCACCACATAAGTTTAAGTCCCATTTGACTTGTGGTGTGCCGGTGGTTCTACCCAGACATTTGTCTTGGGTCTTCCTCCACCAAATAGCTGGATGCCACTATAATGATCTTAATTGGTCGTTGTGATGTATTAAAAAAACAAAATCCAAAACCAGTTGTAAAATGAGTCAACCGATCTTGCTTCTCAACTTCATCTTTTACTCCACTACAATGGAAGTGGGTTTGTACAGTTTGAGAAAGTTTATCAAATGATATACGACAGTTTATCTCCCCTGGTTGTTATTGTTTCAAAAAGTGACTACCTTTCAAAAGTATAGAATACCATAGACCTTGCAGCATATTTTACAATTGAACAAACAGATAATTG
This sequence comes from Sinonovacula constricta, assembly GCA_007844125.1. Lineage (NCBI taxonomy): Eukaryota > Metazoa > Mollusca > Bivalvia > Cardiida > Solecurtidae > Sinonovacula > Sinonovacula constricta. Next base: position 17,907,126 of record CM017560.1, read on the forward strand.
AACAAATCAGATGATTGACCAATCAGATTATTGAACAAATCAGATGATTGACCAATCAGATCAATTTTAAGTTTTAAGTGTTTCACTTCAGGCTTAGTGTGTTTTTTGTTGTGTGAGAATGTCTGCTCTGTTGCTAGTCTGATATTTTTGTCCCTGTTTGCGTACTTAAATGAGCATATGCTGCATTTAATGTGAAGTTAATTTTTGATAGGCAATTTAATTGTCAAGCTATTTTTTTTTAGAACTATATGTTTGCATTGAACTAGCTGGATTGAGGATGGTCTGATGCTAAATCCAGTAGTTTATTATACCCATGTTCAATAGTTAAAATGTTCTAGCAACTTTTATCAACCGTTGCTACAAATTCACATGAAGTTGTTAAGTCATTTATTTTATGCATCAATTTTACTTTTAAATCATCCAAAGATGAATGCTTTAAAAAACTGAGTATACCTCTGTACGTCTAAATAAAAACTTGTGCTAGCATAGAGGATTTAAAGGCGGTATTTGATGGTTCATCTCTATCACCAATACATGCAACTATATCTGACCCCTGTTTTGGGGTATTTGTGCATAATTTCTGCAGATACTATACTTCAGTCTAAGCAAGTACAATTTTCAACATGACATATGCCTTAATTACATGACAGTACAACTGGTTAAATATCATTCTTAATGTTCATTCTTCCTTAAAAATATAAATATGCACGATCGGGATTTCTGCTACAAATAGACATTGATGTCAGAGCGGATTATCCACTGTGATGATATAAGATGATCTCAAATGAGTGGTCACTAGTGTTTTCAGTTTAAAATAGCTTACTGTGCAGCATGGCTCAGATAGGATATACATGCTTGTAATGATGAATTGGGTGCTATGCTTTAATTTTTACATTTATCAAATACATAATAAACAGTAAATCACTGGATCTGTTCATTAACAATAACATTACTTTATTTAGTTGTTGTCTTTTTTGGTCTAAACTTTTGGATACCACCTTTAAATGATGGTCCGGTACTTAAAATCATTCCTAATTCTGTATTTTCTGATAATTAAGCATATGCAAGGGAATAGATTTACCCAGATTCAAAGAGTAAAATTTAATGTTAGTTTATCATATTGTTGCTTTAAGCTTTTCATTTTTATGTTGTTGTTTTTTTCTTTATATAATTGCATAATATTAACATAAGCATGTACATGTATGACAACTTACAATTTTCTACCAGCTAGATGACACAAAATAATACAATAGTTTACCTGGTGTTTTTTATGTATAGTTTGTATATTATTTCCATTCCATTCCTTGTGTCAAACTCTCTCATAGTGTCTGTTTTAATACCATGTCATTATACTTAAATATCATTGTTACACACTGTTTGTTAGAATTATTTGTTGCTATGAAATCTTGTTTTGTTACAGCAAGCTTATATAGTATATAGTACCATTCCTGTCTGTCTAAATTGTTATATGGCAATTAAAAGATTTTGATATTATTTTAATAAAACTTACCACTTTTTACCTTTTTTGTTGTTCTCTTTTCGAAACTCAACTTAGAATAAGACTTGTATTGTTTGAGGGTTTTTACTGTTACACAACATTTAGTTACACATACAGAATTGAAAGATAGAATATATAACTTAATTACTTTATGAAGATTATGTCTCAAACATGTATTTAGCTTTTTTTATATGGCTTAATTGATAGTGTGCTTACATTTGGAGCATAAAGAAATCTTGCTGTTTTTTTTACTGCATTTTATTACGATTTTAATAAAATATTTATATAAAATATTTAATATTATTATATGTGCCTTTTGTTTAGATGCCCATATGACATTACCAAATGGTTTTTCTTAATTGTCTTATGTTTAATTGTTATTGTATAAAGTCTCTATATTTTCAACATCACTAACATATCATATGATAAAATGTGAAATTCAAAGTGGCATTTTTAGCAGTTAAATTGATACAAAAAGGATACTTGGCTTTGTGAAAAAGAATTAACATTCTGCTATTTTACCAGGCGCTATAAATACAAACAAACATTCCAACAATTTATCATCTAAAACATAAAATTAGGGCTATATCTCAAAGCTCTGAAACTGGAAAAAAAACTAGGGCATTATTTGATTTCACTAGGTTTGACACCCACCATCACCAAAGGGACTTCAACAGATTAACAACATACATGTATATGGCAGTTAATCCATCTGAAACATTCAAATATATAACATAAAAACATATTGTCTAAGTAAACAAAAATCTGTCTATGTTTGTGTTCTACACAAATCTTAAAAAAATAAATAAATGTTCAACATCATCCTAGGCAAGATTTTTGGCAAAATATGTGAAATAATTTTATACAAACAGATACAATGTATCAATGAAAATTTATCAGTTAAAACAAACCATGGAACAACTCCTTTATCTTCTCTAATGACTTTCCATGTCAGTAACATTTGATAATAAAATATCACAGAAACTTTTTAATAATTTATTCTCAGTCTTTTATGTTTATAACTGCAAAGAAGCAAGATTTGAAAGACAACAAATATAAAGCTCACCATATAGAAAGGTAATAAGTTCATTTAGTCAATTAACCTTCTGTTACATTATACCAACAAATATTGATGTCTTCAATCATTTTATATGATTTTTATCTTAATTTTACAGTTGCACAATATATTTATATGAAAATATTCTATTGTCATTAAATTTCAATGTATTCTGCGCTGTATGACCTATCAAGTGTCGGGGTGCCGTAAAACCCAAAATACAAATAATTCATTTTGAATTGGAACAATTACCAACTAGATGAAATGTAATTTACTTCAAGGAATCATAAAGCATTGTAACATACATCGTCTCATCATCTAGATGACAAAAAAATCTAAAAATCCTTCAGTTTACCTTTGAAGGTTCATTTTTTGTATGTACCCAACAATAAATTACATGTTTACATTGTGAAAACTCACAAACCATGAGCACAGGCTAAAGAAAGTTGTATTCTGCTGACAACACAAAAATAACTTGTGTATCACAACAACAAAGTGGTATGTGTATCATTCCTACACTCTTAAGAAATTTAACACATAATTATATATAATTGTTATCTTAAAGCAGATATTATTACAAGGTCTCCCCAAATGAATTTGACACAATTAAGGTAATATTGGTCTTTAACCAATTTTTACTGACAATAAATATGCACATTTTTTTATCCTAGCAACAACAATTTTTTGTAATGTTAACATTTAGTGGAATTGGAAGTTCATAAAGTCATTTGTGTGCTGTCTTTTTGCTGCCATTTTTTTGAGGAATGATACTCTTATTGATCAAAGGATCAAGATCAAGAAATAAGGCTTCAAAGCAATGTTTGCTATAAAGGAGGCGTATATCAGTTATAATGTATGGACTGGAAGTATGATAATGAAACAATGTCTTGATCCACATTCATGGCTGGTCGATTAACTATACTGTTCATGTTTCATTAGATATACAATAGTTACTGCATTTAATTGACAGACAAAACATTTACCTTTGCTGTAAGGATGGCATACTAAAGTCTTTAAGTCATTTGCATTTACATATGTTTAATCACAGGACCTACTGACATTTGACTGAGAGGCAATTCGTGACTACATTATTCTTGGTTTTCCTACCAATTCTACTTACTCCACTTGAGCCATTTGTCTTTTGCGACTTCTCAAAGTGGCTTGAAGACACAGTAATAAAAATATGTCATCATAAAATCAAGTGATTTATTTCTTAATAATCAGCATGTAAAATATTGTACATTAATGGTCATAACCAGAAAATTGGAGCTTGTCTTTGAGTTACTCCTCTTTTGTAAATCAAGAAGTATGACATGATTAACTACAATGTCTGCAACATAAAATTTTACTTAAAATCTAGTTATATCTTGATACTGAAATATCCCCCAAAGCCACCACCTACACAGAAACACAACATTTTCAAGGTAGTTTGCCTCCTGATGCCCCTTGGCCATGCATACACATATGCCTAGCTATGCCCCTCAGCCACATATACACATATGCCCCTGGATGTCAAAATCTAATTACTCCATGCCTCATTTTTTTCATTGCTTATTGTATGTTTTATAACACCTATATGGCAAGTAATAGTTTAACCAAGGTGTGTGATTTTCTCCATTTATATTTATTTATATTTTGTTTAAATTACAATATTAATCTAATACATTTTAAAGCAAATAATTCTTTCTCACAACTGAAAACATTGTGACGAGACGGCTGTCCAAGCTTCAAAGGAAGTGAATGTAAAGTGGGGTTTTGGGACAAATTTATATCTTTTCACTGTAGAAGGAAATATCTATTCCTGATTTTAGGTGGAGAACCAAGAAAAACACTTTAAAAACACTTTAAAAAAAATCAGTGTAGTGAAAAGTGCAATATGGGGTAATTACCCCAATGCAATTGATTCAATAAAAGAGGAAAAAAGGCATTTCGTTCCATTTTTTACTTAAGATGACATAGCAGGTGCTCAAGAGATGTGATGACAAGTGATCATAATATCACCAGTCCTGTTGTGCCTTATAGATACAACTGGTCCTTTTTCAAAAGTCAAATCACCTTGCTCATCAATGCATTGCTCATTTTATGAGGTAAAATGGGATCCAGGGCCTACAATAAAAAGATTTCATCATTTTTAATATTAGTGCTTATTTTTGTATAGTTTAAAGGTACTTTGGAATGATTGGTGGGAACGTTTTCATTTAGTTGTCTTTCTACACCGAGGTACCGGGTAATCATAAAGGAGTCCATAGGTGACTACGCACAGAAACTCCTGCATTTTCACTGAAAACTTAAAGGCTGGAAATAGTATCTGCAATAGTTGGTTATTTATAGTTTGCGCATTTAAAGCTAGATTCTTATAACTACATTTTTCTATACATTTTACTTACCTTATGGTTACCAAACATTCAATGCAGTGTATCATATTCAGCAAGATGATGCTTGTATCATTCTGATTACTGAATTTCATTGTTACTGCCACATGTTTTAACCGTGTGACTTGTCTAGCATGAATAAGTAGGATGCATGTGAAATTCAAACTTTTTTTCTGCTTTGACTTCACACTGTCAACTAATCACTTTCTATTTGTTATCGTAAACGGACGTCTTCGCCATAGGCTGTGATGTTGATCTGCCAACCTCATTAACGTCAGGTTATAACTGTTTATTTCTAAATTGCATTGAGTTGAAACTTATTGAAGTGTGTATTGACTTAAATGGAATTATTCTATATTGAATTGTACTGATTTGCATTACTCGATTATTTGAATTTAAGCGTAGATTTATTATACATTTTTAGGTGTAGAACTTTTCAGAAACTTTTAAATTGCAGTTTTGTTTTGGTTATACTAGAGTGTTTTTGTTGCATTTTCTTCATAATTATGTAGTAATACATATTACATGAAACATAATTAATGTTTAACATTCCTTTAATTTTATTGAGATGAAAGTTCTTTCATTTTTGGAGGCAAACAATAACAAATGCTTACTAAATTTTCACATTTTAATTTTTTATGTCAATGCTCTGATTAAAGAAGTCAAACAGTTTTTTAACCAAAAATATATAAAGCAATTCTTTTTTGAATGAAATGCAATTTATTTATCCAAACTTAAGTAAAATTTATACAGTGATGACAATACAAATTACATTTTTAATTGTCTGTGAAAGATATATGTTTCTATTAAAAGCTTTCTCTTTCCATCAAGAAACAGAGAGATAAAACATGTTACATTTTATGAATTCTATATATTTTCTATCGTAAAATATACATTTTACATGTCAACAGCATGTTATGTATCAAGCCAGGTTAAAAATCAGAGATAAACCTTTTAGGTAATGCAAAAAAAACAACTCTGGAAAACTGTACCTGACACATAACAGCTCTTTCCTATTATAGCAATCATGTTTCTTATTGCCTTTAAGAACTAATAACCTAACAATAAGATAGCAATAACCTAACAATTACTTAACAATTACCAAAGAAACACAAACTTTGAAATATGTTGCTGCTGACAACAAAAAGTCTTGTATATAACTGACCACATCAGAAGCTACACTTGCTTTACTTAATTCTTTGTAAACAGTTAGTTATTGGTAAATCCAAATAAATAACAGAAACCCAAAAAAACTTTTACTTTCACTTTAAATTTTTTAAAACATCTCATTCTGCTGCTTATCACAACCAAACAACATGAATATACACAATGCAAAGATTTAGGCATGGGTTGAATTGTCAAAGTCAAATTTTAACAAATTTCCTGCACACTTACACACACACACAGAGTAAGTCACTTCATTTAAAACACTGCTACATAAAAGCACAGGTAAACAAAGATCAGAAGTCCTTGTGTTTGAGTCAAGCAGTCATGGATGAAAACCATTCATCTCTATTTAGAATTTCACTGCCTCTGAAATCAAGCAAAATGACACTAAATAGTTATCTAATACCTTAAAGTATAAGTATACTTAAAAGTCCCTTCCTTTTACAAGATTTATATCTGTTTGAAATATTCTTAAGTACATGTAGTTTAATGTATAATACCCTGCTTTGTCTTTAACATATTACCGGTAATACCAAAGTATTGTTACGCATAAGATCAGGTTTGTCTGCTTTTAAGTGTGTGTTTTTAATGATGATATTAAAGTCTGTTAATGCATTAAGACAGGTTTGTCTGCTTTTTATTGTTTTTAAATACTGATATTTATGCATTAGACCAGGTTTGTCTGCTTTTTAGTGTTTTTAAATACTGGTATTAGTGTATTTAATACATCAGGCCAGGTTTGTCTGCTTTTTAGTGATTTTAGGTACTGATAATAGTACTTTAATATATTAGGCCAGGTTTGTCTGCTTTTAAGTGATTTTAGGTACTGATATACCTCATACAATTTATTCATTTCCTAACATAAAAGTTTTAAACATATTTTTAAAAAATGTACTTAAAGGCAGGTAAAACTAAGCATGCAATGAAAGACACTTAACTTTCTGTTGCATGCAAGTGCAGATACAACTTGCCAGGGATGGTTAATTAATTTAAACTTTGTAATATAAAATATAAATAATTTAAAATAATAATAGTTTAATACTTAATGCACTAAAATGCAGACAAAACTATTCAGGTAGATTGAAAGTCTTTAAAAACAAAACTCTGTACAACCAAGATACAATGAACTAAGGGAATATTAAACTACCTTGTACTTAAAAATCAACTATTGAGCAGAAACAACACATTATAAGACTTAAAACGTTAAAATTTTGTCTAAATATATATTTTAATCCGATAAACCAGTTGAAACTAGACGGGTATAATAAATGAGCCACATAATTTGATATTTTAAAAAAGCTCTAAAAAGTTGACATAGTTGGCTAGATACATTGAGAACTATGCAATCTATTATATATTAAAAAGCCATTTAACAGACAATATTAGCCAGGTTAATTTAATGGCTATAAAATTTATATTTAAAAATGCATGAAAAAGCAGACAGAACTTAAATGTGTGAATTAAAGGGCTATAGATTTATATAAATATATTAAAATATCAGACAAAACAATCCAGGTTCATTAAGGTCTCTATAATGTAGTATATTTTTAATAAAATCTAAAAATGCAGCCAAAATTAGACATGTACATAAGAGGTTATATAATTAAATTTATATTTTAAAAATGCACTAAAAAGCAGACAATAACTTTACTGAACAGGAGTTAAGGCCATTTATTTTTCTTTATTTAATTGGATTATGTGTGTTTTGAAAGCAAAACTGCACGAAATATATGTACAGTAGTTGATTTCATTGTAGTTCAATCACAGAAAGTATACATATTTCTCTCAAAAATGTGCCGTTTTTCGCGTTAAATGTATCTTTGTCTCCTTTTTGTGAAATCATGCGATTGTCTGCTATCTACTGTAGTGCTAAACTGCAAGTTCCATATGTATTATGCGGATCATCAATTATAATTTTTCTGTTACAGTTTATCATCTCTAAAACAAGAACATTATCATAAAATAAATTAAATTTTCCTATTTTACGCTTCCTTTAATTTTTCTTCGCATACACTTCGGGGGTAAAGTTTGCCAATCTCAGCTGTATATTTGAACTGTAACACCGGTCATCGAATATGGAAATAAATGTGTAGAAATAAGAATCATCACGAGTTAGAGAAGTAAAATACGAAAATGAAACAAATATGTGTGCTTCTTATCATCTGCTATTGCTTTATAGTTGGTAAGTATGGTGTGACCATTGTTGTAACATTTTAATCTCTTTTTCGTGAACAAATATCGTTGGAAATAATTTGTTTAGGAAAATTTAACAAAGCCAGGCCCAGGTGAAGATATGAATCATTGGATAGTCATACTCCCGTTATAACTTATAAGTACAGTTGTTAACGCCTTCGCTGAATCAGGATGAAAATAAATTAAACATTGAATAATTTATTTAAAAAAGTTTTATTATGTAATAAGCAGCAAATGTAGGGGACCATCGTAAATGTCACAAGCACATTGTTACTTCCTTGTCTTTTTCATTCTATTTATATAAAAAAATGTCCTCATGATTTATTCCATATCTTTTGTTATTTTTGACCTCAATAATGTTTCATATTTGTTTGTTGTTTAATTGGGTCAAACAGTGGAATGACAGTCTGTACACAGGCAAGTGCCACATTGATCTGCCACCCCAATTGCACACTGTACATGTACATGGAAACTGTCAATGGATTACAGTCAAAACGTACCCAAACTAAAACATACCCATACTATTCTGACATTTTTACTTATTGTTGTGTATGTTTTGACAAGAAGTGTATGGTACATTTTAGTTTGAGTGTATTTGACTTTTTTTGCTACCCTGTTTATCACTGACACATATATAATGGTGTGCCAAGACATAGAAAAAGAATTATAAGCAATGTATTGATAAGAGAGATGTAAGACACATAAGGGACTATACTTTGTAATTGTAGAAAAATGAATATGCGAAGATAAGAGAAAAAAAAAAGTAATCTTGTTATAACTAGTTACTTTAAATTCATCGGAGTATGGCCAGTCCAGTTTCTGTGGTGGTGCTAGGTTACAAGACATTTCTTGTAAGGTAAGTATATATATAAATAAGTAAGAAAGACACACCAGACTTTCCTTGTAGCAACATAACAGTTTCCACTGATGTGCCGGCTGTCTGCCTCATGTGAACAATGGTAGAGCATCATTACCATGGATGCAGTCTTTAAGTCAAAACTAGACAGGTCTATGTCCTACACACTTGCATATGTGTAAAAATAACAATAAAAATGAAGTTTAATGCTGAATGTGATAGGTAAATCTATTTGTTAAAAACTTTGAAAAATGTGCATTGAAAAAGAGAAGAGTAAGGACGTAAATATCAAATCTAAACATGCACCTCTCAAATATAACAAGGAAGCTAACACTAGAAGTCCTACAATAAACCGTAAATTTTAACATAAAAAAGCACACCTTGGGTGGGATAATTCTTGACTTGAGTCAACCTACATGTTTGACACTTATTTAAAAAATGTATGTCAGTTATACAGCAAGATTTGGAGTTGGAAAGTGACAATTTTTCTTATCTGTAGAATAGGGTTTTTCTGCGGGTTGCTATGTTCACACTTCAAAGCCGCGATCATGATATCTAATTATCTTTTTTTTTCGGACTGGGTGAAGGATAAAGTACACGTGACTTTTCTGAAATTAGGTAATGTGCTGGTCAATATGTCAACAAAGAAGCACATAGAATTAGCCATGGTCATTAATTACCAGTAATCATTGTTCTTCCTGCTGGAGGTTAACATAATCTGATCTCTGGTGACTGCACCTGAAGGTTTCGACCATATTGAAAAGTAAATCACAATTGATAGGTGATTTTCATTTGTCTTTATTGCTGATAAAGAAAACTGATTGTTGATCTTTACAAACAATGCCTATATTCCGATTTTAATTAAATAGTCTGACAGCAACAAGTTTGATGGTCTTTAGTGTTATTTTCATATATCAAAGTAACATGAAACTTAGTAGACTCTTTTTTTTTTCTATAAGTATTTAAGTGAGATGGATAAAAAAATGAATGCTATGTTGTGTTTATATATATTTATCAATTTATATATGTTCATAGTAATGCATGATGCTTAGAGAGGGACAAAAAATGAGCAGAGAAGGAGAGAGGGGTGTGTGGAAGCAGCTTTTCTATTCTTTCCATTTCTAAAAAATGTCAAATAAGATCATTATATTTAATCTTGTTTAAAAATTCAACAATTAAATGTAACTAAATCAACTTACCTCTCCTATTTACTTAAAAAAAAAGAGTTCTAACATCCCCATATAAGTATCATATTGAAATACTTGTTACTCTTACAGTTATCTTGATAATGGGAAATAATTAACATCATTAGAAACGTCATTCAGTTTTGTATTTCACTTTTAATATATAATTTCAGAACCATTAAGCTTCTTCTTCATATATTAAGTAAGAATTAAACAAACATGGTGTCATCTGTCACCAAATATCACCTTATTTCCCAGTTTGGTCTGTACACGGGTGCAAAAATAGCCAGCCACCTGCATCAAAAAAATTAGCTGTGTTTTCATGTCTTGTAGTTATTTTGCTAACTATTGTTTTTGATCCTGTTTTCGTACATAAATTTTTCTCAAATATATTTTTTCAAAAACATTTTTGATAATAATCATTTGCACATGAGATTGCATATACTGTTATCACATCAACATACATGACATGATTTGTGCAGAATGTTTTTCATTATTAACTTAAATATAACTCAAACTTGTGAAATTACAACTTAATATTCTCAATATACACAGCTTTATTGAACTGTGATGGAAGGAACTTGCTTTATGGTTGGCAGGAGAAAACCTGCACAATATGTAAATGACGTCATTATAAATTATTTTAATTTCCACAACGATGCAAGCAAGTGGTTAAACAAAGTATACGGGCTTGAAATCATTCTTTTTTCATTTCATAATTGTTACGGACTAACCACAAGGTAAATTTACTCATGCCCAGTTAAGAAAAATATAATGCCAATTTTACTTGTGCACATGGTACTTTGACCAGTTCCGTTGTGGTGAGATAGGTTATATCGTAGAGTCGCACATTAATTAAAGCTGATTGCGGTAACGCCTAACAGTAGCATTGTATAATCACCTGCATTAATATTGAACAATTAAACTAAATAAATAGTTGGAAATCGAGAAGCTCCGCCTCAAAACATAGTCTCTTTGTGTTAGACCTACATTCAGTATGATTGCATCCTGCAGCGAACTTTTTGCCTACAAAAACTCGCAGTCAAAAACATGTCTGTGTACATCTGGGAAAATCACGCATACAAATACGTAGATTTAAATGATTCCAAAAAGCCAGCCGGGGCTTCTAAATTTGTAGTCAGGGTGTCATCTGATTTCTGTTATTCCTCAGTTTATTCTTTTGGCAGGCAGCATACAACATTTACTCATCCACATTACAGAGAGCATAACTATGCAACCATACATCCGGCATTAGCCAAGTTCACCTTCACAGTTGTATGTGAGTGACCAGTGACCAGTTAGATTCTACTGTGATTGCTTGCTATGGTATAACCTCGGTGACATTAATTCACACGACCTGAGTCAACAGGTATTGACATGTGGAGAAGAAAATTATCAGTGAGAAATTTCTTGTCATCCCACTACCGTATTATAATAGAGTTCGATCTTAATCAGCTCCCACTTTATAATTTATTGGGTAATATGAAAATTATATTATACAATATTTTGTATGACAAAAAACAGGACAGTTATTGTGATTTGCATTTAGAATTGTGATTTGCATTTAGAACTATGTCATAGTTAAGCACTTAGTTATAATGTCACTTAAGTAAAAGCATTGTTACTTTATTTAATTTCAACTCCTAAATGTCCCTCAACCAGAAGTGTTTAAACAGTTTTTAAATTGAAATAATACTTTGTAATAGAATAAAAGAAACTTGTTTACTGATAATTTTTGTTATTATTCCAAAATTGTTTTTTTCTACACCTCTTAAACTAGATGCTTTTACCCACAAATACATTTAAAGCTGCTAATGTTATGACTATAATAACTACAGTGCATTATGCAGTTGATTCCAGTTAATAGAATAACGATTATACACATATTCCGTTTTATTGAATAATATATAATATACAAACACCAAACCTTTTTAATCTTTGTAAAAAAAATAATGGTTTTATGCATTGTGTGTCAGCCCAATTTCGGTTATAAGCATAATCCAACGCTCCTCACCTACCTGCTGAAGCTCGCTAATTCGTTAATCTCTGGAGCAATTTTCACACTTTTTTCTATGGGATTGGCGAACATGGTTGCTAATTGCATGATCAGCAGCCTGTTCGGCTTACACTGTTACGGTCTACTGCCAATGGCATGCTTTCTATCACATCTTCAAGATGAATTTCACAGGTTTTCGTGAAGGTTAACAGCTGTCAACATTGAATGATGTCATTGATAACCCTTGTAGTTTTAATAGCGCATTACTCTGCCTTGGCAAAATAGTGTGTACTAAGGCTCAGTCTTTTTAAAATAATATAAAGTGCATCTGTAAATGAAATAAGAAAGACCAAAAAACTGTTACATCATAGTAAATGAAGATATATTTCACTTCTGATTCATTTAAAAGTAACATCTGAAAATAGCACTTTGCAGTACAACATATAAAAAAAATGGCTTTTTTGCTGTCACAAAATTAAAAAATGGCAGCCCTTTAGAAAAAGCATCAGCTGTTTAACTGGGTTTGGAGGTAAATTAAACCAAGCTCCGTAATTATCTTATAAATGAAAATTATAAATAGATATATGACTGATGGTTGTCTAAGGAGAGAAGTGGCTGATAGTTGATATTAATAAATAAAATTTGCAGCAACTGAAAACAAAATATGCTCATTGCAATGGTACTCCTATATTGATTTTGGTTTAACACATATTCTGGTTAATGGCATAAATTTCTCTGGGAAATAATATGCAAATAAGCGTACTCAACTGGATTCATTGTCCAACAAAAATATGTAAAAGTAAAGTTTGATAACATTTGTTCCTTACTCTCTGTTATAAAGTTCTCTATTTCTGTGAAGTGTTGTTGGTGTTGTTTTTTTCCAATGGAAAATAACTTTAAATTATGTCTCACTTAAGCTTCAACACCTTACAGCTCTCTAAGTGCCGAGTCTGCTCTGCGCGGACAATTATCATTCAAAATGACAGTTGATGTTTTACTCAGTCAGTACTCTAGCACATTGATGGTCTGACAAAAAATGGATCTTTAATATCTTTTGTCAATAAATACAACAAAATTTTATTTGGTGTGAGTTGGTGGTCAACCAACATATATTAAATAATCCCACTGCATGTTAAAAAATTCACTGATGACTTATTTTTTCACATTAAAACTTAAAAGCTTTATTAAAGCTTATTAAAGCTTTTTTGCATTATGCACTGACCAGATAAAAAGATCATAACCCTATGAGTGAGTGATGGTATATTCATGAGATTGTATAAACTGTGAAAAGCAGTTGAGCTAGTGCAGTGCCTTCTTGAAATTGTTCTCATTATCACCTGAAAATCGGATAACATTTGCTTTTGTTTTATTTTTCAGGACACTCAAAGAGGATAAAAGACAAGATCTACATCGAGATCCCATCAACTAACAGGTCAGCATGTTTCAGACGGTTCAATGGTACACATCAAATAGGATGCACATGTGAGTTTAGAATTTTACAAATCTTTTATGGGAGTTTTTGGCCTATTAATATCGTGCTGCAGCTATTTCTTTCTTTGGCTTGCATTGTTTTATTTAGTTTAAATTTTGTTTGTAGTTGTTGTAACCAGCTTTATTTTGAAAACGTAATTAGCATGATGCTTAAACCTTTCAACCAGGACAGCATTTTACTAAACAGGTGTCTTAGAGACCAAGGCCATTTATTTTTTATCTATATTGAGAAAGAAAAACAAGAATGACAATCAAATCTTTGATAAATATATCCAAATTTGAAAATAAAGTAAAACATGGAAATTGACTGCCACAGCACGGACTCTAACAGAGGGCTGCTTGGTTACATGTACCAGTGAGCACACTATAATTGCTAAGAATTTTTTGTAGTGTAAGAAGTCAAATGATTTTTATAAGCACAAATGTTATCACCTTGAGAGTGACCATTCTCAGGGTGGTTGATATACTCACTTGATCATTGATTAATGTCTATAGCTTAAACTTGTTCCACATCAGGTAAGATCCAGTGTTAAAGGGGTGCCCATACCGAATGGTTAAAGTCACTGACCAAGTCATTTCAAGTCCTGGTCTGGGTGAGGTCTTCCAGGTGACCCAGATATTTGTCAAGGGTCTTTCTATAGGCATAATTGACAAGATGTCCTTATAATTACCATTATTGTGTCAGTGCAATGTAACAAAACAACAAAAACAACCCAACAGTTGATATGCCTGTTAATAGGCACAAGTTAATACTGTTCCATTGTGCTGTAATGTCTTAGATTAATCCTTGTACTGATCTCATTGTGTTTCAGCGGAACCTAAAGGCAATGTTGGAGTGGTTCATTATGTTCAGACAGCCAACGACTTGGACTGGATTATCAACACTGGACCCCATCATCCATATGCTGTCCTTCTCAATGCTTCGGACTTCAACATGTATGTTACTGTGTCGTTGTTTTTTCCACAGAACTCCATTATCTTGCTACAGTTGTTAGATTACTCATGCAATTAGTTTCTACCAAATTTTCTGTTATTCTTATAGACTAAGAAGCAAAAAGCACAGATCCTGACCAGAAAACTCCCAGGAGGAGTTTGTAGACCTGGTTGTACATAGTTTGCATTGGCTTTATGATCTTAACAGAATCATAAAACGTATGTCCTTACGAAGACCTTAATAGACTCTTTAAACATTCTCTTAGAAGGCCTTAATAGAATCACTTAACATTATTGGTTTCTTGGAAGACCTTAATAGAATCACCAAACATTGTATTTCCCTTGGAAAGCCTAAATAGAATCACTAAACATTGTAGATCACTTGGAAGATCTTAATAGAATCATAAAACGTTGTAGGTCCCTTGGAAGATATGAAACTAGCACATACGAGGTTATATCCAAAAGTTTGTGGATAAACATAATAAAATCAACACCGTTTAAGCTTCACTAATATTTTTTCACATCATTTGACAAAATCATTATCAGATAATCTGATAGACACTGCAAATTGCACTCTGATACAATTAACAGAAATTAAATTATATACATATAACAAACATGACCATACGTGTAATGGCACAGCTCACATTATGAATAATAATGTCATGTCACACAAGCAATCACACACACCATGCAGGGTAGAGCGTCGGCTTGCAGATCGAGAGCGGGTTCAAACCCCGGCTGTGGTTGGTAGTAGTGGCTTCCCTCCTAACGCTAGGGGCTAAGGGAACAGCATTACACCTGACTCGTTGGTGTCAGTATAATGGACCAGCCGGGTTTAGTCCCTGGGCACCTCATAAGTGCCCCTGTGCTATAATGATATGACTAGACAAATGCATTGTCTCAGGTTTATAGTAATACAGCCATGTTTCATCTGTAGTTATTATTTGTTGAGAACATTGTCACCCTCACAGTAGAATCTCATTTGAAAACGCATGGATTTTGTAACCCACTGGTGTTTATCCTGGTTATATAATAAACGAAACACCCACTTAGCACTAACACAATTTATTTCTAGTTCTTCTGTTCTTAAATGGTGGACTGCACTGTTGCTCATATCCTCTTTAGTACAGATTTCCTGTAAATTGTAGCACCGGTATTCATCAAGCTTGCGTCTGACCAGTTAAACGTCACAAGGATCTGGCAACTGTAAATTTTCTAGAAAAAAAATTTTTTTTTCATGGTTTGAATGAGCATCTTATCCAGATGTGCACAGAATTGTATGATGGACCAGGCCCCAGTTTCACTAAATTTCCTCAGCTGAAGAATTCCTCAACCCCAAAATTCTACTCAGGTTACTAGCAGCATTCTTCAAAAATTTGAGGAAAACTCAACAGAAATGATCCTCCATGTGTTTAGCGAAACAAGAAGTTGAGGTAATCTAATAAAGTTGAGGAAAATCTCAAAGTTGAGGAAGCTTAGTGAAACTGGGGCCTGGTTTTCAACTGATCTTCATGCATCTTTTTTTACTCGGCAACAAAAAGATGTTGTTTTCCAACATTGAAAAAATTCAAAACTGACAGCACACTTTGATAGAATTTGACATCATCATAGAGAAATTATCTAACATCATAATCATGCAGTTTGCCTCTAATTGTGGACATCCAGTATTGTTATATTAACGGAATATACACAAGTGCAAATAATTTTGATGATCTGCGCCAGAAACGTTGTATGTTCTGTGTGACTGTGCTTCTTCCCAACAGTTGAATTTATTACCATCCAAACAGTATGTCACAAAGGACACCCTATTTCCTTTTCAGGACAACATTGTCTCGCCTGAAGTCCTCTGGGAAAGTGAATGGTGTGATGGTGATCCATATACAGGACAGTAATGGTTACATCCAGGACGCCCCTGTCGCTTTTTCCCCTGACACCAGTTGCCCCAACAATCAATTTGGTATGTCAGTTGATCGGTAGATCCTTAACTACAACTCCCCAGAAATTTTGTGTGGTATGTCAATTGATCAGTAGATTGTTAACTACAACTCCCCAACAATCAGTGTGGTATGTCAGCTGATCAGTGAATCCTTAACTACAACTCCCCAACAATCAATTTGGTATGTCAGTTGATCGGTAGATCCTTAACTACAACTCCCCAGAAATTTTGTGTGGTATGTCAGCTGATCAGTAGATCCTTAACTACAACTCCCCAACAATCAGTGTGGTATGTCCGTTGATCAGTAGATCATTATCTACAACTCCCCAACAATCAGTGTGGTATGTCTGTGATCAGTAGATCCTTAACTACAACTCCCCAACAATCAGTGTGGTATGTCAGTTGATCAGTAGATCCTTAACTACAACTCCCCTACAATCAGTGTGGTATGTCCGTTGATCAGTAGATCCTTAACTACAACTCCCCAACAATCAGTGTGGTATGTCCGTTGATCAGTAGATCCTTAACTACAACTCCCCAACAATCAGTGTGGTATGTGATATGTCATTAACTCACTATACAGTTAACCAAGACTACCCAACAATCAATGTGATATGCCATTAACTCACTATAGAGTTAACCAAGATTCCTCAACAATCAATGTGATGTCATTAACTCTCTATACAGTTAAGCAAGACTACCCAACAATCAATGTGATATGCCATTAACTTACTATAGAGTTAACCAAGACTACCCAACAATCAATGTGATATGCCATTAACTCTCTATAGAGTTAACCAAGACTACCCAACAATCAGTGTCATTTGTCATTAACTCACTATAGAGTTAACCAAGACTCCTCAACAATCAATGTGATGTCATTAACTCTCTTTACAGTTAACCAAGACTACCCAACAATCAATGTGATATGCCATTAACTCTCTATAGAGTTAACCAAGACTACCCAACAATCAATGAGATTTGTCATTAACTCACTATTGAGTTAACCAAGACTACCCAACAATCAATGTAATATGTCATTAACTCACTATTGAGTTAACCAAGACTACCCAACAATCAATGTGATATGTCATTGACTCACTATTGAGTTAACCAAGACTACCCAACAATCAATGTGATATGTCATTGACTCACTATTGAGTTAACCAAGACTACCCAACAATCAATGTGATATGTCATTAACTCACTTAAGAGTTAACCAAGACTCCCCAGCAATCAATGAGATTTGTCATTAACTCACTATACAGTTAACCAAATCTCCCCAACAATCAATGCGCTATTTCATTAACTCTGTATAGAGTTAATAACTAAGACTACCCAACAATCAATGCGATATGTCATTAACTCACAATAGAGTTAACCAATGCTCTTCCACAATCCATTTTTAAAACTATCCTTTTCAGTTAACAACTGACAGTACATGAAAGTAAACACTGTTTTTGTTATTTTGTTCCCTGAAGATAGTTAGGTAATAAGTGATACCAAGTGATACTTTACTGTCAAGCTACTGCTGGTTCAGATGACATTACAGTTTTTGCCCCTGGGTTATGGGTATATTCATTATCTTGTAATGTGGCAGCTGTTCACATAATGCTGGGGATTCCTACTAAGGACCTGAATAACCCTAGCTAGTAACCATTTATACAAATTGGTGAAGTGGATCAACTAAAGTTCACTTTCGCTCATGGACATTAACAAGAATTGAATATGTGTTAGCTAAGAGTTATAAAATAAACTGTGAGAACGTGAGCTGTTCTTTATTTAACTTGCTGGTTAGTGAGTCAATAAAAAAAGGTAAGATATTGAACCAACTTGTGAAGATACCAAAGTTAATTAGAAAGTGGTGTACTTGTATATTTATGTTAAGACATAAGTTTTTAACATCATTTTACAGAAAAAAATGTGATAACATAAAGCCTATATGTCAATTTGTGGAAAAAACTGAGATTTTAGTTTCACATCCATGTGTTGTAGGCCTGTATTCGGGGACAGAGCATGATGGATGCCCTGATGTGAAGTGGAATGAGCCAGGGGATGGCATGATGTTTGAAGATATAGGCTTCCCCATCTTCACCCTGCTGGATCAGAAGGACGTCAACACCATCATAAACAAGGTACAAGGATGGGATCTTAGAATTGGTTTGTTAAATACATTGAACCAAAACAATTCTGATCTTATTGGCAACACTAGCATTGAAAGGATGGAGATAAACCATAGAATAATATCTGGTTAGAACCACTGACACTCCACAGACTGCTGGAAGACCTCAGCTTATTGCAGCTTATACTGGGACACAAACACACGTGGTCAGGGACTAAAGAGTTACAGGAAAAATGGTGCTTTGTATGGTCTAAATCATAACAGTGTACCAGTCACAATGGCTCAATTGGTAGAGCGTTGGCTTGCTGATCAGGAGGTTGCGGGTACAAACCCCGGCCGGGTCAAACCAAAGACTTTAAAGTTGGTAGTAGTGGCTTCCCTCCTAATGCTCGGGGCTAAGGGGACAGCATTACGCCTGACTCATCAGTGTCAATATAATGGACCGGCCGGGTTCAGTCCCTGGGCACATCATAAGTGCCCCTGTGCTATAATGATAGAAATGTCACTGCACAGTATTGGCAAAAATGCCGGCTAATCCATCCCATCCTCTCATAACAGTGTTCTGTATTGTTTAATGATGAAAGTTTGCTATTGTTAGTATATAATATTACTTTGTATATAATAAATTTTCATGTTTTTATCTTAATAGTTGATTGATTGATTGATGAAATTACAATAGTGTATGCTTTGAAGTTTTTTAAGATGTTTTGTTTAGATAATCTTATGACTGTCAGCAGTAGCAAAACACAGCTTGAAAAATTATTGGCATCCTATCACACTCAAACCTGGGATGTCCGTGTAAGAAGCCAATATTGTAATCATTGATCCAAGGAGTTAATTTCCTGAAATATTTGTAAGGTATTGTTATATTAAGAGAAGCATAGAAAGAGGCCATATCTAGGGTTGAGTGATGTCTGTAACACTTATAATAGCTTTTTGTTTAGTTTAAATGGTAGTAGTTCTGCATATTGCTTTCTAGTATTTTGTTATTGTAACCTATTTTAGTACGTTTTAATAGTATTTAAGTTTTTATTGAGTTTCCCTATGTTAGATTCTGGTTTGATAAAGGATTTTTTTACCATAAATGTCTCTAGTTTATATTTGGCTGTATATTTAAACAATTGTCCCATCTTATATGCAACCTTGTATACTATTTATGCTTTTTATCTTGTCAAAACATTATGCAATAAAATATAACACCATGTATTTGTAAGAAACATTATGATAATGTTTTGTCTCGATTTGGATAATGGACCCACAGCTAGGTAAATGTCGAGACATGAGGTAACTTTGACCATAGTAAAAACCTTAACACATAGAGAAATGTTCACAGACTATTTACATTTCTAAGTTTTAATAACAATAACACTATTTGCTTCTTGCAGTTTGTTAAAGCTAAATGCAAATTCTTATTGTGATCCATTTATCATTCAACTTCAGCAATCTAAATTTTGAATTATATTCATTGTAAAAAAAAATTATATACATATATTTGACATTGAGTTATTAGACAAGGAAGACCTGATACTTGTCCTAACATCTTATTTGACCTTTTCCTCACCAGTGCTACAACCAGTATAATAAACCGGATGAGACTGGTACTCCCAGGGACTACCCTCTTTGTGCTGTGCAATTGAAGGACCGCATGGATGGAGCCAAGGATTCAGAAACCTGTATCCGACGGACACGCCACCAGATGAACCTTAGTCCGGAGCGATACTGTGACCCATTGGGGGACTGGAATGTGTATGCAACCATACAGAACATCAATAATAAACAAACCAGGGAAAATCGCTCAGTTATAATAGCAGGCGCACGGGTGAGTTATCTTGTATTATAACCTGATTATTATAGGGAAGATATCTTTTGTTATAAACATAGCCAAATATGCGAGACCTTGGTTGAGATATTGGATCATTTTTCTATAGTTGGTTTATAATAAAATCCTCACTGGTGACATAATGATCAATTTATAATAGCAGCCCTATGTTGTTTTTTGTATTGTAACAGGTTAATTATGGGACCGCGCAGGAGATATAATGCATATTATTATCAGTTTATAATGGCAGGTGCACGGGTGGTATATATTTTGTACTATAACAGGTTTGTGATTTATGCTGCATTTGTGTATCCAGTCTAGATAAAATATTAAACAGATCAAATTCTTGTGCTGAATTCTTTGAGGTTTTACTACCACACCCTTTAATGTTGGTTCTCCTCAGAACATAAAATATATGACTTGCTTGAGAAGAATAAAAAATATTTGTACACAATGCAGATATATACTTGTCAGTTAAAAGATAAATACCAGTTTAATGCGAGTTTGGTAAAATGTTTACGGTTTTTCACTTTAGATCATAGGGTGCTGTATTTGAGTACTAAACCTGTGATATTTGTCCTTGGGTTAGACTGTTACAGATTTTCCCAGATATATACTACTTACTTTGCAAACTAGTTGTGGCCAGTACTTTTTTCCCAATTGACAATGAACAAATAATTATACAAAATGAACTCATTAAGTGGTGGAGCTCTAGTGAAACCATCGCCCTCTGTGTTGCAGCTGGACTCGTTCTCCATGTTTGAGAATATCTACCCAAGTGCTGATAACCATGTGTCGGGAATTGTGGCACTGCTGGCTGCTGCTCAAGTGCTGGGGACACCAGAGGTCAAGGAACAACTGAAGGCACCTGGTGTCACCAAGGACCTTATGTTTGCCTTCTTCCAGGGGGTATGTTATCAGGATATGGTCACCTTGACCATAATTGTGTTAGTGCGATGTTAAAAAAAAACCCATAAACAAACCGAAGAATTAAGATCAAATGTTTTTTTTTGTTTTTTTACCTTAGATTACCTTTATAGACATTGCTGGCTGAAGGCATTATTTCTCTGACAAAAGCTTTACATGGATTAACTTTCATTTGCTTATTTGTCATATGGTTCTAAGTAGTCTGTTACTGGTCTACACATATTTACTAACTCTATACATATTCTTCAAAGATATAACTATGCTGTTCTAAGACAGATTAACTTCTAAACAATTATTTATAAAAAAAAAGGATGTTTTTTTAATTTTTGACAAAAATAAAGTTATATGTAAATAATTAATATATGTTTATATTATATAAATATATATATGTATATATATATGTGTGTGTGTCAGTTTAAGCTATACTAGGATTAAATTAGGAATATATTTTTAAAATGAATCGTAGTAATTTTTTCTTACCTAAAAAAATACATTTTCTTTTTTAAGATTTTTTTTAGATTAATTTGTTTTATGAATGTAATTCCATAATTATCTTAGAAAATATTTCAAAATTTCAGTAGACATCTTAGTTTTAGTGAG
Source organism: Sinonovacula constricta (assembly GCA_007844125.1). Classification (NCBI taxonomy): domain Eukaryota; kingdom Metazoa; phylum Mollusca; class Bivalvia; order Cardiida; family Solecurtidae; genus Sinonovacula; species Sinonovacula constricta. The sequence goes on from CM017560.1 coordinate 17,929,280, forward strand.
ATAAATGATTAAGATTATTTATGAGTACAACCAGTAATATGTTACGTCCCAAAGCTAAAATGTGATGTTTACCAGTAATAATTTGCCTCTTACAGGAAGCCTTTGACTACATTGGCTCCTCTCGGATGGTGTACGACATGAAGCAGCGTCAGTTTCCCTATAAGTTTGATACCTATCTGTCTCCAATAGAGCTGCAACATATCAACAGCTTCATTGAGGTGAATCAATTGGCCTTCAGGGACAATGGGAAAATCTGGATCCATACAGACCCTCTTTCCAAGCATGATGTTAGCATTAAAACTGAGGTATATATCTTCTGTTGAGTATTTATGAAATGTTTATAGTAGTTGTTAATTATGCAACTGTTTTTATCCATCAGCCCCTCACTGTATTGGCTTGCATAGTAAAATGTTCATGTGAGATATATCTCTAAGCTTATCTGCAGTGCATTTGCTGTTCTGTTCAGACATATAGGATCTTCTTCCAACATTTTGAGCTGTATGTTGCTCTAGTGTGCCGATCCACCTTAATAATTGTCAAATTTATATTAAGCAGCAAAGAAAATATGAAATGGCCCCACTTTATGTATTACTGCTAAATGAATCTAAAAAAACTATGTCAAATTATTAGAGTTTCATCACTAAACAACATGCTGTTAGAGCTAAACTACTGAACAGCAACTATTACTGGCTCTACAACTTGCCTTTTTGTTCATTTTTTAAAGTGTTCCTAGTTTTATTGAAAGTCCAGTGTTCCTAGCTTTTGATTCAGAAGATAATGTAAAGAAAACATCTATAATGTTTTGAATGAGTTTTTGAGACTCTTCCACAGATGTACAGTCCAGCCTCCTCAAATAATTGTCAAAGGTTTCATTATGCTTCACATGACACCTACAAATAACTAATGAAGTAAGCTAGAGGCATCTTTAACAGTCATGTTGCGTTTATGTATGGTTATTATAAGGAAAATAAACAGCAATGGTACTCTTTTCCTAATAAAAATCTCCTTGTTTTGTCCTTTTTTTCAGTGTAGCTGTTTTACCTCACTTTCCACTAATTTGGAAATGCTGAAGCAAGTTTAACATGGATTAACATATAGGGGTCCTATTTGGTAGAAATTAACCTATGGCAACTAGAAAACCAACAACCTTTGTAAACAGTGTTCATATATTCACAACATAATATATTAAATTTTGTCTTACTGCTGGTTTTCAAGGTAGACCAGATGGTTGCCAGCCTGAAGCAGCTGGGTCCAGACCTTGTAGACAGTGTAAAAGAGGGCCAACCTCTTCCCCCAGCCTCAGTCCAGTCCTTCCTGAAGGAACACAACCTGTCTGCTGTGGTTCTTACTGACCATCAGAAAGGCTTTACCAACAAGTGAGACACTTTTCTTACATTAATAATCAAGACAAAAGATAATCAGCAGGTGAGAGCTATATCTAGACCATTGGTCACTAACCAGTAAGACACTTTACTTATATAAACCCCTTTACAAATGGAACACTTTTCTCAGATAAAATATGTGGACCCCAGTTAATCAACAATTGATCAATAAATGAGAAACTTTTCTCTCATAATACATTTTAATTTACATGGTCACAGTGTAATTTTCTTTTTGTTAAGAAAATCTTTTAAAAAACACAATGAATAATGGATTAAAATTTTACTCCCCAGCACAAGATTATACATAAACATGTTGTCTTTCAAAAGACTCTTCCTTAATGTTGTGAAAATTCAAATTATACTATTTTAACCCTTTTGAATATCAACACCCTTGTAATGCCTTAATTATGTATGCAGGAATATACCTTCATGAGTATATATTAGTCATAAACAGAACACAGATTGGCTGAATGGTGACCAATAATGGAGATAATTATGAAATGTGTATTTTGTGGTGCCAATTGTCATATACATACACTAATATGTGACTGGGCTGCTTCAAGCCAAATTTTAAAGTAAACATGACACTTTCACATGACAATATTAAAGCCATAGTTTACTTATTAATAGACATCTTGTCCATATAAAATATTGAAATCAAAGTTCACAGCTGTAGTTAAACAGAAAAACTGGGCATTTTCCTAAAAAAATATTTATAGCATTATTTCACTAATGAATTATATTTCTCATATAGCACTTAAAGTTCCCATAGTTTGCCAGAAAGTTATACACTTTTCTAAAAAAAAAAAATTAAAGCCATAATTCTCTTACAATTCTTTCTTATATCAAAATATATAAATCAAAGTTCTCTGACAAATAAAACACTTTTCTCATTTAAACAAATAGACCATTGTTCACTAACAATTAGGACCCCTTTCTATATTATTAAATAGACCATAGCTCACTAACAAGTGAAAGTACTGACAAGTGAAAGTAGTCTCTTTTATATAATAAATAGACCATAGTAAACTAACAAGTGAGGCTCCTTTCATATATATTTTTTCATATAAATAGACCACAGTTATTTAACAAGTGAAATTAAATTATCTTATTGTTTTTTCTTTGTGCAGGTACTACAACAGCAGGTTTGATTTGGCAAACTCTATTCGGGCTAGCTACCCAGTGAGCTTAAACAAAACAGAGTGGTACGACTATGTGACACCTCAGGCCAGTAATCTTTCACAGGTAGCCACCCTCTTGGCACGCTACCTCTTCCATGCTGTCACTGGAAAGAATACAACTATGAACCTCACTGCTGACAACACAACGGTGAGTCAACAGTTATGTTGTTCTGTTCCAGCTTCTCAGTTGAAACATAAGCTGCATGCGTCCAACAGGACTCATCAAAATCCAATATCAAACATAAGCTGCATGCTTCCAACGGGACTCATCAAAATCCAATATCCAACATAAGCTGCATGCTTCCAACAGGACTCATCAAAATCCAATATCAAACATAAGCTGCATGCTTCCAACAGGACTCATCAAAATCCAATATCAAACATGAGCTGCATGCTTCCAACAGGACTCATCAAAATCCAATATCAAACATAAACTGCATGCTTCCAACAGGACTCATCAAAATCCAAAATCAAACATAAGCTGCATGCTTCCAACGGGACTCATCAAAATCCAATATCAAACATAAGCTGCATGCTTTCAACAGGACTCATCAAAATCCAATATCAAACATAAACTGCATGCTTCCAACAGGACTCATCAAAATCCAATATCAAACATAAGCTGCATGCTTCAAAGTTCTAACAGGCTGTTGGCTGTTTGGAGATAGATAAGGCTGCATTTGATAATCTCTGTTAACAAATGCTGAAGTAATCTTGTGTTTTGTGTATAAGTAAGCCTTAAGAAAATTAAATAAAAATAAAGTCTTAACATGGTATGTTTTCGTTCTGCTTTAGGTAACACATCTACTTTACTGTTTCCTGATATCTCCCAACTGTGAACTCTTCAAAGAAGTAACTGATGGCTCCCAATTATGTAAGTATACTTTTTTCTATTGACCATTTCAAAACCTGCTTCATTTGTTAATTCCATCATTTAGTTTATAAAGTATGCTACTCTTAGCATTCAAATTTCATGTTAACTTCTTTAAGGGTAGGTACTTGATATAAAATTAATGTAGAAAAATGATGATGTATTCACTTTTTAGACTACTGAGAATGCTATAGACACAACATGTACATAAATAAAATCCTTATTTAAAGCATATGAAAATACCTTCCCACAAGGGAGATAGTCAATACATTTCTTTTATTGTGAAAGACTGGAAAAGTCCATTCACACTTACTTATTTGATAATATCTCAATCTGTGAGCTGGCTGATTTAGATTCATTAAGTAGTTTACTTACAGCATAAACAGAGAGTTGTTGCATAGGTAAACAATTATGTAAATGTATAAAAATAAAATAGGCATCAATATTTATCATCGTTTATCAAAAAAGTTGGGAAAAATATTCTGGTAAATTAACAAAATTATTTGCATTTAACATTTTGTGAAATTTCAAACTTATTTCTTTTTAAAAGCAATATGTATAATGAGGCCTACCTGATAGGTAATTTTCTTTTACAGAAGTCTTTTGTGAAATTTAATAGCATTAAGGTTAGATTTTCCACCTTAAACTGTTTGTAATTCAAATTTCCCTACAAACTTGTAAGTAATAGCACATCATGTAGGGTGTCAGCTGATGATAATAGACAGAGTTTTTTTATTGTTGGACTTCCAACTTTCTTAATTCATCTTATACCCAAGTGTTAAGTCTAGTCTAAGGCTCCTTGGAACTAGATCTTTGTTTGTTTGTTGGTTTTATTGTCCCACTAACAGTATTTCAGTTATTTGGAGACAGTGTCCACTTGCGGCAGACATTATGTTGCCTTCACTGTGTATAGCATGCCGTGAACACCTGGCATGATACCACACCCAGTCACATTATCCTGACAACAGGCCAACCAGTCGTGGAACTACCTAACTACCCTTATATTTGCTCGAGTGCAATAAAACGACCCCTACACCACAAACATTTTTAACTACTTTGGTATGTCATGGCCCTGGATTGAACCCAGGGCCTTTCATACATGGAACCTATACTCTGAGCTAGATGTACCTCACATGGTAGACTGTCTGTTGTTAGATCACTTTTCCTTTATACCTTCACTTTATTCCAGTAGTTAATCCATATTTCTACTTCCAGCTGTAAATCCTTACCCCTTCTATGTGAGTGTCAGCCATCAGTTTAATGAAGTAACTGCCCTTACACAGCGACTGATGATGTATTACATGGGAGAAAGAAATGATAACATTACAACAAAAAGTTCTTGCAAGGAGAAGAACTCACCTGTAAGTCAACATCTTGGTCCTTCTATTGTCACGGTTGACAACAAATACAAAGTCAGTGCTCAAGTACTTAATCATTTTAACAATGACATAATTGATGTACCGACACTTATTGATTTCTAAAAAATTTTTTTAACTGCTTTTACATTTTATATATGACATAGACATTTTAGATTACTGTTTTTATCTTAGAATGTGTATTGCAAGGGGTTATCATCATTCAAGTTTTTTTCTTATGCATAATGCAGATTAGAACTTTACGCCCTAAGGTTGATCATGTAAAAGCTTTCATTCTAGTGGCCCCCCTTGTAGAAACCTTTCTCAGCAGAGAGTTTAAGCCCAAATTTGTCTCCCGGAATACTTCTTACAAGGACATATTTTTGTAATTCTTCATTGTTATTCACCATTAAATGGTGTTGTTAATGTATTTACATATAACATTGAAGTGCTAAAGATAATATAAGTAAAAATGTCGATTTTTTATCTTGAGCTAATTCTCAACTGAGAGTGGATTCAGCAATGGGCCCTGGGGCTAAAACTAATTAAGGGAGAGAAGATAAAGAAATGGCTAACCTAGGAAAAATCAAATGTATTGGAGAAGTAAATTTTTTTTTTTTCCTGACATCCCATCATATCTGTTAATACGTTTATGGCTGGAAACACCATTTACCACATAAACATAAAACATACACTATGCTAATGGTGTTTCCATCAAGTAAACGGTTAGCCTAATCCAAATAATATACATTTTACTGCCTAAGGAGACATGTCCCTATCATTTCATAACTTCCTCAGGGAATTCTTTCAGCTAATTTATAGTGGTTCTACCACTGTATTTTGTCTAGATGGTTCCTTCATTAATTTGCTTAGGTAAGCTTGACACTGCTGCTTGAATGTTTTTTTTTGTCTTATCACACCAAAAAAATTAAGTTGATATTGAGAACATCCAACTAATTATTGGTGGAGGATAACCTAGACTTATGTCTGGGTAGAACCATCAGCACTTCGCATGTAAGCTAGATATCCTCCTCACATGAAACATCTTGCACCAACCGGGATTTAAACCTGCGGTGAGGGACTGAGGAGTTACAAGTTGGCGGCAAACCTCTCGGCCACAGACGCACCTAATATTATTACAAGAGCTGCATCTGTGCAACTATTATATACTGTATATAACATCAAATAAAAAATGTAAGTATGGAAATAATGTTAAATAATGGATAAAGTTTATAACAATTGCAGGCTCAACAGTGTATGTGGTTGCCAGGTGAGTTATTTCTCCCTAACAACACGAGGACACCATCTTGTTATTGTGGCAATGTCAACATCTCACAGGCCAGTTCAGTAGCCTTTGATTTGGATGGTAAGTCTCAGTGGTAATAAATAATTTGTCCTTGCTATTTCTGGGCTAACAAATCAATTTTTTTTAAATTTTACAGGACTGGTAAATATCAAGCCTTAATGTGCATATCATTTGAACGTCAATACTAGCTTGATTTAAATAGAGTTTTGGCTCCTAATTGTCTTTAATATGTAACTGTGGCATAGCAGTATTTAAAGAGGATGATTATCATCTTTGATGATACTTCTTGTTGTTGAGTTGTCTGTTAAAAATTGTCATTTAGCATTGCTTTAACATTTAACTTTTAGTTCAATACCATGTGACAATAAATGGAATGTCAAAAGTAAAAAATTCTAAGTGAATTGTTAATTAAGAAATCCACTTGCAATTCTACAAACATTTTTCCAGATGTTATTAAAATAACTGAGAATGTTTTTTGTTAACATTGTATTATAGGTAGAGAGTTGTATAATGACAGATATGTCTAATAAATGTTATCAACATTTAAACCACACCTCATTTGTTGATTTCTTCTGTAGATTATGACTACAAGTCTGGCAAGTACCCAACATGGACAGAGAGCAGTTGGCAGACAAATGCCATGGATGTCCGTATCTTTCTGGTTCCCAGCAAGCAGTTTGAGGTGCGTAGTTTAATTAAAACACAAAGACTTTATGGGAAAAGTCAGACACAAGTTTTGACATTTTAAAGGTGCTAATTTTATGTGAAGTTTCAGCTAACCTGTGGAGCAAGCACTGTTGGTTGTCTTGGTACTTTACCAGTTATTAATGGTTGTACCAAAATGACCATAAATATGTCAATGTGATGCAACAAACCAAACTTTTAAGCGTTGATAAGTGCTTCCTGTTTATTCAACCTTTTCAGACATATTGCAGAGGTTGGTTTATGCAATCTTTATCTGTTTTTTTAATTATTGTATTGCATATGATGCTAGAGACTGTGGTGTGCTACCTAGCTCAATGTAATTTTAGAAAAAAAAGTCGCAATATTGTTTCTCTCAGGCTTACAGTCAGATCATAAGTGTAATTCTTGGACTGGTAAGTAGAGTGTCGGGGTGTATTAACAGGTTAAGTTTACCCAGTATCACAGTTAGCACAGCTCTTTATGTGCTGACCTACAGGTAACTGAAATATTGTTTGGATGTTAAAACAATACAAGCAGCAATTTCTTTCTTAGACAAAGGAGGGATTATTTATAAGTTAACACTTATATTATTTCAAGATCATCTGGGGGAGGTATTCAAGCTAACCAGCGGTGTGCTGGTGGTTCTACTCAGACATAAGTTTAGGATCTTTCTGCACCAATAGTTAGCTGGACATTGCCAATGTAGCCGGGTGATAGGGAGAGAATGTGTAAGCGGTCCAGTTAGCTCAGTCTTTAGAGCATTCGCCCTGTTAGCAAAAGGTCCCGGGTTCGAATCCTGGACTGACTGCACATTTTTCTCCCAATGTTACATTGGCGCCCAACATAAATGACACGCGGTCATTATGGTACGAGTGTTTGAGAAGTACTTATGAGTTGTATGTAGAGCACATGGTCTGTGGAAATTCGAGGACGAATTTCAAGTTGCCCAGGGTGTATGTAGCCGGGTGATAGGAAGAGAATGTGGTCTGCGGTCTGGCTAGCTCAGTCGGTAGAATATTCGCCCTGTTAGCGAAGGATCCCGGGTTCGTGTCCTGGACTTGCTGCACATTTTTCTCCCTATGTTACACCGATATGACCATAATTATGTTGGTGCAATGTAACACAAAACAAACAGTAATTGCTATCACTTTCTTTGCTTATTACTCTTTCTGCCTTTGTTAACACTTTCTGCCTTTTTTAGCTCACCTGAGCACAACTTGCTCAAGGTGATCTTTTGTGGTACCGCTTCATACGTCGTCCGACGTCGGTCGTGCGGCGTCAACATTTTAGCTTGTGAACACACTAGAGGCTGCAGTTTTTATCCAATCTTCATCAAACTTGGTCAGAATGTTTGTCTGCATTAAAATCTTGGATTAGTTCATTATTGTGTCACCTGGGGTAAAAAAGTAAGTCACTAGGTCAAATTGTAGGAAAAACTTGTGAACAAGCTAGAGACCACATTTATAGCCCAATCTTCACCATACTTAGTCAGAATGTTTGTCTGAATGAAGTCTTGGATGAAGTCATAACTGGGTCACGTGGGGTCAAAAAGTAGGTCACTAGGTCAAATCTTAGAAAAGGCTTGTGAATATGCTAGGGGCACCATTTATGGCCCAATCTTCACCAAACTTAATTGGAATGTTTGCCTCCATGAACTTTTGGATGAGTTCATAACTGGGTCACGTGGGGTCAATAAGTAGGTCACAAGGTAAAATCTTAGAAAAAACTTGTGAACACACTATTTATCGGCCAATCTTCATCACACTTGATCAAAATGTTTGTCAGCATGAAATCTTGGATGAATTTGTTATTTGGTCACGTGGGGTTAAAAAGTAGGTCACTAGGTCAAATCTAAGAAAAAAGCTTGTGAACACAATAGATGCCCCATTTATGGCCCAATCTTCACCAAACTTAGTCAGAATGTGTGTCTGCATGAAATCTTGGATGAGTTCGTTATTGGTTCACGTAGGGTCACAAAGTAGGTCACTAGGTCAAATCTTAGAAAAAGCTTGTGAACGCGCTAGAAGCCCATTTATGGCCCAATCGTCACCAAACTTTATCAGAATGTTTGCCAGTATGAAATCTTGGATGAGTTCATTACTGGGTCATGTGGGGTCGAAAGGTAGGTGACTAGGTCAAATTTTACAAAAGCTTGTGAACACACTAGAGGCCACATTCATAGCCCAATCTTCATCAAACTTGATCAGATTATTTGTCTGCATGAAATCTTGGATGAGTTTATTATTGGGTCATGTGGGGTCAAAAAGTAGGTAACTAGGTCACATTTTAGAAACACCTTGTGAAAACACTTAGAGGCCATAATGATGGCCCAATTTTTACCAAACTTGGCCAGAATGTTTGCCAGTATGAAATCTTACATATATTTAGAAGGGGGTCATGTGGATTCAGTAGGTTTCTAGATAAAATCCCAGAAAATGTGATCAAAACCCAGTGGACACACTTATGGTTCAGTCTTCACCAAAGATTTCTGAAGTAAATGACTCTTAATTTCATGATGCCAGATATGAGCCTACTAAAAGCCTGTGTCATCAGGTCGATTAAGGGCCATCATGGCCCTCTTGTTCACATTTTACTTTTCTGCTTCGCTGTTGTGAAGAATAAAACATGCAAGGAGTTTTTAATCCGCAAAAAAGAAATCATATTTTATCAGTAGTGTGTACTATAGTAAGTCGTTTTCATTTTCAGCCTGTGTATTTTTTATAGATCTAGCCTGAACTAAGTCTGAGCTTGGCTTAAGTGTCCCAGATCCATTTTGTTTGGTGTTTCTTTTGATTTCAGGTGGTTACATTTGTAGTAGGAGTTGTGATATTGATAGTGTCACTGGTTGTTGGCTATGTTCTCACCCACATCTCAGCAGATCTCTTCCAATGTCCTTCGGAGACCGCAGCTGGCCCTGTGTCATTATGAGGTCTGTGCTAGATGTTGTGACCTAGACCAGCTTTGATTGCTAGCCCCTCCCACCTCCATATTGTTAGATGTCAGTGGGATTTAGTGCTTTGCTGTGCCCATTACTGTTGTTTTGGTTTAAGCAATTAAGGTATTGATGTATTTGATGAAAAATTAAATATCTGACAATGACAGGTGTTAGATTCTTAATAAGAAAACCAGTGATTATTAATATTGGAGAATATTGTAGTTATACAATTTAATTAACATACACACCTTGTATAGATGTGCTTTAAATCATTCAATATTTTTAGGTTCTTTAAATGATTCAATATTTTTTGACACAACTTCAAAATATTATGGAAGAAGTTTTGCAAGTAAACTTTTTGATACTTACAGGTGACATTCTAAAACAATTTCTACTTGTTTTCACAGATATGTTGCTTTTGATTTGAGTTTTACTAGACTGTTTGACTGAGAAAAGTGTCCTGGTCACTCTGTTTAATTTCAACAAAACTGCTAAAATTATTAGTTTGAAAAGAAATGATCATCAAAAATTGAACATTGAAACTAAATAATGTACTTGTTATCAGTCATTTTGAACAATAAGCAGTAAGTCTAAGAAAATTATATTATCAAAATACATTAGCATTAATTAATCTATATGACTGAGTCATCTGTTTAAAACACCTTGCAATGTCTATAGATCCTGTGTTTGATTCTGTTCACACCTGTTGTTCGCAATTCCAATTTCTGCTTCTTCTGGTAATGGCTTGTATTTATTAGTTCATAGTCACCTATTAACAAAGCTAATGCATGCTTGTAGACAAACATGAACAAACCTTTTTGAACCTTAATTTGGTTTTTAAAGTTGCCAATACACATATTGTCTATTTTGCCTTATTACTTTTGTAAAAAACAACAACAATAACAACAACAAACCGATAAACAACAATTGATTTTTGATTGGTTATTACTTGTTAAAAAAATTGTCATTTAGCTTGGTATAAACATAAGCGTTTAAACAGTTTTCTAGCTGTCTGTACAGAGCTCAGTTCACCACAAAATTGCATGCTTAAATATACATCATGCTTATTATGTCATTCAAACACTGTATAATGATTGACCTGAAAGTGATGAAAGAAGATAAACATGGGTTCTGTGACTACACCATATGTACATTTAACCTGATGTGGGCAATGCCCATAGATAAGCCACTGACCAATCAGCAGAGAGATTGTTGGTAACTCACTAGTCGTAGTCTTGATACATTGCAAGTTTAGCTGACTTTTTGAAATAAGATTAAATTCTAGTCATACAGTGTCGCTGGGGTCTGAGCGACCCAGGCAATCAACATCTAGATAGAATTGTAGATGATGATAGTTTGATGTATTCTTTGAGGTCAATATTAAACTTAGCATGACCAGCTCAAGTTGACAAAAGTAGATGGAAACTTACATTTTCGTTGGCACTACCATAGTTCCAATTACATTGAGACACTTGAATAGTTGTTTTTTATTTGCTAACCAAATAATTTTGCATGTGCTGTTCCTTTCAGACTACCGTTTTCCTCAGTTTTCTTCACTGGTCAATATTAACAGAAAATACATATTTTCCAATGGCACAGTTTTTTTTCTCTTGAATTTCTTGAATTTTTTTACCTAAAAGTGGTTTATTCCTTTGGCTAAATAAGCTAATCAGAACAGTCCAGCTACATGATCTACCTGCATGTTACCTGTCATGTGGCTAAGTGGGACAGAGCATTCTAGGATTTGGCATCGTGTCTGTTGCTACCGGTAATCTGTATTATTTTAAATTATTTAAAGCTTGCATTAGCTACGTAGGTGATGCCTGAAAATATTTTACAAAGAGTCTGGTTCAGACAAACCCTTGTCTTTCTTCTCTATGAACTCTTTCATTCTTTGCATGCTATGTTCTTTTGTCTGCTTTGCACATATTGATAAGTCAAAGGCAAATAGTGTAGACCAAGATCAGCCATGTACAATATCGGAACAGGATCAAACCTATTTTATTATAAGTTTTTAGCTATATGTCTAGTCACCATGGCATGTTGGTGTAAGAAGATGACTAAGAATTAATATGGGTTATCCACAAATTGTAGCAAGATAAGGGTAAATGTATATTTGGTGGTTTATTTGTTGACAATTACTTGATAAGAATAAGACATGTAACTGCTACAATTTGTGTTGATCCATCAAGACCTGGCTGATCTGAATCGTCACTATTGACCTTAAGTATGCATAGAGTTCAGTATGCATGGTTGTATCATTAGTCAGTATGTTTGTTTGTGATTAACCTACCTTGAATCCCCTCAACATTGTGAGAAACCAGATTTAACCATGTTTTCATTGCCTGAAGAATATGGTTTTCTTTTAAAAGAGACACCAAATTGCTGTCCAGACAATTGTATATACCGTTTAACTATTTTGAGAAAAAAACTTAATATTAATGACTTTAAAAGCTTTTCATGTTTTTCCAGGCAATCTGATTATAAAATGAAGTCATATGTAGGTTACATCTTTAGAATCTTGTATTCACTGCTGTCCAGGTAGATAATTTGGGAATATTTTTTAAGGTGATTTTGCTTTTGTGTACAAAGAATGTACATAATGGGCATACTTTCTTAGAAAATTGGCAATGCTTTCTTGATAAGCATTTTTTTCCACTTTTATCAAAAACTGTTTGTCTTAATAATCTTTTGCCATATCCTTTAGCTGAACATTTGTTGCAAACAAAAAGATTTGACTTGCTGAATGTCATACAATTAAGAGACTAAAAATAAGACAATCTATCTTTCAAACTATGTAAATTATCACAAATCAGGAAAGGAAATATGACCAGCATTGGTCCTCTTGTGAGGCTGAACTTATACTAACATAGCTACAACATCAGGTAGATCATATTGATGTAGTATTGGTTCATCATCATAATGAACAGTTTACAAATAAACCCTTCAATAGAAGTATCCATTAGAATCTTCAGGGGTGCCTTGGCCTATTGGGTAAACAATTTGTATCGTCTGTGACCTTATTGCTTGTCAATGTCTTAGTTTGAGTCCCAGTTGGGGAGAGAACTTTCATGTGGGAAGGTACCATGTGCAGATAGATATACCCAGTCTAGGGTCTCCCACCACCATTAACTGCATATCGCTATGACGACCATTATTGTGTCAATGTCTTAGTTTGAGTCCCAGTTGGGGAGAGAACTTTCATGTGGGAAGGTACCATGTGCAGATAGATATACCCAGTCTAGGGTCTCCCACCACCATTAACTGCATATCGCTATGACGACCATTATTGTGTCAATGTCTTAGTTTGAGTCCCAGTTGGGGAGAGAACTTTCATGTGGGAAGGTACCATGTGCAGATAGATATACCCAGTCTAGGGTCTCCCACCACCATTAACTGCATATCGCTATGACGACTATTATTGTGTCAATGTCTTAGTTTGAGTCCCAGTCAGGGAGAGAACTTTCACGTGGGAAGGTACCATGTGCAGATAGATATACCCAGTCTAGGGTCTCCCACCACCATTAACTGCATATCGCTATGACGACTATTATTGTGTCAATGTCTTAGTTTGAGTCCCAGTTGTGGAGAGAACTTTCATGTGGGAAGGTACCATGTGCAGGTAGATATACCCAGTCTAGGGTCTCCCACCACCATTAACTGCATATCGCTATGACGACTATTATTGTGTCAATGTCTTAGTTTGAGTCCCAGTTGTGGAGAGAACTTTCATGTGGGAAGGTACCATGTACAGATAGATATACCCAGTCTAGGGTCTCCCACCACCATTAACTGCATATCGCTATGACGACCATTATTGTGTCAATGTCTTAGTTTGAGTCCCAGTCAGGGAGAGAACTTTCACGTGGGAAGGTACCATGTGCAGATAGATATACCCAGTCTAGGGTCTCCCACCACCATTAACTGCATATCGCTATGACGACCATTATTGTGTCAATGTCTTAGTTTGAGTCCCAGTCAGGGAGAGAACTTTCACATGGGAAGGTACCATGTGCAGATAGATATACCCAGTCTGGGGTTTCCCACCACCATTAACTGCATATCGCTATGACGACCATTATTGTGTCAATGTCTTAGTTTGAGTCCCAGTCAGGGAGAGAACTTTCACGTGGGAAGGTACCATGTGCAGATAGATATACCCAGTCTAGGGTCTCCCACCACCATTAACTGCATATCGCTATGACGACTATTATTGTGTCAATGTCTTAGTTTGAGTCCCAGTCAGGGAGAGAACTTTCATGTGGGAAGGTACCATGTGCAGGTAGATATACCCAGTCTAGGGTCTCCCACCACCATTAACTGCATATCGCTATGACGACTATTATTGTGTCAATGTCTTAGTTTGAGTCCCAGTCGGGGAGAGAACTTTCACGTGGGAAGGTACCATGTACAGATAGATATACCCAGTCTGGGGTTTCCCACCACCATTAACTGCATATCACTATGACGACCATTATTGTGTCAGTGTCTTAATTGAATGTTTCATCATTTACACTCAATTATGATTAGCACGGCATGATAGAATTAGTTTGTGACTGTTATTGTCTTGCATAATTGGACTAACTGAGCCCTAACAATAACCCAACTCTTGTTTTTTGCCAATAAATTATCTTTGGCACAGCAGCAACAAGTTTTGGGTGGTGATATAATAGCAAAGATATAACCTAAGTTAACAAAGCAGGCCATTTGAGAATATAAATTTCAAAGTAACTTACATTCTGTATGGCTAACTAGATAGAAAATTGCTACCAATATATGTATAGGGGATATCAAGTTATTGCTGTCATCCCTAATGCCAGGTTACATAGAAAATAACAATCACCACATTACTCCAATTATATTGAATACAAACTATACATGGTTTGTAGGGAAAGTAAAAGATGCACTTCCAGGCCAACATATATCTGCTCTATGAGTTGGCCTGGTGTCAAGAAAATACGTGGTATCCTGTCCTGTGTTCATAGTATATTATGACAGAGAAAACATCTCTGAATCCGCTTCAATTGAAAGAGTGTTGACTAAAAAACAAATAACTTGTCTGTATGTGGCTGTGTTTGTTTTATTTCAGACAACAACATTGGTGGTCGGTGTTGTGCTCCTGCTACTGTCTCTCCTTGTCTCGTACCTCCTCAACCAGAGAGCAGACATCCTGTTCTCACAGCAACCATGGAGAAACTTCTCGCAACTGGAATCTGACTCACTTTAGACACAATGAAAGAAACCAGTATTGACATCAATAGATACCAGTAGAGACAAGCTTGTGACAAATGTTCTTCTAAAATTTCTTGATGCACTAATAGTTCCTGATTTAAGCATTGGTTGCCAAAAACTCTACCAACTGCTTTTGCATTGACATTGTTACTTAACTAAAAGAATTGACCTTTTGTACCTTATTAAGGTACATTTAATTTTGGTCCCTTAAGACAGATGCAGTCTAATTTAAAGTTGATGCTACCAATGGTAATATAGACAATGTTAATGATGCTACTGCTGCTACAGCATTGTTACACCTAACAGTATGTTTGTGCAAGCAAGAAATATACAAAAATATGAACATGCAATCTTGTACTTAGTTCAATAGTAGAAATTGTGATAACTTGCATTTACTGAGGTTGCACAGTTGGATTTAACCGATCGGGCCTGAAGGCATCAGACAATAGGTACATAATATGATACAATGGCAAGAACAGTAACATGAGTATTCATGCTTAAAATGGCACATCCTCAATTTAGAGTGTGTTTTTGTTTTTTGTTTTTTTTAAATTAAAGTTATGTACCATCAAGCACAAATGATATTTACCATGTGTGGTCAATAGGGAGATAACACCCTATGTCCAGTATCAGTCCTTATACTTGTATAAGCTGGCTGTTAGCCTTACTGACCACTAGGTGGCACCACGACATAATGTGATACAATGGTGCAAAAGCTGTATACCCATCATTACTGAGTTCAAGGGCACAACAATAATAACATTCCCTCTTTTCTTATACATGATAGCTAAATAAAGTTATGTCCTAATGCCAACTGAAATTTACTTTTATTATCTCTCTTGACAACTTAGTGGATAAGCTCAAGGTGCTACTCACTATAATTGTTCCTAACTGTATCAATGTTCATGATGGGAGTAGTGGTTTGTGAACAATGGTTAAAGTAGAATTTTAAAAAATAAAATACTATTGTTTAATTTGAGTTATATTGAAAGGTAGTTTATGTAAAAAATACTATTACCTATTTTGGCTAAGCATGCAAAAAAAATGTATTTTTAAAAATAATTAACATTTTTGGCTCTCGCTGAATACCATTTGACAACAACAACATTGTGCTCTGAAGTAACTGATAACGAAAGTCTCTTTTACATATTGATATGCCATCATAACATTATTATCTAACAAGGTGTTTTGTACAGTATATGTCAACAGTGTTTAATGTTGCTTAAATTTTCTAGAAAAATATTACTCATATTTACTATCTATGGCATCTTTGGATTTGAACTATGTTTCTTATTTTATTATGTCTTAACTGTATCATTTGTTTCATTACCATGTGCAATAGTCCGTATATATTAAGGAACTCTTCTTAAGCATATAATTGTTATTAGCTGTGATTATAAACTAGAACAAATGAAACCAATGTAATACTGTAAAATAAGTTCTAGTTACCTTGTCATAGTGAATGTCACTAATTTTCCTATTAGAGTTGTGTCCCAGCAATCCACTGCCTGGGTCTATGTTCCAGTCACAGCATACTCCTACTAAGGCTATGGCCTTCCGGATGACCCATGTTGTGACACTGGTTCTTCCCCGACACTTCTCCTCCAAAAGATGGATGTCAATTATTTTGTGGCAGAGAAATATTTAACAATTTAAGGACATTATTTAAATAAATTATATTTTATTAAGAAAGCAGCACAAAAAAAGAATGGACCCAGTTCTTCCACATGTCCAAATACTACAAGACAATAATACATCTGGAATTGCTGTGTATTATATGTTCATATATATATGTGTGAGATTTTTGTTTTAAATGTGGTATGTTTTGACTCCTTTATAACTCATTTGTTTGTTTCATCACATGGATGTTTGTTACATTGTATTATCTATTTTTGTAAATAGCTAAATATTTTAAGCACTCATTAAAGTTTATAGAAGTTTGCATGGGTTGTGTAAAGAGTTTAAACTTTGACTGACCTCTCTCCATATTTTTGCTCTGTGTAAAATAAAAAAGCAATAGTGACATTTATAACATAATAATTTTTTTTGCTATTCATTTGTAAAACTTCAGTACAAAAATCTAGATCTAAATAGCAAATGACAATGCTGTAATACTTAAATTGGGAGAAAATTGTAAGGCTTGAAGTATGCACATGCAAAAAACAACTAATGTAAACTTTGGATAAAATATCAAGAAATGTTTAAGGAAAAGTTAAGATGCTGCAATGTTAAAAATAATTTGTCTACATCGATGCAACATAAACATTAACAGCAGACATATTAACACAGATCATGTGCATATTAATCGGAAAACAGTTTTTTTTTCTATAAATCTTTTGATGAGCAAACACTTTGGCCTCTTTCACCATGTCACTTTACAAATTTATGTTGATGTTGTTTTTGTTCTTTTTTGTCTGAAGCACCTTTGTGTTTCTTCCTACTGATTCATAAACTAACACACTATGTACAAGGTCAAATTTGCATTAATTGTTCATGTTAAGATATCATTATAATATTTTTGTGGCTTATTTATTTTGTCTGTACAAAGATATACATGTACTGTGATTTGATAATAAAAATTCTATTTCACATCAGCTGTGTTATGTGTCATTTTTGACAATTCACCACTTGCTGCTACAATTCTTAAACTAAACACAAGCAACAATGTCACTCAGTACTAGGCACAAGTCAGGACCAGACTCAGTACTAAACACAAGTCAGGGCCGGACTCAGCCCTAAACACAAGAAAGGACAACACTCCATGCTAAACACAAGAAAGGACAAGACTCCATGCTAAACACAATTAAGGACCAGACCCAACACTAAACACAAGTAAAGGCCGAACTTAATATGAAATACAACTTATTGCTGGACTCGATACTAAATTCACCAAGGACCAGACTCAATACTAAATAAAAGTAAGGACCAGACCTAATACTAAATACAAGTAAAGGCAAGACTCAATACTAAATACAAGTAAGGGCCAGACTCAATACTAAACACAAGTAAGGACCAGACCTTATACTAAACACAAGAAAAGGCCAGACTCAATACTAAATGCAAGTAACGACCAGATTCAATACTAAATACAAGTAAGGACCAGACTCCATACTAAATACAAGTAAGGGCCGGACTAAATACTAAATACAAGTCAGGGCCCGATTCAATGCTCATCACCTAAAACGACAAGACTCCATGCTATACACAAGTAAGAAGCAGACTCAATAAAAAAACACTAGAAAAGGCTGGATTCAACATTAAATTCAAGTAAGGGCCAAACCCAATACTAAACACAGGTAAGAACCAGACTCAACACTAACTACAAGTTAGGGCCAGACTCAACACTAAACACTAGTAAGGGCCAGACTCAATACTAAACTCAAGTAAAGGCCATGCTCTGAGATCACAGCTTGATCCATTATTTGTGGATTATATGCAGAGATGTCAAGTTATGGAAAGAGGTTGTAAAACAATTGGTCACAAAACAAATTATCGCTAGGGATTATTGCACTGCCATTGGTCAGTAACACTCAGATCCCCACCCTTTTCCTGATAACATTGCACCCTTAGAGAAACGACCACCTGAAATTCCATCAATGTTTGCCTCTCCTCACCCCCACTTAGTTATGTACTGTCCTTATCATCGATTTAGAGTAACCTCCCTTTAAAAACATCATGGCAGACTCGGGATTTGCAGGTTTGTCAATTTCGATGATTTTATGAATCTGATACACTTTATTAGCCCAGGAACCAAGTAGTAATCCCAAAATAATGTATAAATCTTTGTTTTCTTTAATGTGAACAACAATTCAATTGACACGCCTTGCTGAACACACGTTCTTCATACTGAATTTGAAACACGTGGGTTATGTTTACAAACATAGAGCCTCTATCGCCCATATTGGTGATAGTGATCAATTCAGGTGTTACCTAATTCATAGAAAGTCAAAACTGTTTTAGAATACAATAAACCTTATATTTGTTGGTCAACTAATAACCACTCCGCGGCTCTCATTTATCACCCTGAGCATTTCAAAAGCAATAGTTAACTCATATTTTTTAGACAGTAGGAATGTCGTTATCAACTAACAGCATTCCTGTAAGGTCATGGTAGAATAGACCCATATGTAACAGAATAATAGAATTGAGCAACTCAAGGAATTGACCTTAGATCTACCCGATAGTAGGGGGTCGCTCTACCGAGCAATAGATCTGTGAACGACCTCCAGAGAAATTGCTACACTCGTCCCACCTTAGACAATGAGATTCACCCAGAATCTCAGAATACTGCAGTAGGTCATGGCACCAAATGTAACAGAAACAGTAAGCCTATACGAAGATTCAAGCCATAGACCTCCCCAATACTAGCAGGTTGCTCTCCCAAATTATTTATAGAGACCATGTGAATAAACTATCGGTGAAACTTTTGCTACTTTATGGAGATATTTAAAGCCATATATCCTGCATCATTTTTTGCTTACTAAAAAGCTTAACAATTATAGAACAGAAAATTATATCTTTTATCATAGTTACAATATCTGTAAAGAAAACGGGCAAGATAATGTGTAGATACAAATAAAACATATTCTCTAAAATCACAAGTGATGACCAATTGAAAAATGCTATTTCTAAAAAAATATCTTCACTTTAATTTAAGTGTTACTTAATTTTATAGTTATCTTTTATTCTGTTGTAAATATACCAGTCAATAATAAGTCTTTTGTCACAAATCACCCATCTATTTAACATTATGCACTTTAACAACAATGAAATTTGTTTTAATGATTATGACAATTACAGCTATCTAAAATAACACACTTTTTCATCATAAATAATAAAAAAAAATCTTATTTCTACAATACTTAGTTTTTGCCCTACAAGATTTACTATGGAACATGGTCGTTTGATGTTATTCATATTCACTTTTTTTCATTATATTTTAAGTTACCCCTTTAATAGTTACAATCTTTACTAAGAGAAAGCAGAAATATTTGGGGGTGTTTTTTAAATTTTTGAAATATTCGCCTACCTGAAAACTTTTAAGGAAATCCACAAACAGTGTTCATTAAGGTACTTCTTTTTCATACATTCATCTTTTTTATTCCATTTTATAAGAATATGACAACAGAGTATTTATAAAACTGTCTTTAGAAAAGTCTCCATGAACAGATAAACTTAAACAACTAAAAATAACCATCTCAATATCAAACTGTACTTTTATTTTTCTATGGTTACAATTTAATCATTTTTACAAGTTTTGAGGTTGAAACAATGTTAAGGTATATTTTTGTTATCATTTTGAATGTGTGTTTTTTTGGTTTTTTTATTAGTCATTTCTTTTTTTGCATTCTCTACTTTGTTTCAAAGATTTGTTAATATAGATAGATTGATTCTATCAGCTGTCCTTGTTTTTGCAGGATTACAGGGCTTGAATTTAAGCTCACATACTTAGTAAATGTGAGTCAGTTTTGATGATAGCAACCTCACATTAAATCAACTTGTTTAATATTGCGAGTCCTGAATTGAACAACGAAGTCTTAAGATGAATGTTTTGGAACCGTATTAATCTTTATCATGTTGGTTGGATTACAATGCAATAAACAAGCAAGTTTTTATGATTTGGATTGCAAGTAACGACGTTGTTCGCATAGGGGGCACTTGTGATACCCAGTGATTGCTATTAAGTACCCATTGTTTTTACCGTGTATATTGTAATGTATCTCTGCTCATCTAAAATGTCAACTTGGACAAATTTCTTAAATGCACTGTAACCAGTTAAGGTAACAGACAACGAAACAAGCAGTCCCCCAAAAGCACCCAATTCATGGAAAAAATGAATGAAGAACTTAAATATTGACCTGGAATACTCTGTCAACACCTTGAATATTCTAAATAAAATAACATGCAATGCAAGGAGCATGCACCATTTGGTATGTCATCATAATTATGTAAATAGTTCAACATATTTTTGTTGGACTGTACACATTGTTAACTAAAAGACCTATCTTTAACACCAATACAAACCTGTTCACAGACTTGTTCTCCATCTAGATGTGTATGCCATTTATAAACTTTTCATAGAAATACAGTGTTGAATAATGTTAAAATTGTCACCGTCCTAATGATAAAAGGTTAAATGACACTTGTTCTGATGATTATACATTAAAACAAGCATGTTTTTTCCCCTGGTTTATTGAAGTGTTTACATAAAACAACTGCATACTGAAATCATTTACTTTTTAATCTTATTTAGCATTAACAGATTATGTAATTCAAAACTTAAAAAAAAAAGTAACTTATAGAAATTTTGAGTTACATAATTACACTTGGGAAAAATTACAATTGGAAAAAACGCTTGAATTCAAGCACTGGTTGTAATCGTGTATACTTATTTTATCTTCTGGATGAACAACTTCATTACATTTACTACTGTATCGACATGTTGTATGATGTAATGTGTTGATGAGCTGTCTTTCTATATTAGTCATGTCCCTGTGAATGTAAGGTTGTTTTATGTGTTACTTTATTATATGCAAGTATTACTGAATCTTTAAAAACTTGATATAGGTTTACTGCTGCACCTAATTGGAACAGAAGAGGTGGTTCTTGGAATTTCTATGTAATGTTGCATAATTTTGTACATTTTTACAGAATAGTTTTTGTTTTTTATCATTATTTTTACATGAATTGTGACATGTGCTATTTCTTATTGTAAATTAAGAATATGTTAAAACATATATGTTACAGCAAATGTTAAAATAATTAATGCTGGCAAAAAATGACTGATGATTATTCAAATAAATCATTCTGACTAGGTCTTGGACAACACCATGCTTATGCAACACCTTTACTAAAAAAAAAAAATACATGTATAAAAATATTTCATGAATTTATTGCATATTCTTTTAAAAGCATAATTATATTACAATTTTGATTGTAAGATAGTAACAAAGCTGGTTTTATTAGATTGTTTTAGATACCTTTATGAGCATTTTATATAATAAAAAATAAGTTATAATAAACTTCCTAATTATTGTATCTGAGGTTTAGGTAATTGGCCTGCGTAATTAATCTTGAATTCTTTTAGCATTACCTGCCCGTTCATTGTAAAAAGTAACAATTGTAGTTACAACATCAGTAGGTCATTACTTTCAGCCAAATATCTTTTTACCAATATATTTAATACAGCTACAGAAAGTTTATATAATGTGTTGAACCCAGATGAGGAGTTTAATTCTGTTTGTTCTAGGCCTGTATGTGAAGCTTAAAGACAGAGCCAAACCTCTGCCAGATCGACTGAAGTTGATTCGGTTTGCCTGGAAGTGCCCAGAAGTGTTCATCCCTAACAAGGAGCAGGTGCTTACAGACATTCTCTGTGGACTTCTGTTGAATCAGAAAAAGTAAATGTTTTTAAACCCCAAAGCCATTCTTTACATAGACAGTATTTCCATTAAGATTTAGCTGCCTCATATCTGTGGTTAATCACAAGGGACAATTTTGGAATTTGTTCTTTTGCATGTTAAATAGTTTTGTACTTGTTTAAATATAATAGTTTTTTTAACTAGTTACAAATAGCTAAAGATCTGGTGCATTGTCTTTTTGCATATATAATTATGTTATTCCCTTAATGCAAATATTGTATATTTATCTTGTTTTGCTGGAACACATAAAAGCCATTCATCAGTACTGACTCTCATGAATATATACAGGTCCTTTGTACTGCTTGTGTGTACACAATCATCCTTAGATTACTAAGCTCAAATTGTTCAGGCATAGGAAACAAGTTAAGATTCAAATCAGCGAGCAACTGCTTTGCTGAATGAAAAATACAAAGTGTTAGCTCAGTAAACTTATATACCATCAGGAACCAGGTTCTGTTTACTTTTTTATCTGAAGCACTAGTTTAAACTAACTCCATTTATATACCCTCAGGAACCAGGCCCCATTAACTAACTCCTTTCAGAAGCGCTTGTTTAAATCATATTCATTTATTAACCCTCTGGAACAAGACCAGATTAACTTCCACCTATTTGAAGCACATGTATAAGCCAGATTCATTTGCATATATCCAGGAACCAGGTCAGTGAAGATGAAGTTGTCCAGGTGTGGGAGTGCCTGTGGGAGGTTCTACACTGTCGCCAGGTTGTCACTCAGTCCGAATCCTGTCCTCTGGTCATCCTCAGGCAATATATGCCTCAGGTAATTACTTACGTTGTTACAACCGGTGTCGCTATTTAAGATTTATTTATAAAATGGCACGTTTACTAAACAACG
Organism: Sinonovacula constricta; assembly: GCA_007844125.1. Lineage (NCBI taxonomy): Eukaryota > Metazoa > Mollusca > Bivalvia > Cardiida > Solecurtidae > Sinonovacula > Sinonovacula constricta. The sequence goes on from CM017560.1 coordinate 17,952,500, forward strand.
AAAAGGTGTAACAGAAAGAACAAGCCAGCAACAAACTAGTACAATAAAGTTTTATTTTAATAAACAATTAAATCTATAGGGTAACAAAATAATAACAAATATATCAGACAAAATTTGAGAATGCAAAATAAATGTTAGCTTACAGTTTGTCCCTTTAGGAGGTGTCCCTTTAACAGTCCAATTAATAATCCAATGTCAAATAATCTTGATGAGTTTTTCGGTAGAATGTCCTCGTAGATCTGCACAGTTGAAATAATCCAAAGGTAGAACAATACAAGAATGCAATTAATATAATTCCAAATCCAACACTTTAATATTCATATCACTGTAGAATATAGTAAGTCCATGTTCGTTCCAACAAAGAAAGGTTTAACATAGAAGCTGCAAGTATTTCCAAACTTCTGGGGTATATGTCCAAACTTTGTCCACGCTTCCCCCTAACATCGGCTAACAAGCCCTTATATAGACCAAGGAATTTCTAAAACGCAGAAGTCTCTAAAACAATCCCGAAACCTAGAACATTCTCAAGACCAGTTAAAAATAAACAAATGAAATTTCTAGCATGATCCTTTTCTATCTAGAAGTTACGCAAATGCTACGTCACTAATACTACACAGTAAACAACCCTTGACCTGACTAGCGTAACCTTAAACGCTGGTGTATTACTGTACATAACAACTTCCTTGAAGTCTATGTTTCGCTGAAGCTTTGGCTGCCATGTAGTCTTGAATATGTATTGGTTAGTCATGACTTTGCGCTTGCCTTGCTCCGCATGATTTTGCTTGAGTTAACTCTACGCTCAGAACACCAGTCAATTTAAATGCAAAGAAAATTTAATTTGTAGATTGTATTATTTTTTAGGTCAAATGTGATGCCTTAGAATGAAAAGCTAGTTTTTTTGTTTTGGAAGAATACATTTTTTGTTCATTGCTTCATGCCATTGTGCATGTAATTTCCTACATAAAGGTGACATATTTGATCACCAGCTTGATAGAGCAATCAAAGATATACTGAAAGAAATATACTTCTGGTGTTGATAGCACAGCAGGCTCCTGAACTGAAGTCCCCCTGCCCTAGATCAGTCCAATGTTTTGATATAGCAAACTCATAAAAAATGGTTGTCGTAAACTTCTATTTTGTTCAGGCTCACATAATATGGGAAGTTACATGACTGTTCAACCCAGTGTCAAGTTAATGAGACTGCCTGCAGTTTTGTCTCACTGTTATGCTAATACAGTAAAAGCATCACTATATCTGCTTAGAGCGACCTTTATCTTGAAATAAATAATAACGATTACTGGTGTGACTATAAATTAAGAATACATTTTTTTGACAATCTATATCCTTTATTTGTCTCCAGTTGATGATGGACTATCTCCAGAAGGCCGAGGGATTCAGGGAGGAAGGGATGGCTGCTGTTATCAGGTGTGCCCAGGTCGTCATGGAGTCACCCAGTCTCTCTGTCATCTTCACAGCCAAACTGGAAACTATGGTTGGTCACATTGTCACATACATTCATTACACACTTCTTCTTGTGGGAAAGTGTTCTAATTGATCTTTGTTTCAACCTGAACATTTGTCTTTCTCTACCAAAAATAGCTGGTGCATCAAAACCATCATAATTCTGTCAGTACAGTGTATTTAATAACAAACTTACGTGTTTTTATTCTTACACATTTTTTTTTCCAGCGTACAAGTATATTCTATGTTATCTCAGATTTATCATTTTTCAAGCTGTTCAATTTATTCTTCCATCCATTTGCACATTTTTGTTACCTTTTTTAAAATTATTATGCCTTATTGTTATATGGAATGCGTGCTGGGATTCTGACTTTTAGCCCCAAGCAACACAGTTATAAATTAATATGTGCATCATAGAGATACAAAGATGAACTGCAGTAGTTGTGTGAATCTTGTTTTTTCCCTTTCTTTCTATCACTCTGTAGTGATTGATTGTAAAGATAGATTTGCAAATTAGTTTAAAAAAATCTTATTAAAAATAGTTTTATCATAAAAATAAATAGTAAAACATATAAATAACAAATTTTGACATGTAGGGGTTGTAGGGATTAACGCAGTGAGAAGCTCAAAGTCTGTTCATGAATGTATTTGCTTTTACCAGTTATTATATCTGCATGTTCATCTTTCAAAAGCCCTTTATGTAGCTTTACTGTGCGGTGCCACTGTGGCCAATGTGGCCTTTGATTTGTACTATCTATGTATTGATGCATTAAGTGTGGCAATATTTAGGCTTGAATTAAATTAATTGTTAACACATCATGAAAAATTTTTTTTTCTTCATTGTTTTGAAATACAGGTGCTGTAATGAGACTATTTATCCTGATCAGAACGTTAAATATTTTGTATATTTTGTACCAAACGTTGATGGAAGTTTTTGTTATCTATAAAGGTACATCTACTGTGTGTGTTGTGTGGGACGTTGAAGCAGGACCACCAGCGCTTGGAGGTGCTGACTGAGGCACTGATAGACTGTACTGTAGACAGGTATACAAGGGCTCTCAAGACTTCACCTAATCAGACACAGGTAGGCAAAATGTGAAAACAGCATTGTAAAGTTACAGATATGGAAGAAAATTTGAGTTTAAGCTGTAAGCTGTCCTTTGATGTACTCACTCAGTCATACTCTGTATCAGGATGTAATGATAGATGATGATGATGATGATGATAGTGGTCGTGGTGGTGGTTGTGGTGGTGATGATTAAGTCATTTAACACCATAAATATGATTTTAGTGGGATGAATGGAATCTCTGTATAAGACTACAGTTAACTACAGTTACTATCATAAGGAGTTTGGCACCACTTATCGAGAAATGCATGGACAGAGCTACACTTTCAAGTGGTATCCTCTTAGTAGCAGTGATAAAAACAGTAGTTCTGTTGCAAAAGCCTGTCATTCATTAATTAGATTTTATGACAGATGCAAAGACTTTATTTAGCGAAAATCCAAATTGCATCTAAAATGGATAAGAAAATGATGAAAATTTGTTTGAGTATTTCATAACTGACAATGTTATACCTGTCTTGCTATTGTCAAAGAGATAAAATTGTCTTAACTCATTGAACAATAGAGCCATTTTACCAGGTATTTCCCTGCTCGTCATCTACAACTGGCAGAGCAACCCCTCCTGCCTAGACATATCTGGTGTTTTTTTCTTTCTGGACAAAATCCACTTGGATAAAAGCTGACCCACTGTTTTCCAACCAGACAAAAACCCTCTCGTCCCTTTTTTTTGTTTTTCAGGGGTTTATGACTGCTCTTAAGTCATGCAGTTTGATTCTCATTTCCAGATTCTGAAGTACTGCTGTGACAAATACCTGCCTAAATTAGTCTCACTGTGGCCAAAATTGGAGGGGTCTGTTATAGGACAGAAACTTTCATCTGTATTTCTCACTACAGCAATGCATAAGTAAGTTGTCAGGGAGATAGGTTTTTTTAAATCTATATAAAACCAGAGCTTTTAAAATTGGATACGTAATTTTTTGCATTTCCTAGTACAGTTTGAGACATTTGGAATCTGTGCACCATTTACTCTGGTGTTTAGCTAGAGTCATTGTCCTTTTTAACATTATTTCATACTTAACTCTTCTGTTACCATGGTTATCGAGCGGCTACTAATGGCTGACTTCCATGGATGCTTTTTAGTGTCATAATGGGTACCTGGGTTTATCCACACTATATGATTAGTGTCATAATGGGTACCTGGGTTTATCCACACTATATGATTAGTATCATAATGGGTACCTGGGTTTATCCACAATATATGGTTAGTGTAATAATGGGTACCTGGGTTTATCCACACTATATGATTAGTATCATAATGGGTACCTGGGTTTATCCACACTATATGATTAGTATCATAATGGGTACCTGGGTTTATCCACACTATATGATTAGTGTCATAATGGGTACCTGGGTTTATCCACACTATATGATTAGTATCATAATGGGTACCTGGGTTCATCCACACTATATGATTAGTGTCATAATGGGTACCTGGGTTTATACACACTATATGATTAGTATCATAATGGGTACCTGGGTTCATCCACACTATATGATTAGTGTCATAATGGGTACCTGGGTTTATCCACACTATATGGTTAGTGTCATAATGGGTACCTGGGTTTATCCACACTATATGATTAGTGTCATAATGGGTACCTGGGTTTATCCACACTATATGGTTAGTGTCATAATGGGTACCTGGGTTTATCCACACTATATGATTAGTGTCATAATAGGTACCTGGGTTTATCCACACTATATGATTAGTGTCATAATGGGTACCTGGGTTCATCCACACTATATGATTAGTGTCATAATAGGTACCTGGGTTTATCCATACTATATGGTTAGTGTCATAATGGGTACCTGGGTTCATCCACACTATATGATTAGTGTCATAATGGGTACCTGGGTTCATCCACACTATATGATTAGTGTCATAATGGGTACCTGGGTTTATCCACACTATATGGTTAGTGTCATAATAGGTACCTGGGTTTATCCACACTATATGGTTAGTGTCATAATAGGTACCTGGGTTTATCCACACTATATGGTTAGTGTCATAATGGGTACCTGGGTTTATCCACACTATATGATTAGTGTCATAATAGGTACCTGGGTTCATCCACACTATATGATTAGTGTCATAATGGGTACCTGGGTTCATCCACACTATATGATTAGTGTCATAATGGGTACCTGGGTTTATCCACACTATATGATTAGTGTCATAATAGGTACCTGGGTTTATCCACACTATTTGGTTAGTGTCATAATGGGTACCTGGGTTTATCCACACTATATGGTTAGTGTCATAATAGGTACCTGGGTTTATCCACACTATATGATTAGTGTCATAATAGGTACCTGGGTTTATCCACACTATATGATTAGTGTCATAATGGGTACCTGGGTTTATCCACACTATATGATTAGTGTCATAATGGGTACCTGGGTTTATCCACACTATATGGTTAGTGTCATAATAGGTACCTGGGTTTATCCACACTATATGATTAGTGTCATGATGGGTACCTGGGTTTATCCACACTATATGGTTAGTGTCATAATAGGTACCTGGGTTTATCCACACTATATGATTAGTGTCATAATAGGTACCTGGGTTTATCCACACTATATGATTAGTGTCATAATGGGTACCTGGGTTTATCCACACTATATGATTAGTGTCATAATGGGTACCTGGGTTTATCCACACTATATGGTTAGTGTCATAATAGGTACCTGGGTTTATCCACACTATATGATTAGTGTCATGATGGGTACCTGGGTTTATCCACACTATATGGTTAGTGTCATAATGGGTACCTGGGTTTATCCACACTATATGGTTAGTGTCATAATGGGTACCTGGGTTTATCCACACTATATGATTAGTGTCATAATGGGTACCTGGGTTTATCCACACTATATGGTTAGTGTCATAATAGGTACCTGGGTTTATCCACACTATATGATTAGTGTCATGATGGGTACCTGGGTTTATCCACACTATATGGTTAGTGTCATAATGGGTCCCTGGGTTACTCCACACTATATGATTAGTATCATAATGGGTCCCTGGGTTTATCCACACTATATGATTAGTATCATAATGGGTACCTGGGTTTATCCACACTATATGATTAGTGTCATAATGGGTACCTGGGTTTATCCACACTATATGATAAGTATCATAATGGGTACCTGGGTTTATCCACACTATATGATTAGTGTCATAATGGGTACCTGGGTTTATCCACACTATATGATTAGTGTCATAATGGGTACCTGGGTTTATCCACACTATATGATTAGTATCATAATGGGTACCTGGGTTCATCCACACTATATAATTAGTGTCATAATGGGTACCTGGGTTTATACACACTATATGATTAGTGTCATAATGGGTACCTGGGTTCATCCACACTATATGATTAGTGTCATAATGGGTACCTGGGTTTATCCACACTATATGATTAGTGTCATAATGGGTACCTGGGTTTATCCACACTATATGGTTAGTGTCATAATAGGTACCTGGGTTTATCCACACTATATGGTTAGTGTCATAATAGGTACCTGGGTTTATCCACACTATATGATTAGTGTCATGATGGGTACCTGGGTTTATCCACACTATATGGTTAGTGTCATAATGGGTACCTGGGTTTATCCACACTATATGGTTAGTGTCATAATGGGTACCTGGGTTTATCCACACTATATGGTTAGTGTCATAATAGGTACCTGGGTTTATCCACACTATATGATTAGTGTCATGATGGGTACCTGGGTTTATCCACACTATATGGTTAGTGTCATAATGGGTCCCTGGGTTACTCCACACTATATGATTAGTATCATAATGGGTCCCTGGGTTTATCCACACTATATGATTAGTATCATAATGGGTACCTGGGTTTATCCACACTATATGATTAGTGTCATAATGGGTACCTGGGTTTATCCACACTATATGATAAGTATCATAATGGGTACCTGGGTTTATCCACACTATATGATTAGTGTCATAATGGGTACCTGGGTTTATCCACACTATATGATTAGTGTCATAATGGGTACCTGGGTTTATCCACACTATATGATTAGTATCATAATGGGTCCCTGGGTTTATCCACACTATATGATTAGTATCATAATGGGTACCTGGGTTTATCCACACTATATGATTAGTGTCATAATGGGTACCTGGGTTTATCCACACTATATGATAAGTATCATAATGGGTACCTGGGTTTATCCACACTATATGATTAGTGTCATAATGGGTACCTGGGTTTATCCACACTATATGATTAGTGTCATAATGGGTACCTGGGTTTATCCACACTATATGATTAGTATCATAATGGGTACCTGGGTTCATCCACACTATATGATTAGTGTCATAATGGGTACCTGGGTTTATACACACTATATGATTAGTGTCATAATGGGTACCTGGGTTTATCCACACTATATGATTAGTGTCATAATGGGTACCTGGGTTTATCCACACTATATGGTTAGTGTCATAATAGGTACCTGGGTTTATCCACACTATATGGTTAGTGTCATAATAGGTACCTGGGTTTATCCACACTATATGGTTAGTGTCATAATAGGTACCTGGGTTTATCCACACTATATGATTAGTGTCATGATGGGTACCTGGGTTTATCCACACTATATGGTTAGTGTCATAATGGGTACCTGGGTTTATCCACACTATATGGTTAGTGTCATAATGGGTACCTGGGTTTATCCACACTATATGGTTAGTGTCATAATAGGTACCTGGGTTTATCCACACTATATGATTAGTGTCATGATGGGTACCTGGGTTTATCCACACTATATGGTTAGTGTCATAATGGGTCCCTGGGTTACTCCACACTATATGATTAGTATCATAATGGGTCCCTGGGTTTATCCACACTATATGATTAGTATCATAATGGGTACCTGGGTTTATCCACACTATATGATTAGTGTCATAATGGGTACCTGGGTTTATCCACACTATATGATAAGTATCATAATGGGTACCTGGGTTTATCCACACTATATGATTAGTGTCATAATGGGTACCTGGGTTTATCCACACTATATGATTAGTGTCATAATGGGTACCTGGGTTTATCCACACTATATGATTAGTATCATAATGGGTACCTGGGTTCATCCACACTATATGATTAGTGTCATAATGGGTACCTGGGTTTATACACACTATATGATTAGTGTCATAATGGGTACCTGGGTTCATCCACACTATATGATTAGTGTCATAATGGGTACCTGGGTTTATCCACACTAAATGGTTAGTGTCATAATGGGTACCTGGGTTTATCCACACTAAATGGTTAGTGTCATAATGGGTACCTGGGTTTATCCACACTATATGGTTAGTGTCATAATAGGTACCTGGGTTTATCCACACTATATGATTAGTGTCATAATGGGTACCTGGGTTTATCCACACTATATGGTTAGTGTCATAATAGGTACCTGGGTTTATCCACACTATATGATTAGTGTCATAATGGGTACCTGGGTTTATCCACACTATATGGTTAGTGTCATAATGGGTACATGGGTTTATCCACACTATATGGTTAGTGTCATAATGGGTACATGGGTTTATCCACACTATATGATTAGTTCTAATTATGTCTGTATTTGTGTTGGACCAGGGACCACCAGAGGAGTTATGAAGAGTTCCTGTCAGCCTGGAGCAGCCCTGCTGGTGAATTGAAGCTGCACAGGAAGTCCAAGGGTGTAGACCACTTGTTCACATGTCTCAACCAATTCATGCAACAGGTGAGTGCAAAATGACAGTGAAAGAATGAGAACATGATAGCTGATGTGAAAATATGGAATAGACCAGTTTCCCAATCGGCAATTTTTTAGGTATCACTTGACACAGCAAATAGAAAATGAGGCCATATGTGACAGACCCCTATTGCTGCATATACAAAAAGAATGAAATCAAATAGCATTGATTACTTTCTTTGCAGGAATGGCATGCTTTGAAAGTGAAAAACATTAAAGCATATACTGGGGAACTTAAATGAAAGGGTTGCCTAGGTAACGGAGCGATATTCTGTTGATTAATTGACGATAAAAAATGTGCAATGTGCCTAAGACTGATACATGTACAGCAGTATAATGCTCGAATCGAGTTTTACGTTTAGGTGTAAATAAGAAAAATGGTTTTGTTTGTAGGTGTGTGTTTGCATAGTATGAGACAACATTATGTGACCAAAATCAGGCATTTTGGCTGTCTGATTGCCATTTTGAACCAATTTATATGCTGCTTTCAAGGATCAAATTGTTTCTCCCAAAAAGTTACAAACTAAGCATGCTTTGTTCAATTAAACACAAAATTAAAAAAAAATATGTAAAGTAAACTGCATGTATACTAATAATATTTCAAAGCATGCACTTAGTGAAGAATTTTAAGCTCACAGACACACAATCAATACATAATCAATTAATTATTGTCACTAAAATGAGTTGGTGAGTGGATATTTCACCCATGCCTTTCTTCTGTTCAACTTAATAAGAAACACACCTTTTTATTAATTTTAATCAGAAAAGACACCAAATTAACAAGTAAAACCTTTGTTGTATTATACAAGAGCCATATGGTTCTTTAGCTATCCTAAACACATTTCCTATCTGCACCTTTACACATATGTGTAAAGACTTGAAATTGTTATGTAAACCGCACAGTAGGGGTTTGGGTCATAAAACTGCCATGACCAAGTGCTCCGTTAGTGGATCAACTGTAAGGCTCGTATTCCTTACCGATCAAAGTGATATGCTTATCATATGGCACCCCTTACCCTCCCGACCTCCCATCAGTTACATTATGTCCACAGGTATCACTGTAATGTCCATATATACATGGACATTACCTTTTATGTCAGAAAAAGATTTTACCACAAGAGCAAAAATTCACAGTAAGAACAAAAACATCTTGTGAATTCACAAATACTGACAAAAGTAAAGTCAATCCTAAAAAAAACTTCTTTGCTGGGCAAATGAAAAATTTCTATGTAGCAAGTTGATTAGCTGAAAAAAGGATGAATTGACTGGAACCGCACCGAATTTGGGTCAATTTTCCTACCTTCATACATATACAATGATGTGTTGAAGTTAATGTAAATTGCAAAATTAAATTGTTTTGCTTTCATATTCCATGAGATTGGTCATAAATGCAGGACTCGTTGGGATTCAACCAGTACTCACTGATTATATTGTGTGTGGTAATGTCTGTGGTCCAGTGAACTTCTACATTGACTGCTAAAATCAATGTGACTATATTCAAGCATGGAGAATGACTAAAGTGTTGACTATGACAATATTAATTGTAGTAGGGGAGTTGATGATAATGACAGTGATGGTGTTTGTGGAGGGGATGATAATGACCAGTGACCTTACACTTTATAAATGTTGTCTGTCTTGTAAAAAAGGCTGCTTGATGAGAGATAAAATGCTTGATATATTTATACTTCAGGATACAGATGTGGCTGGGGCACTTGTACAATATCTACCAGTATTCTTTGATGGATTCATTCTACATAATTGGTAAGTGTATTGGAGGGCGGGTTGTTCACTGAACTCATGGCAACGATAGATCTATTCTACAGAAATGGTAGGCATGTGTAGCGAATTGGAGGATATTGTTATAGTAAATTGACTAATAACATTGATATGTTTCATAGTTTGTTTGTTTTTGCTTAAATTTCAAAACAATTCCTGGCTTGTTTGCCATTAGAATGACTAGTATATATGGAAACTTCCAAATGTTTATTTGCATTTACTTATAGTTCAATCACATGCAGATGATTAAATAATTTGAGAACATAATAATTTTGTGCTAGGATTCTCATATTGTTCCTAATCATCAATTTTGTAAAAAGTAAACACAGAACATGTATTATTAATTTATATTTATCCTTATTTATCCTTATTTTGTTGTTTGTTACATTGTGACACTTGGCCTGTAACTCAGTTTATATCATATTCAGTCATAATAACAAGCCTGTTACTGCACATCTTCTTGTGATGAAACTCTGTCAACTGGTCGGCATAGGAATAGAAGAACCTTCATCTAATTTACAGGTATGAATGGTTTAACTTATTGCATTATATTATATTATATTATATTATATTATATTATAATATATTAATTCATAAAGTAATAACAATGTAAAAAATAAAGAGCCATTTTGTAAATGTTCTGAAAGAAATAGTCAGTTGCATCTGTGTACTTATGGTTAAGAAATTCACTTTAAATCAAAGTTGAAATCCCCTGACAGACTACCAGATGACCATGAAATGTTGGTCCTTTGGTTAAGACCTAGGGAATAAAAGACATTATACTTCTGATCAAGGGTCATTGATTTGAGTCCCAGACCCATTGTGAGATGTTCATTTTTGGGCAAGACTTTTACTGCGCATTGCCCCAGGTAGTTACTGCCTGTGAACTGGATCTACCCAGGAAATGGGCTGCTGAGATAGTTTTTAATCAGCTAAGAGATATTTTAATTCTGTAAGTTATATGTCCAGCTGCTGCCAAAGTTAGCAAAATTGATTCCATTGTATCGATGATGTGTATATTCACTTTTGTTGAATAAAACTAAAACATGGTTCCTTGACTTTTAATCCCTTGTTAAATAAGAATGCTTTTTGCATACAGTTTCAAGCTTTTTTTATGTTGTAGGCACAGTCTGCTGCTAAGTTTGATATTACTTTTTTTTTTATTCAAACACAAATTATACCAATAAATACATACAAACAGTTTTACAAAATCAGTTGCATAATGAAATGAAACATCAAATATCATGATTATCAGGAAATTGTGTAACACAAAATGGCAGTATCTTACAATCAAACTTATTTACATAGGCTAGTTTTTTTACATGGCTTTAGGTATAAACTCTATTTTGATTTTATAACTAATTTTGCATAATTTCTTAAATAAAGCCAGGATTTGCAATATGTAAATAAGTGGAATGAACTGTATATCTGATAATTTTCATGCCAACTCTATTCTGTTATTAAGATTGTAAGGAGTATAAGCCATTATAACTAGATAATATTGAAATATGAAATGAGCCCCCTGGTTGAGAGGTAATTCAACTACTCCTCACCATGTGGCTTCAAATTCAGGTCAGAGCTTTATGTGGGTAGGTCTTTTGCTGACCTGTAGTGCTGCTGCACCAGTGGTTCTATTCCGATAAATGTCCTGCAAAACCAATGGATGATACTATAAGGATTAAGGTTGTTTTTCTGCAACAACAGACAATGAACCACGCTGCCTGTCATCTTTACCTCTGAAACTGAATTACCAATTCCAGGGATATGTTGATGTGGACAGAGTTGTGGGCCTTGTTTCACGTCTGCTGCAACTAGTCCAGTCACATGACCTCTACACTATCCAATCAGATGACAAGACCGAGGGACAACTGGTGTTCTACAGAAAACTCCTACAGTTCTTGCTGAGTCATTTTTGGTAAATTATTAAGCCATATCAAAGTGTTTCATAGGCCAACTGACCTGCTGCAAAATGGTGTCACTACCTTGTGTGTTCTTCAGTTGTTTCTCTTCTATTGGATGAAAGTCACTATAACTATTATCAATCTTGGGTTGAGACACATGAAACTTACATGTGGCAGATGTTTTCTTCCTTACTTTTGCTCACCCTAGCCCTTTGCTTGCTGGAACATCATAAGGATGCCACCTTACTGTGGGGTATGTTTTATGTAAATAGGGTAAATGGGTTAAGTTGAGTCTGTTTACATAGTTCTGTGTTTGGTAGACCTGTCATCAGGATAATCTTCTGTGACTGGGCATCGTTATGTCATGACTTTCATGACATGCTATCACACTGAAAATAACACTATCTGCTTCAAGTAAATTTTGTCCTCAGGTGACTGAAAGATTGTATAGCAAAACTTTAATAAATAAATAAAACACCATATTACTTTGAAAGTTGAGAGAAACTTTGAAATCCACCCAAGTGCTATATTCCTTATACATAATGACTATGTATTTTCCATTGTCAGTGCTAGATCCGACTGGTTCTCATGTCTAACCAGTATGCTGCAGATAGATCACACAATTTTGGAACCATGTCTAAAAGAAGTACTTCTAATTGGATGGGTCCAGGTAGAGAGCCAGGTAATATTTCTAATTGTATTTCTATCAAATCTCACCATATGTTTGAAAGGACATCACAAAGAATTTGATATTTTTTCTTCTGAAACATGAATAAATAAGACTGGATCATCAGGTAGAACAAACAACACATCTTCTAATGACTTCCACTGTTTGTCGCAGGTCTTCCCTACTACCATAAAGCATCTAATTTTTTAGTTTATTTTAAAAGACCATTTGGATTGGTTAGTTGCAGTGTGAGGTTAGCAGAATAATAAATTTACTAAGCTGCGTAAATTGCAGATTTAACTATTTCTTTATATACATGTATATTGAGGTCCTAATCACCAAATTGGGTTTAAGTCTCAGGTGGAAAATATCAACAAGATGACATCCTTAAGGTAAATAAAAAAAAATCATTGTCAGCTTATAAGTCTTATAACCTTTCTCCAACAATGACAGCTCTTCCTTTTCCTCTCTTTAAGCATTCTACCATTCATTGCCACATATACTCATCTGAGTTGACTGAAAAATGACAGTTAATGTAAAATCATATTAAATTTTACAAAGCATAACAACTGCACAAATTCTCTAATGACATAACACCAGTAATACAGGAGTACCTCAGATCATGTCACATTTTTGCTTCAGATGCCAGCCCCCGTTAATGAAGCACTAGACTGGTTCCTGTCCCAGTTATTGGTCACCTACACCAAGCTGCGGCAGGTAACCAGACTAGTGACACAGATTCTGGATGCTCTCAATTTTGTCAGGGATAACAATACAGTCCAGTTGCTGCCCCAGTTCCTCAAACAGTCAGTTATTTTATTATTCATTTTTTTAAAGAAATCATCTTGCAAGACAATTAATTCAAAACAAGAGATTCTCAAGTCTGACTTTGTTTTCTTAGATGTCCGATTGATTATAAATGTTCTGAACCTATTTGTCCCTAATTTTTTATTTGGTCTTAATTCTTTTCCTATAGGATAAATTACGAATGTTAACACTTCTGGTACTGTTGTTAAAGAAAGTTAACGAAATATATACATTTTATGTGTCTTATTGGGATTAGCAAGATTTTTGAAATGTATCAATCTGCTATGAATTTCAGTCTGTTATAAAGTGCTGATATTAACCAGGTTTATTCTGCAGCTTTGGGATGACAACCCAGGACCTACCGCAGACTGTACTGGTGGATATTTGGAAGATGTTTGTGACTTGTTTACATGACAACTACCTGCAGGGTCATGGGGAAGGTCAGTAACTGGAGGAATCTTTTTTGTTAATACAGATTTAATTAAAAGTTTATATACAGGTTTTTCTCTTTGCAATATTCACAACAGCTTTGGAAAAGAGAATTAGGTAATAAATTGCAATTCAAAACAGGGCTACATGGACATTTTCTCCCAATTGAGCCTAATTTCCATAAGCAAAACAACTTTCTTATATTAGTCAAGACATCATACATATTTTTTTCAAATGCATTGGCTAAGATTGTGTGAGCTACACTTGAAGAAACATGATCTGCATGCATAAAAGTCTGTATATAATTGACGGATGATTGTGGGGTTGATGTTTTTTTTTTCAAAAAACTAGCATATCAACTAATTTACAGAAATTCCGGAGTCAGACCTTTCCTCCATAATCCGATAAAACTAATAGTTCGTATGAGAATGTGGTTGTGATATCACTATATTACCCAAGTTACCAATCTACCTTCAGGACACTTCTACGATGTGTGTCGTCTGTTCTACCACTACCTGATGAATGTCAAGGTCACAGACTATTCTGTGACAGCATTGACCCTAAAGGCTGTAGAAGAGCTCATGGTTACCATGGAGATTAAAATTTTAGCCCCATTTCTTGTCAGGAGTTTAAATGATGTTGACAAGAAACAGGTATGTATGACTTACAATTTGATTGGATATTAATAATAGTTTTGAATTATGACACTTGTAATTTTCATTTTATTTTACAATTTATTGCTAATCACATAATAAATGTGTAAACTTTAGTAAGATTAAATTTTTAGCAAGAGTTTTTGCTTTCTGATTTGCGTACTTGATAGTTCTTTTCACCAACATTTATTATAAGCATGGCTCAATGGCAGCTATAACAGTTGTAACTTATGGAGAAAAAACAACAACACAAAATTGTCCAGCTAGCCCCATGTGTTCCTGAGACCTATTTGATTTTTAAATTTCCCCAAAGTGGCATTTTGCAAGACAAAATTTCCAACTCTAAAGCATCTATCAGACTATCACCCTTCTCTCAAAGCTCATAAAAAATGTATGTAAGCATATGAAGTGTCCCATACATACTCACTTATCTTTGCTAACCTTTCTTAGTTTTTGATCTGTTTTCTACTTGGTTTGTTACAGATTTGGCAGAAGCAGCTTCTTGGCACTCTGCACCTTTGTCATGCCTGGGGAGAGGTGATGACTATGCTAGCTCTGTATAAATCATACAGAGCCAGCACTATCTCATCAACAGCCATAGTTTCACATCCAGGGGACCTCATGTTTCTGCACACCTACCTTGACAGCAAACAGTGGAAAGCTCTGTATAAGAAACTGAAAAAACTGGAAAATTCATCATTAACACATGCTTGGGTAATAATACAATGCAAGGATGCATTTGAATAATTAGTTTGTAGAAGACTTTTCATCTAAAAGTATTATCCTGTGAGCTGGTTTGATTCCATGTGGCTCCTACTGATATTTTTTTTATATTGCAAAGTATCAAATTGCTTTTAAGGTAATCACCCTTAAGAAATGAGGCATTCTTCATTGGCTTAAAATGTTTTTTATGTCCCCCAATGCTAAAATTTAGACTTTGCGTCATATGTGCATCATACATATGTACATCTGTGTGTCCCTTTTTATATCTCCACCATAATTTCCATTTTAAAATTGTACATCAATCAAACTTCACCATGTAACAGACATTTCCTTGAGGTGTGTCGCAGGTTAACATTACAAGTGCAGCCATTGAAGTCAAGTTTATTTTTAAGGTCATTACATCTTCAGGGGCAACTGTTAATTCCAGTAACATTTCTTCTTTTGAAAAAACAATCAAACAGGAAACTTTTTTATTATTGGTATGAACATAATTTGTGATAGTTTGCCCTCTGTTTTTCTGGATCAATTATTATTGTAAAGATCTTGCTATAAAACCGCTCTAATATCAATCCTATTGACCTGTATTGTATTGCAGGAGCTGTTGTGTATGCAAAAGGTAAAAGCCATGCTGCTGTTTAAGGAGACTTCTGACTGGTCAATCATTGGAACATGCGTGGAAGACATGTTTGTGTTGCCTAGCAATCTCACAGAGGCAGACTCTCAGATGACCTGGTCTGGTCATGTAAGTAGTTAAATCTCTGAATTTTATTATCCCTCAGATGTCAAATATAAAGAAGTATTTATTGAAGTAATGTCTGTCCATTAGTCTCTCCTACTATAGTAGAGATTTGTCTGCACTATGACTTGGTGACATTTTGTCATATTTTGTTGCAACTATACAGGACTGGTAAGTGCTAAGCCCAGTTGTGCATATTTTTGTCACATCATTACTGCATGATTTTGATTTATGGCCCTTTGTTATATTTATTGAATGCAGCCACTTTAGCAGTATATGGGATAGTCTTCATCTTAAATGAATCTTTTTTCTATAATCAATAGATTTTCTTTCTTATTTAAGGATTCAAAGAAACCTGTAACATGGTAATATAGTTTGGCAAATGAGCTGTTGTGAAGGTGTATTTGCCGCAATTAGCCTTTATCTTACTAATTTTGTTGATAACTTTATTGTTTTGTTTACTGCTTACCACTTTCATGCATTGTTACCAGTAATAACTGATAGAGATTCTGCAGAGGATGTTGCCTGGTCTTTATCCGACAGCTGGAAGGTGCTGCCTGATCTGTCTCTACACTATTAGCCTAAGCCTGATTGATTAGACTTTATAGGAGTAAAGTTAAGATTTAGATAATAGACATGATGTGGAAGTCTTTGATATTGATGTTTTGCCAGTCAGGTCAAAGTTATTCTTATTTTTAAAAATAGTTTTCCTTCATTATTGTTAAAGAAAATATGAGCAAATTACATTAAACTTATGTAAGTAGACAGAGTGTATAATTTAAATAAGCTTGAACTTTTACAACTGTGTAAATTGAAGGAACAAAGTTTGACTGTTGCCATGGTTACAGGTTGAGGACGTTACCAACAACAACCAGCTGGTGGCCCGATGGCATTTGCTGCTATCTAACATGGCAGCCGTGCGGTGTGTGCTGTCACATGACTACCTGCAGTCTGTGTCACGATTCCTGGTACTGACTGGTTCCACACACCAGACACAGTCTCTTGGGTCAGCAGGGTTGGTATTCTTGTTTCCATGAGTTTCAAATGTAAATCTCACCAAAACAATTATGGTCATTAAAATATGTTATAGTGACTTCATTTTGTGATAGAATGTCTTGCTACAACACTAATGTGTCAATTAATCAGTCTGAAAATCTGCACACATGAGCAATTTTGTCCATGCAGGGAGTTGCCTAATTATAACTTGTAAGAATGTGATATTCATATTGAACACCTTTTTGGCAATTTTATAAAATTTCAAAGCCAAGTCGTCATGCTTCAGTGCTTTGTTACAGCACATCTTCTTGCTGTCCGTTCTAATGCACCTGGCACCATTGCCACTAAAACAAACATAAATAAAAATGATTATTGAAAATAAAATTACTGTATTTTCTAAATTTGCACTTCATATTTTTATCATGAAGGAAGAAACTAAAAGTCTCAAAATAAAGTAATTAGTGGAATGAAAGAAATGTATAAAGGTAACAGTTGAGACCAGAGTTTGGATTGACAGATCTGCGATACCTAGATAATGAAGTTTCACTTAATTTTAAATAGGAATAGAAAAATTAAAAAACAAACATAAACAGGTTAACCTTTTAAAATGTTTGAAAATAATTTCACAATTAAGATAGAAGAATATTACCACTGTTTCTGTGTACTTAAAATAAGATATGTACCTTTTCCTACATGGTCATTGTTTGCATTTCTAATTAAGTGTTGAAGATTTGCAGAAGCTTATGTTTTTAACCATTGTTCATTGTAGGAAGAAATGTGATAATAGAAATACTGTAGCTTATTTTAGTTGTACTAATTTGACAGTGAAGAATAGCAAAAGAATGTAAGAAAAAAATGCTATATTTACTAAAACAGGCCAAACATAGGTTTGTTAAGTGTGAAGTTTTAGTGTTTACTCAAACTATAAATGATGAAGATGGTTGTGTCAAACAATGGATGCTAAAGAAATACATGGTATAGACATATTTTTGAATGTTTATCATTTCTCTGTGTCTATGCACTCTTATATTCATATAAGTTTGTAAAAATACCCCTAGATGATCACTGTGTTTTATCAATTGCTCACGGCTCCAGGTACGGAAGGCCCCGGATTTGATCCCTGGCCACAACATACCAAAGCCGTTAAAAATGGTAGTGGCATAGCTCCCTTGCTAATACTCAACCAAATATAAGGATAGTTCCACTACTGGTTGGCCCAGTGTCAGGATAATGTGACTGGGTGAGGTATCTTGTCAGGTGTTCATAGCATGCTACACACATTGAAGGCATCACTATAACTGCTGCAAGTGGACACAGTCTCCAGATTACTGAAATACTGTTTCTAAGGCGATAAACCCAATAAAAAAAACAATATATTATCAAGTATTGTGATACTGTATCGTATTGGGCCTATGCTACCGTGATACATCTTGATACATTTTTGCTGGCTATACCCAGCTCTATTCAGATGGGAGAACTGAGAATTTAGTTTGCATGTGGCAACAATTGACTTGGTTTTCACATTTATTACAACTTGGGGTCACACCCTGACACATTCTTGGATGTCTTGCCCACCTAATAACAATAAGTAGACTAGTGAGAGGAGGTGTTTACATCAATTCATGACTGAGAAATAGATACACATAATCAATAGAAGTAAACATTAATATAACTTATTTCATACTTTATAATTAAGAGATATTTGTAAATGGTTTACCTGCATCAGAAGAGGTTAACCATTGCTAACTCTTATTTTAAATGATTGAACTTCCAGCAATGAAGTAAAAACTTTTTCACAACCATTTAAATGTTGTTGTTTTTGTTACATTATGTTAACAGTGACACCATCATGACTTTGAAGTCAGTGTCGGATGAGGCCTTGCTGTCTCCATGGTTACTGGATTCTGCATCACTTCTCGGACACCTTGTAACAGCTGTCTGGCAGAGGTGTTCCAACTGTTTTAGTGGAAACCAACTAAGGTATATTGTAACATTAATAAACTGGCCCTTTAGATTTTAAAGTAAGTTTTTTTTTCTAAGAAATAATCTTCATCAAAAACTGTGCTCAACATGTGTATAAAAATGTTTGTAAATATTTGTTATAAATCAATACTTGTCAGATTATTCTGTAATACACTGAACAGCCAAGATTGAAGACAAAATCATTGTAATGATTAACAAATTTCAATGTCTGTTTAAGTTAATGTATGCTCTTTGGTTGCAAAATGGTTATGAAATAACTAAAATAAATAGATACTGCATACGTTATTCTTAAAGATGGGCTTAATGAGAAACTTTGTAACACAGTAAATTGCAATAGCAATATATATTGCCATTTGGTAGGAGTGAATTGTGAAACGTATCGTGATATTTAATGGAAGTAAATCTTTTCTCCAAATTGTGTGCTTATTTATGAAAATAATGTCAAAAAGGAATAAAAATAAAATATGAGCCAATGTTGAAACTCTTTATTTAATCTAATATCAGTTATAGGACAGTCAAAACAATAACAAATCACAAAGTTTTTAACCAAACAACACAACAGCCATTTAAGTTGACATCTGTGAACTAAGCCATATTGTTTACAATGAACCAAGATGGGCAGTCTAATATGCAGTCCTCCAAACCCATTGCACATTTATTTGTGAATAATGATTACAAAATGATTTTGTTATTGTTAATGCTTTAAACAAATATGTTAATTTGATCCAGGAAGAGCCATATTGTTGCTTCCATTTGCAGTTGTAACTTACATAGAATATTTATGAGTGTTGGAAATATGCAGGCAAAGGTTTTTTGCATAGAAATGTGTCACCTTGTTAGACTGTTCTTGTGCTTAAATAGATCATAGTGGGATCTCTAAAAGACGATTTAACTATAGCTTACAAGATCAGAGAAATTGGAATAACGAGACCATACATCTTTTAACTTAAAAGTTATTTATATTTTGTATATGAAATTTAGACAAATGACAAGCAGAAAGGGCAATAATATTTTACATGCAATAGCAAATATTTTGGTAATTCTGTGCATCCCTTATTAATTTGATTTCTTTGTTTAGCCCAGACAAAAAGAAAAAAAGGAAACATGATGAGAAGACAGCAGCCTTTTTGCAGGTGCAGAATGCACTGAGTGACACTAATACAGACTGGTTGTCAGGGGTAACTGAGGTAACCTTGACCCATATCCAGATGGCTGGAGCCCAGCTCAGGACACTATTATCAAAGGCTGACAAGGAACCAGGCAACATGACTGGCTTAGATGTTCAAGCTGTACAAAGTCTATTGAAGGTAAACAGTTTTTTTAACCAGAAGATAATGAGGAGGTACAGGCTTTAATTGTGTAAGTGTATGGGGATTAGTTGCTGTTGAAAAATGAATGGACAGAGAAGAAGAAAGAATCATATAAACTTGCTATTATTTGGGACCTTTTAAACTTTTCCTGTATGACAATTTGAATGAAGTTATTGAGAATTGCCAAAAAAATTTGTTTAGGATTATAACAATTAATTTTATGTTTGGCATGTAGGAAATATAGCATATGCCTATGTTTACCTAAACAGATAGTATTCATTTTTTAATTGCTGCATGCCCTACGTCCTCATATAGGTTTCTGAAATGCACTTGTTGTTAAAATGTATGCATAAAACCTGGGTGCTGGTTGTTTGACCGCCATACACTGGGTGGCGCGGGCCATTGGAGAGAACTGTTGATAAGTTCCTTATAAGTAAAACCACCAGATGTCTTGTAAATAAGTGTAGTGTTGTGTAACTTATACATTTCAGAAGTTTGATTAGCTTTCTGTAAGTATGTGTTTCATTCCAGTTGCTACAGAAGCTACCATTGGAGCATTTAGGATCATGTGACCAGATTAGGTGCCTGACTGGTCTTCTGTCTGTCATGGCAATTGTGCAAACCGACAAGGTAAGTTTATTTGAGACCTCTGCTGACTTAATAGTATCATCGTCACCAGATATTTGAACTGAATCTCAACCCTCAACCGTACTTAAACATGTCTGTTCTGATAAAAAAAAAAAATCTTAAGTATTCATTTTTATGCTGATAAATATGTACCGTTGTATTATTTGAAGAAGAAAAATTATTATCTCTGAACCATGTTGATTCAGTAGTGAAGTTTTGTAAATGCCTGTGAGCTTAGGAGAAAATTTCTCTCATAATCTTATCATAGTTTGTACAAGTTACAGTTAAACAGTGATAATATGATACATAAAAAGAAGCTGATCTAAATTTTTATAATGTTAGATATCCTGTCTTCTTGTTGATTAAATTGACATGAGAAGGTGTAAAGGTAGGTTTTATAGTCTACCTATATGCTAATTCGGACTCAGCTGACTTCAGTCTTACCCCGTGGTCACTGGGTATATTTGTAAATCTCATATCTGCAGCTAAACATTTGGCACATAAAAGTCATGCGTATGACCTGAATAACCCTAGCAGGTACCCATTTATACACCTGGATGGTGTGGAACAGTTCAAGGTAAATTTCTTGTTTAAGGAAAATAGTGACCAAACTGAGGTTTCGAACCATTGACCCCGTGACCCAGAGCCCTGCATCCTACCACTGGAGTACCTGCTCCTCTCAATTAGTCGCACCTAATTTCATAACCCTGTTCACACTTACCTTACCTTTTCTAAGTTATCATGTGTTTCGGCAGTGGGCATTCTGCAAAATAACATAGAACAGATTCTCATAATTAGACATATACTTTTTTGCACAATAAAGTTTATTGCTAGCTTAAACAATCTTCTCAGTCTTAAATAGCAACGTGTATTGTCCCTGTGTGCATGCAGGCAATCAATCATTTTAGGTGGAAATGTCACTGACAGCTGCTTGATAAACACAACATTAACACCCTCACTGCTTTGATCAGTATAATCTGCATAACCCATTGTCTCGGCGGTTTATATTTCAGGTCAAACTTACCTCTAAACACTAAGAAAATTATAGCTGATGTTCCTGTCAAACTGAAGTTAAAACTGTTTGGATTTTATCCAAGGGATAATACCTGCTTGGAATCAGTCAACCATGTTTGTATGGGCTCTTTAGTAGTAAAATACATCACTAAGAGAAAGATTTTTTTTCTAAAATTTGAAGTTGCTGAATCTGGAAAATTGTAATTTTCTACCAGACCAAACAAAAGCTGCCAGAAATGTCTGATGGTCTGGCACCTTTGTCAAAGTGTGTATCTTAAGTATTATGATGCAAGAGTAATAACTTGCACATTGAAGACCTCACCAGAGTTGTGGCCCCTGTATGTTTTGTATTACAATGTGAGAGGTGTAACTTGTATATTACGGGCCTCAGTAGAGTTGTGGCCCCTGTATGTTTCTTGTTACAATGTAAGAGGTGTAACTTGTATATTACTGGCCTCAGTAGTGTTTTGGCCCCTGTATGTTTTGTGTTATTATGTGAGAGGTTTAACTTGTATATTACAGGCCTCAGTAGAGTTGTGGCCCCTGTATTTTTCTTGTTACAATGAGAGAGGTGTAACTCATACATTACAGGCCTCAACAGAGTTGTGGCCCCTGTATATTTTGTGTTACAATGAGAGAGGTGCAACTCATATATTATAGGGCTCAGTAGAGTTGTGGCACCTGTATGTTTCGTGTTACAATGTGAGAGGTGTAATTCATACATTATAGTTTTCAGCAGAGTTGTTTAGTTTAGTTTGTTTAGTGTTACAATATGAGAGTTGTAAATCGTACATTGCAGGCCTCAACTGAGCTATGGCCCCTGTGTCTGGAACTATGTACTGTACTACTGGAAGTGTGTGGAAACACCCCTGTCTTTCAGGTCATTGATCTTCCCACCTACCTCACCTGGCTACACACCTGTGTACAACAAGCCCAACAGGTAATTACTCTTTATGATTTTATATGTTATGCACAAATTGATTCAGTCTAGTTAAAAATTATAGATCCTGCTGTCTCACCAGGATCCCCATTGGTTTCTGCTATGTTTAAGCAAAACATTTTGCTGCTGATCCATGTAGTTGTTAGTAAAATACTAAAATTGAGAGTTATTTCTAAATGTCAGAGGTAAGGTATTTAAATGTGTTTTCCAAATCAATCAGTTGTTAAAAACATCTGAGCTGATGTTTATGGACATTTTAACAACTAAATAACTTTACTTTGTTGTGAAGTCTATCCTATGGGTTTCTTGGCAATGATCTCATAATTATATTATATAAAAATTGTTATTTTAGACTTTTACATTTGACAAGAGGCTTATGTTTGTAGGTGTTCACTTTCATTTTTGTTTCTATGTGTTTCTTATGTACAAATGATGTTAAATAAGTATGACATTGTTGTTTTTATGAACAATCTTTACTGTTATTTTTCTAACATTGAAGGAATATTTTGTAAAAGAAATATTTAGTCATAGTAAATAAAATCTTAAATTTCAGGATGCTGTTAAGTTTAATCGCTGCCTTCTCCTACTTGAGATGTCTGTCTCAACTGCTGTCAGAGACCACAAGGTGCTGCACACCTTACCTCCCTTTGTGGAGCAGGTAGGTGACCCATTTTTCATGACATCTCATTCATTTGACTTCTTTGTTATGTCTCTCTTCATATGATGACCCTTATGTGTAATCACCCTTATTATGTGACCACCTTTTCATGTGACATCTCTGTTATGTGAACATCATTTTATGGGACATCTATCATGTGACCACTCTTATCATGTGACCACTCTTATTGTGTGACCACTTTTTCATGTGACCACTCTTAATATGACCATTCTTGTATATGACACCTCTGTCATGTGACCACCCTTTCATAGTATTGTCTGTGACCTTGTGACAACTTCTTCATTTAATCCAGATCTATTAATTATTCGTCTAGCTGTGTTTTGAGCTGGGTGGTGCATCTCCTCATGGGAGGCCCCAAGACCTGGGCCTGATATTATTGGCTGTATTCACCCTGCAAGAAACCACAAGGGTAACTATCTTGATGTTTTTTTTACTGTAATGAACTTCTTACCCAGACCGGACCTGGTAGCGCAATCGGTAGAGCGTCGGCTCCAGGTACAGGAGGCCCCGGGTTCGATCCCGGTCCGCGACATACCAAAGTCGTTAAAAATGGTAGTGGTATAGCTCCCTTGCTAACTCTCAAGCAAATATAAGGCTAGTTCCACGACTGGTTGGCCCGGTGTCATGATAATATGACTGGGTGTGGTATTATGCCAGGTGTTCACGGCATGCTATACACAGTGAAGGCAGCACTATATCTGCTTCAAGTAAACACCATCTCCAGATAACTGAAATACTGTTGGTGGGACAATAAACCCAATAAACATAAACAAACTTCTTACCCAATTTATTTACACTCACCATCAAAGTTAAGGTTAAAGGTTTATACTAGTATAAGGTTGTCCATCTTTCTGTCAAACCAACATTGTCCATCGATAGACCTAATGTTGTCAAGGCCTTTTTATCCCCCGCCGATGAAATCGGGAGGAGGATATTAAAATGGCATTGTCTGTCCGTCCATCCATCTGTTTTCTGTCTGCTGCCATTTCTCTGTAACTAGCTGGTAGAAACTTGAAACAAATATGAACCAACATACTGTGATAATACCAGTCAAGTTGTTTTTTAGCAGTAAATTTTCTATTTGACCTTTTTTTAATGAAAAAAAAACAATCCATCTGCAGCCATTTCTACGAAATTATATGGTAGATTTTCATGAAACTTGAAACAAATATGAACCAACATACTGTGATGATGCCCATTAAGTTTGTGTTTTATTCAATTTTCTTCACAGTTATTTACCTTTATTTAATGAACAATGAAAAAATAATCTGTCTGCAGCCATTTCTCGGTAACTAGCTGGTAAAATTTCATGAAACTTGCAACAAATATGAACCAACATACTGTGAAGATGCCCATCAAGTTTTTTATAGTCAATTTTCTTCACAATTTTTATGAAAAATCAAAAAAGAAATTTCTGTGTGCAGCCATTTCTCAGTAACTAGCTGGTAGAATTTCATGAAACTTGGAACAAATATGAACCAACATACTGTGATGATGCTGTCATTTTTTTCAGTAAATTTTCTTTAGCATTATTGTCCATTATTTAATGAAAATGAAAAAAAAGAAAAATTTGATGTAAACAAATTTTAAAGCATTCCCAGTATTCCATTTTCCAAGAGCCATATCACAGGTATGAATAGGAATACCTCACAACTGATTCTTATTGGATGTCATTTGCCTTTGGTGGGGGATATCAATTCAAAGAATTTGCTTGTTTCTTACAATTTTGCATCAATTTTGATGAATCTTCACAATTAGCTTAAGTACCATGGGATTCTATGCACCTGCTTTTTTTGTTTAAATCAATAAAAAATTGTTGATTTTTTGTATCCTTCAATGATATTTCCCATGTTCATGTAAAAGAGAGATTTACAGGGAGCAGGGTTGGGGCTGTTTGTTAGCCTTTGGCTTATAGTTCTAGTTGACTCATATTTAAGAAATGACCTGTTAGAATGAACGTGTGATAGCTCAACATTGAACATAAACATAAACAAATACATTAAGACCTTCTTAGAGCACACACCAGGAGACCCTGCTCCCAGTCAACGCAATCAGGTCACTTTGCACATAACCAAGAAAACAGTAATCAAAACTTGTAAGACATTGTTGCAGGTGTATTTCAACTCATCTTTTATACCTGTCCAATGTTCTGCAGATGCTGAATCGGTCCTACCTAAATGAAAGCAAGAAGGAGACATGCAGCCTTGTGTATCAACAGCTGTCACTCAGTCTGACACAGTTTACCCCCTTGCTCCGTGAACCAATGTTCACTCCACTAGAGGGGGCTATTGTGCGAGCGTTTACAAACGTGTTGGCAGCTAACTTCCGAATTGATCAAGTGAAGGAAGTGTTCATGACTTCACTCCCTTTGCTGATAATGTGGTGTAAAAAGGCTTTGCTACAAAGTCAGGTATATACTTTGCATGTAAATAGAATATAGCAACTTAATTTTTTATGACTTGAAAAAAAATGACCTAAAAGCATTTCTTTTTACAAATAATGATTTTAAATTTTCATATTGTTTTAAAATATACCCTTCAGATACAAGCTGTACTCATTATTTAAGCCTTGTTATATTTGGCTACTTTGGAGGACAAATTGAGAAAACACATTTGCAATGTCTCTGGTTCTACCTAGATATATCTCTATTCCTCTTTTCTAGCTGGAAGTAAACATAAAGACAATAACAAGGTTGGTGCAAGTCATACAACCTTATTTTTATTTTTCTGTTCCAGCGTGAAGGTGGTATGTTTGTTGTGATGTCAGCTCTCTACTTTCTGCTTACTCTGGCAAGATGCCATAGTCATCTGGCTCCCATGTTTGATGGAGAACAGAAGTTGCTCATTTGGTCAGTGTTACTGGATGTCCTTAGAATCCTGCTGGTTTCAGAAAACCAGTCTAGCAATCAGGGATTATCCAAGGAACCACAAGTTCCTATAAACTCACAAAATGATTATTTTCTAAGTATGAAATTGACTTCAAAGAAGGTAAAAAATGACGAAAAGAAACAAATACAAAGCGATAGATTTAAGAAAATGAAGATTGAAGAACATGCTTCTGTAAAACAAGTATTTGACAAGAAAGAAGACTCTTTAAGATTTATTGAGAAAATTGATGCCCTGCTTAATTATGATTCTAGAGATGTCAGTGTAGTAAAATCATTGAAGCGGGGCAGGCAGTGTGTGTATGTGGTTGAACAGGAAATGAGTGATGTTATCATGGAGTTGGTACCTAGTCCAGCTGTGATTGTAGCTCTGTACAAGAGTTTGGCATTCCAAGGCAAGCTGGAAACCAGTGGGGTCAAGGTGAAATTGATGCTGCTGCAGACTGTCATGGCAACCTTGATGACATCAATGCAGCTAGATGATTTTGGACACATTGTGCATGGACTTGTGAATGATGTGGTAGGCTGGATTATATTTTTCAACAAACTAACAAACAAAAATGACAAAATTCTAATGATTTTTTATCATAAGATAAAATATGTGTCTGATATGGTTAAGTTGAGTTTGCATAGTTACTACTTAATATGCTTGCATTCATCAATTCTTTATTTAAAATTATTTATTACATTTTTGCATTCTACTTTCTCAAACACAGGAATTATGGATAACCTTCAGTTGTTGATTTTGTGTACTTTATATTTACCTATATGCTTAAGCAATGCTAACCTAGTTACAGTCTTGAATTTCATCCATTCATTGTTTTAATCTTCTCACCACTGTTGTGTGAACCTGTCTTTCCCTACAGCACACCAGGTCCCTGGTGCAGGCCCCAGGGAGGATCCAGACCACTCTGTTTATATGGAGACATCTGTTGACACTGGAATTCTCTGATGAGCAGACCAAGGTCATCAGATACGCTGCCAGAATTGTGAGTCTTATTCACTATATGGATAAAGCTTAATACTGATGTACCTTAAATACAATGAAGAAGGGGTAACAATGTCTTGCACCTAGACGTCTATTGGGCTTTGTTGATTGTGTAGTCAAGCAGGATTCAGGTAAAAGCTGTAAATTTGGGGTAAAAAAAACAACAGCACAAACTTTGTCGCCAAGCCATCATTTGTCATATTTTTGCAGCTTATACAGTTGAACTTCAGTTATTCGAAGTCGTAGGAAATGCTGATTTATTCCGAACAATGAATTGGTTGGAATAATCCAAATTTCCATCACTTAAAAAAAATTCTGACTAGGAGTCTGCCATTTTGAATTACATAATTCTCTTTGAAAATGTGCACGAAGCAATGTATATACCATTATACTTTAACATTGAAACATAAGAAAAGTTAACTGCTGGAAAAGAAATGAATAATAGAATAAGCGTCACGTTTTTTTCTTTTCAAAATAATAACAAATCAAAATTAAATTTTTATGCATGAATGTATACAGCAAATAAATAATTGAAAGTTTTTACATAAAAATATATAGGAAAAAAATCAGGTCCAGCCAGTGACTTCAAATAATGCCTTGGCTTCGGACAACAAATAATGCCTCGCTTCGGACAACCCGAGTTTTAATAACTGAGGTTCGACTGTAGTGACCTTTTTACTGTACAGTACTATAAAGTGCATATTTATTAGGCAAATCAAATTTACAAATGCCCAACTATATATGAATTGGTGATTCATAACAAATGGAAATGTATAATACGATTAGGTGACCGGCCGCAATAGCTCAGGTGGTAGAGCGTCGGCTTGCGGATCAGGAGGTCGTGGGTTCGAACCCTGGCCGGGTCAAATCAAAGACTTTAAAGTTGGTAGTAGTGGCTTCCCTCCTAACGCTCGGGGCTTTGGGGACAGCATTAAGCCTGACTCGTCGGTGTCAGTATAATGGATCGGCCGGGTTTAGTCACGGGCACCTCATAAGTGCCCCTGTGCTATTATGATAGAAATGTCACTGTGCAGTAACGGCAGTATTTGGTGAACTGGACTGTGTGCAAGCTACTGTGGCACTGGAATAAAATAAACAACTACTTGCACATGCTCATGTAAATTAGTTTTTGTAAGTTGGTTTTAATACAAATATAAAGAATTCAAAATATAAAAAGTTAAAGAAGGGAGTAGGGATTTTTAAAAAGTATAGTATTTTCTTCTTTTATTTACTTGCTCTTATTCTTTAATCACTGTAATAAAACCTTACCAGTACTATCTTCTTCAGACTTTTGCGTGTCTGTGGGATCAACCAGTGTTATTCTCAAATAGATCGGATGCTCTCTCATTGTAATACATTGTTAGTCTTAAAAATGTGACTTATTGTTTAAATCATTTCTGTGTTTGATCAATTGCAGCTGATGGTGAACATGCAGAGTGTCCAGCAGCTGCTGTGTTGCCATGACGATGACAGACTGGTGAAGGAGGTCACTGTGCCTATGTTACATACCCAACAGCAGATGCTGGCCTGTGGAATGGTACTGTTTACTTATACCTCCTACAACCCAGAGGCTTTATTTTTATGACTATGTGTTACTTAGCTTTTTGTCTCTGAGCATGATATATTATAACAAACCATGTTTTTTTGTTGACTTTCGGGGGAAAGGCATGTTGGACTTAAATGTTGCAGCACTGGATCTATAGTATAGTGCAAATGAGCTTGTTAAAAACTGCTTATGTATAACATTTCATTACTAACTGGTAGATAGCCTTTGCTTTAAGTTTTATTAATTATATTAAGAATAGCAGTTTTAAACCAGA
Source organism: Sinonovacula constricta (assembly GCA_007844125.1). Classification (NCBI taxonomy): domain Eukaryota; kingdom Metazoa; phylum Mollusca; class Bivalvia; order Cardiida; family Solecurtidae; genus Sinonovacula; species Sinonovacula constricta. Next base: position 17,981,805 of record CM017560.1, read on the forward strand.
CATGACATTGGTTTTCCTTTTAGTGTTTTATTTTTCATATGCTTTTTCTTATTCAAATACATTTTTTATTCAAATGGTAGTATTTCAATTATATCCTAAGTTCTAACAACAGACCTCAAGTTGCTTGTTTAGAAAGGGTCATAAAAAGGTGTCCTTGACAAACATGACATGTATTTTTCCTATTATAATGAGGGCCAGTTAAAAGAAAATTAACATAACAATTGATTCAATTGGTCTTTAAATATCATAAAAGTGTTTGTTGCACCATACAATAAATAAACAATATATTATAGACCAATTACTCTAGTTATAAAGAAAAAAATTATGAAGAAAATTGTAAAAAATGATATTGCAGCTTAGTCATTTAGAAAGTGATATAAGAAAAAAAACACATATTTCAGTGTAGTTGTAAAGAAAATGACAAAAGAAAAAACTTATTTTTCAGAAATTTCTGCCTCCTCAGTCTGTGATGATGTCGCTGATGAGCTGTATGAACACCCCTCTAGGTGGCGCCATCTATGTGCCTGCATTCACTGCTGTTTGTGACATCCTTGACTGTCTTCTGGTGCACCATACACAGACTGTGTTCCTAAATATTCCAGCCTACGTGGGCTGTGCCAAGCGGCTTCTGCTGTCAGTGGTGGACCAGTCTGATCAAGAAAATATTTCCCATGATCTCCTGGTTACCAAACAACTGATTGGCTGTGCCTACCAAATGGAGAGGTGTGCTTATTGAAACCTTACCATGTTACATCTATTAAGAACTAATTTTTTCTTAGTAATTCATAAACAATACTGATTTTCTTAGTTATTTACAAACAACTTCCTACATGACTTACAAAGACCTAGCAGCAAATGGTGTATATTCTGATCAGTTGGCTTTTCAGTATAGGCACAAATTGCCTAAGACTGATCAATTTGCACTAAGCCAGTTAAGAGGTGATAATTTCACACTAAGCTAGTTAGGAGTTGATTGATTTGCACTAAGCAGGTTAAGAGTTGCTCAATTTGCACTAAGCAGGTTAAGAGATGATCAATTTGCACTAAGCCAGTTAAGAGTTGATAATTTCACACTAAGCTAGTTAGGAGTTGATTGATTTGCACTAAGCAGGTTAAGAGTTGATCAATTTGCACTAAGCAGGTTAAGAGTTGATCAATTTGCACTAAGCCAGTTGAGAGATGATCAATTTTCACTAAGCCAGTTAAGAGGTGATAATTTCACACTAAGCTAGTTAGGAGTTGATTGATTTGCACTAAGCAGGTTAAGAGTTGCTCAATTTGCACTAAGCAGGTTAAGAGATGATCAATTTGCACTAAGCCAGTTAAGAGTTGATAATTTCACACTAAGCTAGTTAGGAGTTGATTGATTTGCACTAAGCAGGTTAAGAGTTGATCAATTTGCACTAAGCAGGTTAAGAGTTGATCAATTTGCACTAAGCCAGTTAGGGGTTGATCAATTTGCACTAAGCCAGTTAAGAGTTGATAATTTCACACTAAGCCAGTTAGGGGTTGATCAGTATGCTCTAAGCCTGTTAAGAGTTGATGAATTTGCACTAAGCCTGTTAAGAGTTGCTCAATTTGCACTAAGCAGGTTAAGAGTTGATCAATTTGCACTAAACCGGTTAAGAGTTGATCAATTTGCACTTAGCTTGTTAAGAGTTGCTCATTTTGCACTTAGCAGGTTAAGAGTTGATCAATTTGCACTAAGCCTGTTAGGGGTTGATCAATTTGCACTAAGCAGGTTAAGAGTTGATCAATTTGCACTAAACAGGTTAAGAGGTTATCAGTTTGCACTAAGCTGGTTAAGAGTTGATCAGTTCACTTTAAGCTGGTTAAGAGTTGATCAGTTCACTTTAAGCCGGTTAAGAGTTGATCAGTTCACTTTAAGCTGGTTAAGAGTTGATCAGTTCACTTTAAGCTGGTTAAGAGTTGATCAGTTCACTTTAAGCTGGTTAAGAGTTGATCAGTTCACTTTAAGCTGGTTAAGAGTTGATCAATTCAATTTAAGCCGGTTAAGAGTTGATCAATTCATTTTAAGCTGGTTAAGAGTTGATCAGTTCACTTTAAGCTGGTTAAGAGTTGATCAAGTCTCTTTAAGCTGGTTAAGAGTTGAACAGTTCACTTTAAGCTGGTTAAGAGTTGATCAATTCACTTTAAGCTGGTTAAGAGTTGATCAGTTCACTTTAAGCTGGTTAAGAGTTGATCAATTCACTTTAAAGCTGGTTAAGAGTTGAACAGTTCACTTTAAGCTGGTCAAGAGTTGATCAATTTGCACTAAACAGGTTAAGAGGTTATCAGTTTGCACTAAGCTGGTTAAGAGTTGATCAATTCACTTTAAAGCTGGTTAAGAGTTGATCAGTTCACTTTAAGCCGGTTAAGAGTTGATCAGTTCACTTTAAGCTGGTTAAGAGTTGATCAGTTCACTTTAAGCTGGTCAAGAGTTGATCAATTCACTTTAAAGCTGGTTAAGAGTTGATCAGTTCACTTTAAGCTGGTTAAGAGTTGATCAGTTCACTTTAAGCTGGTCAAGAGTTGATCAATTCACTTTAAAGCTGGTTAAGAGTTGATCAGTTCACTTTAAGCTGGTCAAGAGTTGATCAATTCACACCAAGTAGGTTAATAGTTGATCATGATTGCATTTCATGTTCAAAGACTAAAATGACACTATATCAAATTAAATTAAACTTGTTGATCATTGTTTCAATGAGTATTTTATTATAATCCAACTACAAAGTTTGGTTGGGTGTATACCACCAGAGTCAGGTTGACTGTCCTGCACTAGATATAATTTCGTCCTGGCTTCTTCTCCTTTGTTTTGCATCAATTTTAAGGACCTTGAATTTTTATCCTGGTTTTACATTTTATCGTGGTTCTCTTATGATTTTGGCAAAAAAATCAGGTAAATTTATGATAAGAAAAAGCAAGGGGCTCTTATTTTAAAGGCTCCTGCACTTCTTATCAAAAGAAATAGAAATTACTATACATACGTCTAAATGAGAAATGGCGTTGTCTTTTTCTGTTATTCAAATGCTCATATTGTGGTATGATGCATATTTTATGTCTGATAGTTTTGTCTTGTGTGGGTTACTTCTCCTGTATTAATAATTGGAGTTGCTTCATATGTGCATAGGTGATTGATATTGATGTGTAGATGTGCATAAAGGTGAGATAACCAAAACTGCAATGTTCTTCCTGACTTATTGCCCTTTATTATTTTTCACATTGTGCATGTAATTTCTGGCGATTGTGGCTTGATGTTTGGGCATATAAAATACTCTGCTTGGTGGTGCTCTTGATATTGATATGTACCTGTATTCATAAATTGAAAGTTTGAGTCTTTCTACCATGTTATTTTGAGTCCTTTTGAATGGGGGAGCATATGTACATAATGACAGAAACAACAAATGAGGGAAGCTGAGATGTTGTATGTTTTGCAGACTGTTCACGCTGATGTCAACTCACAAGGTGGAGTTCAGTAAGGTGGCGCTGTATGTGGTGGCAGACTATGTCACAGCTGTCCAGAAGGTTACAGTTCTACCAGCTGTCAAGGTACATCTTACCTTTTAATATATATACCTTATTTTACTAAGTATAACCCATCTTGGACTATACTCCTTTGCTTATTCCACTTTTTTTTTTGCACAGCTGTATGAATCACACCATATTGAGCCTCAATTTATGTGTAAAAAATCCATATCCCATGGTCAAATGCACATTAATTGCAGTAGCACACCTGATCAGGATAAGGTGTATTTATAACTCTTTATCATCAGACAATGATCCTCCTTGCTTTGTTGGTCTGTCAGATGTGTGATAACATATTCCAATAATGCTTGATTCATAACAGAAAAAAATATATATGAGGTCACCATATAACTCTTGTAATGAAGGGCATGTTTCAGCCAATACTTTGAATAGAATCTTTTGGGCTGTAGAGATTTTCATCTTTACTTTTCCTAAGAACTGGTTGTTAGTCACCAGAGAAACATTTTCATTGTACATCACCTTTTTGAACTTAAAATATACACTCTCCCTTTAAGAGAAGTGGAGATTATATCAACACACTTACATTTGAAAATCATGAGTTCCCAAAATATGCTACACCTGTCTAGTCAAATTTGTTGTAAGTAACCTTGCTTTACTGTTCAAATCATTGCGGTGGTGAATTATAGTAAATGTTTTTAATTTAGGAAAGTTAGACTGAAAGAGAAAAGTTTTCACTGGATTTTTTAGAATGAGTATAAAAAAAAGGAAATTTGCCATAGGAGAGGACTATTTCAAGATTCCAATTTCGCTTTACTTATTTTAGAAAATTTGTGCTAATTTTATTTTTGGTGCATACTGACCTTTTCAGTTTCTCTTGTTTTTTTTCTCCTGCCTGTCTAGAGAGGACTGGTTCCTGCCGTGTACCGCATGCTGGACCTGTGTGACAAACATGCTGTGGCCCAGCTTCATACAATCCTTAGTCATGGTGTCACTGAAGTGTTCAAGGTCATCTACGCAGAATACACAAAGTTCTACAAGTATTCTGGCAAGGTGTAAACATGCTGTGGAGCTCTTGTTATTGAAGAAAGAGGAAAAATGCAAATGTATGCACTTATGCTGCTACTTTAGTTGTAAACCATTTACAAAATCATCCAATAGAACAGAACGTCATCATCAACTGATATACATGCTGCTTTCTTGAAAAAAAATTTTTTCCAAGGCTGCTACAGGAGTAAAACAGTCTCCTTACAGTATCACTAATCCTTATGATTTCTGTTATTTTCATAGGCTTTGCAACTACACAGGAAAAATAATTTATATTACCAAGATATTTAATTTTGGCTTAAATTATACTGTCATTGGTGTGAATAAAATATTTTCAGTTTTGAAAGACAGCTGTTCATACACAGGTAAAATTAATGGCAACTTTGTTAATACATTTTTTTTTTTAAGTTGTTCAGTTTTGTGAAAGTGTTTCTAACTAAGTTTGCTTCGTGTTTGTGAGAGGTAGAGAAAAAACCGACAATCGTTAAAGCATTATATAATTAAGCAAATAGCAAATAAGTAATCTATCTTGAAATATATTGGATTTTACACTATTTTTCAACAGTAGCACAATCATAGTTATTTGACATTACCAACCCACACAATGAAATAGTTATATTTTTGGCATTTAATATCTGTTTTCTAGGGAGTTTTGTTTTTGTTAAGCATTTCTTTATTTAGTCATATACTTAAGGTTTCTATATTGTAAGTAATCAATATTTTGTTTTATCTGCACATTTTTCCCCATTTTTTTCTCTCTCAGAGTTGTGTGCTAAGCATGATGATTGATATTTGGACAAAATAAGCTTTTTGGTGTCATTTTAAATTGAAATTAAACAAGGCTTGAATAATTGTATTTGTCTCAACGTGCAGAATAATTCATGGTTTAGGAATTGGCTTTGCATTACTTAATGATAATTTATTTGTATAAGGACAACTCTCAAAACTTATATAACATACCACCATTCTGCAAGGGTTGATTGGAAAAGCTTTGAATTCACTTATTTGATAAGCTAAATGTATACTTGTTTGTTATTTATAAGATTTTTTAATTAAGATTTTTTAAGAAACTTTTTCCAATTATTTCTTTTTAAGATTACCCAAACAATTAACTTCATTTTATTAATAATACAAAATGTTAGATCTGTTTATTATCTGTTGTTGTTGTTGTTGATTTTGTTTTTTAAACAATAATGTGACAGCATTCAATCTGACCAGCACTGGTGTGCTGAACAAATGTAGCGCAGGTATTAGACATTCTTGCTGCTTCCTACTTGCAGCAGGAATCAGTACAACTGCAGCAGAAAACAAAGCCAGAATCAGACAATGTAAAATACTTCAGAATTTTGAGACAGGATATTATATGATGCACAAAGTATATTGAAAAGTTTACATGTAACAAAAGATTAACAGATCTGTTTGAAATCTTTCTTGCACAAATTTGCAACAATACAATGCATAAACCATGCAGATTAGTGTTTTCAATCAAAGAATATGTTACATGTTGTTATTTTCCTAATACTATCTTTGTACCTAAATTGATTGTGAGCCAGTCAATTAAGTGTAATCATTTATTTTCTGAATAAATCCTCACTGATGGAGAGGAGCCCACTAAACAATAGTCGGCTAATGCCACTATATATGGTTCTGTCTATCACAATTAGATTCATTGCTTGCAAACCATTTCTTAAATTTGCATACATGCATAAAAAGCACCATCTAATGACTTTCTAGGTACATACTTTGTATGTAGGTTTGCCAAACAAATCAATACTATTATAATATTTACAAAAAGTATAAATATTTAACAATAAATGAGATGAGTAAGTGTTCATTTTGTTCTTTTTTTATTTTCCCAAGAAGTAGCTTAACTTAAAATAACCGTTATAAACAGTATATAAAATTTTGTTTGATACGATCATCATCCCACCAACAATTTTCCAATTATCAGGAAATTGTCCACTTATAGCAGCTGCAGTGTTGCCTTTACTGTATATAGCATGCCTTGAATGCTTGGTATAATACCACACCCCTTATCTTGTCCCCAGGTGGGCCAGCTGAGGAAGTACGCCAATATTTGCTCGAATGGCAGCATGGGACTACTATTTTTAAAAACTTTGGTATGTTTCCGCCCAGGTTTGAACCTAAGGTCTCCCATACATGCCGCTGATGATCTACCAATTGTGCTACAAATTCCAGTTGTGTCTATAAAGGTCCTTTTTCAGTTGTTACAGAAAGTTTGTTATTTTACAGACCCTGAAAATGATTGTTAAACAGCCTAAAAACCTATATTTGGGTAGTCACTTATTTTATTATGCCCCCAAAGTGACCTATGTTACTTGCTCTGTCCATCTTGAATTTGACTGTACATTTCTCCCATTTCTGTGTCTTGGTCATAACTTTATGTTATTTGTATTTCAATCAAAACTGCAATTTATTACAGGAAGTCAATCAAACTTCTTTATCGTGCTTACATAATCTTAATGGTGTGCCCCACATATCACTTGCAAGTGCAACCTTTCAGGTCATATGTAATGATGTAATGTCACTGATTGTACAGTGCATTTGTAAATTCTATTGACATTTTTTACTTTTTTTTTTTAGCATTTTTCAGATGCCGATTAAGAACATAATTACTTTTGTATTCATTTTTTGTGGGGCTCTTAAGGGCCTCACTGCCAATAATTTTCCTAGTTCAGTTCACAAATGGATGATACACAAGTTTTGATGACAATTTATCACCGCTAGATTCTTGCGTAAATTGAGGAATTACTTTAACTGATCCTGACTTCACTGTATGTTTTGGCGTCAAAAAGGTAGGCAGGAGGATCAGTCTTCCTTCATTATCTACTTCAAACATACTGTACGTAGGTAACAGAGAACATAAACGAAATCTTAACATAACTAAATATTAAGTACATTGACATTTAGCATGATTTGATTGAGTAAAGGAGATAAAGGAGTCTGCAATCTGGCTTGTCAAGTACAGGTCGACTGTCACCGGATGCTTAACTTCCTGTTTATTGAATAGAACATCCGGTATAAACCAATGCCTGTCTAACTCTGACTGCTATACACTTATTAACTTCAATCTTTTTTTCAACCTGTGCATTTTAGACTAAAAGCTTTGCTTAAATAAGGGGCTGGATTGTAAATAAATATTGGTCTTTATTTCAACCCCCTTGACAAGAATAAACTTAAACAATATAAGTGTTATGCATATGGAGCATATCTTGTTTAGATGGTGCATGGGCCTTTGCAATAGGTATTTTCAAGATAAATATGACTGAGGAGCTGTAAAACATGTCACAACAAGATCTTTTTTGAATAAATTGATCTTAAGTGTTTCAAGTTTTGTATATTTTGTGGTAAAAAGTGTAAAAGTTGTAAAACATTTCACATGCTCCTGCATGTACTATGCCTCACAAGCTTGTGAGTGAATAAGCGGGAATGTGCCACAAGCTTCTGTGTGGTTAAGCGGGCATATGTCACAAGCTTTTGTGTGGTTAACCAGGCATGTGTCACAAGCTTCTGTGTGGCTAAGTGGGCATGTGTCACAAGCTTCTGTGTGGCTAAGTGGGCATGTGTCACAAGCTTCAGTGTGGTTAACCAGGCACGTGTCACAAGCTTCTGTGTGGCTAAGCAGACATGTGTCACAAGCTTCTGTGTGGCTAAGTGGGCATGTGTCACAAGCTTCTATGTGGCTTAGCGGGCATGTGTCACATGCTTCAGTGTGGCTAAGCGGGCATGTGCCACAAGCTTCTGTGTGGTTAAGCAGGCATGTGTCACAAGCTTCTATGTGAGTAAGTGGGCATGTGACACAAGCTTCTGTGTGGCTAAGTGGGCATGTGCCACAAGCTTCTGTGTGGTTAAGCAGGCATGTGTCACAAGCTTCTGTGTGGCTAAGCAGGTATGTGTCACAAGCTTCTGTGTGGCTAAGCGGGCATGTGTCACAAGCTTCTATGTGAGTAAGTGGGCATGTGTCACAAGCTTCTATGTGGCTAAGCAGGCATGTGGCACAAGCTTCTGTGTGATTAAGCGGGCATGTGTCACAAGCTTCTGTGTGGTAAAGTGGGTATGTGCCACAAGCCTTTGTGACTTTTTAAGATGGTATACACCACAAGTTTGTGTGTTTAGACACAAGCTTCTGTGTGGCTAAGTGGGCATGTGCCACAAGCTTCTGTGTGGTTAAGCAGGCATGTGTCACAAGCTTCTGTGTGGCTAAGCAGGCATGTGTCACAAGCTTCTGTGTGGCTAAGCGGGCATGTGTCACAAGCTTCTATGTGAGTAAGTGGGCATGTGTCACAAGCTTCTATGTGGCTAAGCAGGCATATGGCACAAGCTTCTGTGTGATTAAGCGGGCATGTGTCACAAGCTTAAGTGTGATTAAGCAGGCATGTGTCACAAGCTTCTGTGTGGTAAAGTGGGCATGTGCCACAAGCTAATGTGTTTGATAAAGTAAACATATACTTCAAAGTTGTGTTTTAGTAGGCATGCCTCATATGCTTAACACACTGGTTTGTGGTAAAGTGGCCATTTCTTGCTGCTTACTGACAGTACTTTTTAACATGCTGCCATAATTTGATAACCGTTGTGTTGGGGTATTAGTCACCTCAGTGACAGGTCTTATTTTTATATTAAAATGTCACTCTCAAGATGAATACAGTCATGCAAAAAGTTGCACACTTATAAACAACTCTTTATTATATTATATGACATCATGAACATGATCATGCATTGTCCGTCCAATTAGGACCATTTCTGGCTGCCACTTAGAATCACTAGATATTTGTGATCGTGTGTTGTTGCTTGGGACACTTGAGATAGGGTGTCCTTACATCAGCCAATCGGAAACCTGCAAGTATCTTTAGATACAAAAACAATATCAGCCACTAAAGAAACACTTAGAATAATGTCTCCTCACCCACATCCACTATGAACAAACTGACATCAAACTAACCTTTGAAAGAAAAAAATATCTTGGGCAATGAGTTTCATATATTTTCTTTCCTCATCTTGTAATTGTAGAGTAGTAGGCTGGCATGTTGTGTGTGTAAGAATACATACTAGATAGTAAGAGGATTAGAAGTTCAAAAACATCATGTACAAGTATTGGATAACTGTTTTGTATGCTGCTACAACTTGGTGTTTGGTTAAGTCCATACCTTTTTATGGTAAGGAAGTGTTTTGGTTTTATTTTGTTTTGAATAAAAGAAACATAAAACTTTAGCAAACTAAAAACATTTATTACTTATTTTTTATATTGTTATTTCTATAAATACAAGAAAATATATATGTATGTTAAAAATTAACAGTAAGTCTAATGAATAGCCTGTGGAAGCAGTATGACAGCCTAGACCAGTGTGTGTAATAAAGCTTGATTAACTTCTTAAGATGTGATGCCTCTTGTATTTGCTTGTTATACATTGTTGGTCACGTGTGTGTATAAAGTGAGAGCAAGTACTCATAACCATTACTATTTTATTTATCTTGTAAAATTAATTTAATCTGCAGATACCATAATGCTCATTATATTGTTGCTGCAGATTATAAAAACCTGAAACCTTTATGTATAGTCATGTATATAATATCAGTCATTATATACCCTATAGTTGACAGTAACCACTTTGTATCCTTATAAAAATCATGATATTTACCCCAAATAATTAAAAATTTCCTTCTGTAGACTACACTAGAATCATATTTTATCCAGTATACCAGTATATGCGTGAGTTACAAACTATATTTATCGTCATAAGCCAATGCTAGACACCCTTATATACTATCTATGTGCCAGCAACACTTATCATGAATGTGCCTGCCATCCTCATTTATCCTATTAGTGCGTGGAACACTATACACATGCCAATAACTGTAAAGCCTGTAAATATGATATTACATTGTATATATATCTTTAAGAGGATTACACCAATTACATTTATACAGCACCAATTATATAACTTAACTTTTATATTAATTAATAACCATTACATTTATCATAAATATGCCACGAACCATTACATTAATAATGTATGTTCCCTTATGAGTAAACGTCATGTTAATCATATAGGTGCCAGTTACTATATTTACAGTGTTTTTATTCCAATATTATTATCCTGTACTTTCCAGTTACCCTTATATTTATCCTGTTTATTCCACTAAATCCACTGTATTTGTCCTATATATTATACTAAAACATTGTATTTATCCTGTATATTCCACTAAACCATTGTATTTGTCCTATATATTACACTAACACATTGCATTTATCCTGTATATTCCACTAAATCCATTGTATTTGTCCTATATATTACACTAACACATTATTTTTATCCTGTATATTCCACTAAACCCATTGTATTTGTCCTAAATTTTACACTAACACATTGCATTTATCCTGTTTATTCCACTAAATCCACTGAATTTGTCCTATATATTATACTAACACAATGTATTTATCCTGTATATTCCACTAAATCCATTGTATTTGTCCTATATATTACACTAACACAATGTATTTATCCTGTATATTCCACTAAATCCTTTGTATTTGTCCTATATATTACACTAACACAATGTATTTATCCTGTATATTCCACTAAATCCTTTGTATTTGTCCTATATATTACACTAACACAATGTATTTATCCTGTATATTCCACTAAACCCATTATATTTGTCCTATATATTACACTAACACATTGCATTTATCCTGTATACTAGTATTCCACTAAACCCACTGTATTTGTCCTAAATATTACACTTACACATTCATCCTGTATATATTTTGCTAATCTGTTGAATTTATTCTGTATAAAAATACAAAAAAATAAAAACATTGTAATTTATTCTGTATATTCCAATAACCCAGTGTAATTTATCCTTTATATTCCAATAACCCATTGTTGCATATCTATCATGTAGTATATGACTAACCATTAGATTATTAATATTATTATCCTGTAGCTTATGCCAGTAACCTGTATATACCAGCAACCAATATATATTTATTATGTAATATATGCCAGTAACCTGTATATACCAGCAACCAATATATATTTATCATGTAGTATATGCCAGTAACCTGTATATACCAGCAACCAATATATATTTATCATGTAGTATATGCCAGTAACCTGTATATACCAGCAACCAATATATATTTATCATGTAGTATATGCCAGTAACCTGTATATACCAGCAACCAATATATATTTATCATGTAGTATATGCCAGTAACCTGTATATGCTAGTAACCATTATATCTTACATCTAGTCAATGCCAGTAACCATTATTTTTATCTTGTAGTGTATGACAGCGACCTTTATATTTATCATGTAGTATATTCCAGTAACCTGTATATGCTAGTAACCATTATATCTTACATCTAGTCTATGCCAGTAACCATTATTTTTATCTTGTAGTGTATGACAGCGACCTTTATATTTATCATGTAGTATATGCCAGTAACCTGTACATGCCAGTAACCATTATATTTATCATGTAGTATATTTCAGTGACCTTTATTTTTATCATCATTGCCAGTAACCATTATATTAATCAGTGTATATTCTGTAGAGGCCAGCTGCCCTTTCACCTTTGAGCCAGAGACCAGCATTTTCTATCTTCTGGAGGTTCTGCTTCCCTTTGACTGTAGCTGGACCTTTCAAGCTGAGAACCATCAGACCTTCCAAATTGTCATAGATGAGATTATTGTTACATCAGAGGTTGGAGAAGAGGCAAACTGTTCTGAGAATTATATACGGGTGAGTTTCTTGTCTTTGAATAAAAATATTTATATTCCCCCATGCTTTCTGTATAAATCTTTATGTAGAGGCATGTGTTTACAATGTAAGAGGCACTTTAAAGTTAGAGGTATATTTACAACTGTTTTTAGTGACCTTAACTTCATGTAAAACAGACAACATAAACCATTTAAACATGCATGATATATGCAAGGGACATGATGTGATAAAATTTATCTTTGGTTATTTATTTATCTCTTACACATTGTTAAACATGGAAACACTGTTATGCAAGCATTATTAAAACAAAGTTATAGTTGATGAAATTGTTGCACATAACTGTTTCTTTCTGGATTTGCGTTTACACCTCAGGTGACAGAGTACAGCAGTAATGTCCATGACAACCCAGAGACTGATTCCCCAGATAATTCTCCGTCTGGTTTCCTGTTTGGTCCAGTCTGCACCAATGTGTCGTCTGCTGTTGTGATAACTTCATCAGGCAACTCACTCTTTATTTTGGCACAGGGCCGCTCACACAACATCGAGTTCCATGCCACTCTCCAGATTGGTAAGTGATGAAATTGATAGGTCAATGGGACCTAACTTAAAACAGAGGCACGACTTTTCTATCAATTATTAGATGCAATAAAAGTACATCTGTTTAGCAAATATTAAATAACTCTATATAAAAATGCAAGAAAACATTGTATTATTATAACGCAAGGTCAGAAGAATTAATCTTAAAGTTCACTACTGAAAAAATAATTAGATTTTATACCTTTACTGAAATATGAAAAACCTAGTCGTCTGCTGACCCATCGAAATGCTGTCATGGGAAACACCAATCATCACAACAATAAAAAATGTTAAAGTGAAATGGTAAACAAACAAAATATCTTAACATTTTATCACAAATAACTTCACACTGGTATGGTATAGCATTTTAACTGAAATATTTATAAAACAACCTTCAACATAACATTTTACATTTTTGTACCACAGGATGTTCCATGTCAAACGCTAACATACAGTGATGATTTTTGGCAACATGCCATTTATAGTCTTGTTCACCAATTGTTTAGTTAATGCATCTCCCTGAAATACTGATGCTCCTCCATTTGTTACCTTTCTGCCCTGGTACTGACAGCCATATTGAATTAAAAACTATAAACTTTGGTTGCACATAGTAACTATAAAGACAAAGAATCAGATAATACTATTGAAAATCTAACACTGTTGCCTTACAGCCTTAGTTTCTGAATGCACATATATTGCATAAATGCATTGTATTAATTTCAGCAGTATTTTAACTTATTGATCAAGTTGTGGATAGTCATGTTAATAAATAACAAAATGCTCAGATGTATGTGTAAAGACCTTACTTAACACTGAGCATTAGAATAAGTATATCTGCCGGTGCATGTAATTTATGTTGTCATTTAATTCATATTATAAGAATTGTTACATGTTTTTCCTTTGATGGACATTGAACTTTGATTCTTTGATTCTATCTTCACATGAACAGGATGGTACAACCTTTTAGTCATCTCTGATCATGTTTGTTTATGATTCAGAAAGTTAATTTTATTTATAGTCAACCATTTTTGTGTAGTTTTTCAAATCGAAATAATACCATATTCTTTTCCAAACACTATGTGAACATTATTTTTCAATGACGTCACTACTTTCGTCATAACATATAGAAAATATCAGTGCTTGGACATTTTGTATTCAAAAAGATCGTTTTTCTTTTCATTGCTTGCATTTGAGAAACTCGTCAGGAAGTGCAAGGTTAGAGCTCTGTAAAACCGGTTTAAGCACCCTAGTCAGTCCATATTGCCGACTGACCGTTCTAAGGCGGTAACTGTCGGGTTTGCTCTTTTCATTAAATGACTCATCACAAATTTGTTCTTACTTTTTGCTTGGCTTGCATAGAAATACCTTTGTTCTGTGCCTTTTCAGAGTTTGGTATATGTTGCAATGCTCATAGGACTTTGTCATATGTTCTTATTTAGACATACATCTGAGCATTAAACATTTGCCACACACGTATAACTTTTACAGTTTTAATTTTCTTCTTTTTTTAATTCTTTCGGCCTTTGAGAAAAGGCAGCTTTGTCTGTGCAACTAATAGTGTTTCAGTTTATTTACCAAATTCTTAAAAGATGTTTATTTGATATCAGGTACATGAATATTTATAACAAAATTTGTTTTTGTTTTGTATTTGTACTTACATGTAAATGTCACTATATAATATATTATTGTAATCATTTGCTAATGAAGTTTCATACTTTTGAGTTGAAGTCAGGAATAAAGCTTAATGAAGCCGGGTTCTTAAGCTTACTTGCAGGTACTTTCCAGGCCTTTGCCTTAGGTTATACCTCAGCCAATGATAACTGAGCATTACTACAGTGATCATAATAGTGTGATTGAAGGGTATTTAGAAAATAAACTGACATTATAACATCATGTGGTTTTTTTTCAATTATAGTCGATCCACTAGTCCGATATGATGTCATCAAGACCAGGAAGACTTGGCACAACGCCATTGAGTATTGTCAACAGAGTGGTGGGATGCTGGCTCAGACTTACCCAGTTGTCACGGTAGCGCTAGCTGATATCCTTCAGGAGGAAGGTGGACAAGGGAAGGTCTGGGTAGGGAAGGCTATGTCACCGTGGATATTGAAATCTGGTAGGTATGGAAACAACAAATGGAGTAAACATTTACATAAAACCACATAATAAATTTTTTTTAATGAACAATCATTAAAACATTAATGCAAAATTGTATTTTCTAATTAGCTTATTATATATTGATACACAGCATACCTTACTACGAATAAAACAAATGTAAATCTAACATGTGAGGGATTGTAAGTTGCATGTCTTGTACTAAGTTTAAATCAGTTTTTCTCTTTAACAATTCATGTAAAATGCTGTTCAAATACAAACCATCGAAAGGTATTATGTTGTATTTAAAAATGCCCCATGTTGTTCTGACAACAGATATTGCAGCATCTTAACATAGCCAAAACACGTTTCATTACTACAAATATTTTAAATTCAGTTTCTGTCATTTTGCAGCACTTTTACAGATATTCTGCCACTTTGTGTTGTCTAACTCTTAACTATAATTAACATGACTAACATAGCCATAATATTTAAAATATTTATCTTCTGTGCCTATGAGTTTAAAGGCATCTCAAAACCCTTATATAAGTGACCTCCCCCCCCATTTATTGCCCTTCCCAGCATGTGTGGGCATCTGTTTTCTGATAAGCCAGGCTGCCACAGTCTGTAATGATGTATCTGTCATGCAGGTATTGTTTAAGATCCAAGTGTATGTATGCTATATCTGGGGGTTGAACATAGTCATTCACAGTTTGTAAAGGAAATAGTTGTGAATATATCAATTACGCAATCCTTAACACCAGAAATTATTC
Organism: Sinonovacula constricta; assembly: GCA_007844125.1. Lineage (NCBI taxonomy): Eukaryota > Metazoa > Mollusca > Bivalvia > Cardiida > Solecurtidae > Sinonovacula > Sinonovacula constricta. Next base: position 17,997,524 of record CM017560.1, read on the forward strand.
TATCAGTTCTTTTTAATTCTTTTATGTATTCTTTTAATATGTTTTCTTTCTTACTTTGTTGGTTAATTTGGTTATTTCTAATACATTTTGTTATTTCTTTCTTTCATTCTTTTAGTTCTCATATATATTTTAAGTTATATTTTATTTTGATTTGTTAAATGTAACGAAATGTTTCTAACAAAAGCGATTTAAACAGTCATTCATTGTCAGAATAATGTTCTTCAGACTCATTTTAAGTGATTTTGAATATTTGAACTTATATCTCTCATGTATTTTCAAAATCAAATATTTAACTATGAAATAAATGCATAATCATGCAGTTATAAAAATTGACACCAAGTAATTAATGCAATAAAGAATATGTAAAGGATCATACACTAAACCACCCACATTATCACTAACATTAATGTTTATGGCTTTGTGTAAAACTAGCCTACAGTCTCACTTCCATACTAGCAGCTAATTTAGTTTTGCATTTACCCATCAGAGGTTTTACTGTGACAGATTAGTACTATGTTGGCTAAAGACTCCCTGCAGTGATGACCAGCAATTAGCAGGTCTGGTCACAGCAGGTCGGGGCCTGGCTCAGTGGGATACCACATTCCTTTCGAGATGCCTTTAAGACAAGATGGAGTAAGATATGATTTAGTTAGCGAACCTAAACATGCTAAATCACTGACTTCTTATTATTAAAATAATGGAGCAATTATAAGTCTAGCTGATGTTTAATTTCAGGTTGTATAAAGTGGATTGACAGTATAAGCCAACTGCCCAACATAGTCTCCAAGTATAACCAGGTGTCAGAGTGCAGCCAGTTCTGTCTGGGATCAGAAGTCATGTTGTTACAGGTAAAACTCTTACCAGGCTGTAGTGTTACAGGTAAAACTCTTTTCATATCAGCCAGTGTTCTTACAGGTAAAACTCTTGTCATATCAACCAGTTTTGTTACAGGTAAAACTCTTGTCATATCAGCCAGTGTTCTTACAGTTAAAACTTGTCATATCAGCCAGTGCTGTTACAGGTAAAACCCTTGTTTTATTAGCCAGTTGTGTTACAGGTAAAACCCTTGTCATATCAGCCAGTGTTGTTACAGGTAAAACCCTTGTCATATCAGCCAGTGCTGTTACAGGTAAAACTCTTGTCATATCAGCCAGTCTTGTTACAGGTAAAACCCTTAGTTACAGGTAAAACCCTTGTCATATCAGTCAGTGCTGTTACAGGTAAAACTCTTGTCATATCAGTCATATACAGATGGCAACTAGGGAAGACTAGTACAGGTGCTACAGGATGGATACATTGGAAACAACCCAGAACGAAGAATGGACAACGCCCGATACAGTAATCTGCCCATGTGGGAAAGTCTGCAAAAACTTCAGAGGGCTGAAGATTAACCAGGCGAGAAGCAGCTGTCAGCAAACTGAAAGTCTGAGGCAACGCAAAGGGTTACCTGATAAGACGGGGGAGAAGACTGGTCCGGTGTCCAACCATAGTACCAGCAGTCTCTCAGAACCAGTTCTGTCACTAGCTGGAAGAGGTTGCTCGCGTGAGGAACTCCAGTCCTTAGAAACAATTATAGAGACGCAAACAACTGAGGGTGGAAGTTCAGACAGTGAACAGTCTTTGACTCCCACAACCAATGAAGAGTCACCGATCTTTGGCCAATACAGAACAGAGGAATCACCAATATTCCCTCCCAGGGCCAGAGACAACCCAGAAGTTATCCCTAACCAAGACAAGGCAGAACCAGTATCGGCTACAGAAAGCAGGAAAGCACCCAACTTTACCAAGCTCCAGAAGGTAGCATGGCCAAGAACTCATGACAAGAAGTGGGATGTGTTTGATGAAGATCTAGAAGTTATTCTCCAGTTTACACTCCAAGGAAGGGTTGAAAAAAAGATCAACACCCTGACTACTATAGTCTACTCGATGGGACTTGAACGGTTTGGCTGTGAGGGAAAGGACAGGATACAGAAACCTGAAACAATCCCAAACAGAAGAGAAAGATAGCGGAAGAAATTAAGGGAAGAACTCAACTCCCTGAGAAAGTGGTTCAAGAAGGCCAGCGCAGAAGAAAAGAGGGGACTGGCAGAGAGAGCAGTTACGATCAAGACTGAAGACCTTGACGACAGCTGAGCAACTTAGAAGGAAACGGAGAGAATGAACAAGAAAGAGGGCAGCCTTTATCACAAACCCCTACAGGTTTAGCAAGACTCTCCTAGGAGAAGAGAGAGGAGGAAGCCTTCAAAGTAGTGAGGAAGAGGTAGTCAAGTACCTGAGAGAAGTCCACTCGGATCCAAGCAGGGAACATCCTCTCGGTGACTGTGACAGGATATCGGCTGTTGACCCTCCCAAGTTCTCACTGAACATGAAAGAACCATCCCTCCAAGAAGTTAGAGATATCGTCAAGAAAGCAAGAGCCTGTTCAGCACCTGGTCCAAGTGGAATACCATACAAAGTATATAAAAATTGTCCAAAATTGCTTAGAAGACTTTGGCTTCTCCTAAGAACTGTATGGAAAAGTGGCACTGTTCCAGATTGCTGGCAGGCATCAGTGGGGTGCTTCGTACCAAAAGAGAAGCACTCTGAGAACATAAAGCAGTTCCGAACAATCTCACTGCTTAGTATCGAGGGGAAAATATTCTTCTCTATCTTGGCAAGACGCCTCACAACATACATGACTGACAACACCTACATTGACTCATCAGTCCAGAAGGGTGGCATCCCTGGGTTTTCAGGGTGTGTCGAACACACAAGTGCTCTCACACAACTGCTACACGAGGCAAGAATCAACCACAAGAACCTGACTGTTGTGTGGCTAGACCTGGCCAACGCCTACGGCTCCATCCCACACCAGCTCATCCAAGAAGCACTGAAGCACTACCATGTGCCAGAGCAAGCAAGAAGCCTCATCCGAAGCTACTACAGTAATATCCACCTCAGGTTCTCTTGCAAGAACTACACCACATCATGGATATTGCTGGAAAAGGGCATTGTAACAGGCTGCTCCATCTCGGTAATCCTCTTTGTGATGGGAATGAACCTGATTCTCAAAGCAGCAGAGGAGGAGACAAGAGGTCCGCAGACAAACGCAGGAATCCGTCTACCAGCAAATAGGGGATTCATGGATGACCTTACCATCACAACAGAATCCCACATACAAGCTAGATGGATTCTGAAGACCCTAGATGAGACGGTGACGTGGGCTAGGATGGTGTTCAAACCAAAGAAGTCACGGTGTCTGGTTGTGAAGAAGGGAAAAGTCACTAGACAGTTCAAGATGTCCATCCAAGGGGAAGAAATCCCATCATTGATTGACAACCCCATCAAGTGCTTGAGCAAGTGGTTCGATTCTTCCCTCACAGACAAGAGTAGCAAAGGAAGACTAGGGCAACAACTGGAAGAAGGCCTATGTAGAATCGACAAATCCGAATTCCCAGGGAAGTTCAAGACCTGGATTTAGCAGCATGGCCTACTACCAAGGCTTGTTTGGCCACTTATGGTCAATGAAATACCAGTCAGCCTGATTGAACAGTAGAACAGGCGGTAAGCAAGCACATAAGAAGATGGCTAGGCCTACCCCACTCAATTAGCTCCATAGGGCTGTACGGCAAGTCCACCAAGCTGCAGATCCCACTCACCTCGCTTGTCGAAGAGTACAAAGTAGCTATGACCAGACTGTACTTGACGCTACGAGACTCTGAAGATGAGAAGGTCAGCAAGGCTGGAATAGAAGTAAGAACAGGGAGGAAGTGGTCAGTAACCAAGGCAGTTGAACAAGCTGAGAGTAGTCTACAACACCAGGTCATAGTAGGAGCCACCAACAAAGGTCGAGAAGGACTAGGACATGGGCAACAACCACGATGGAATAAGGCAGATAGCCAGGAGAGATGCAGTATGGTACAGCAGGAGATCAGAAAATCAGAAGAAACGCACCGATCAGCAAGATCAGTCCAGATGGGCCAGCAAGGAAGTTGGAACCGGTGGAACTTGCCAGAGAGAAAGCTAACATGGCAGGAGCTCTGGCAGTATGAACCCCTCCAGCTCTCCTTCCTGCTTAGATCGGTGTATGATCTACTACCAACACCAACAAACCTAGAGAGATGGAAGCTGAGCAAAGACCCCAGCTGCCCACTGTGCAAGCAGAGGGGAACATTACAACATGTCCTAACAGCCTGCCCTACAGTTCTCTCTCAGGGTCGATACAGATGGCTGCATGATCAAGTCCTCCGTGTACTAGCAGACATCCTGGAGAAAGAGAGAAGACAAGAAAGACAGATAAAGACCAAAATACCAGGGTTCATCAACTTTGTAAAACCAGGACAAAAGGCAAAGGGTGTCCAGAAAACAGGCCTGCTACAAGAGGCAAGACATTGGGAGATGAAGGTGGACCTACGACAGAAGTTGGTCTTCCCAGATGTCGTACAGACAAGTCTGCGCCCAGACATAGTCATCTGGTCTACAATCCCAAAAATGATGATACTCGTGGAACTGACAGTCCCTTGGGAAGAAAGAACGGATGAGGCAAATGAAAGGAAGCGGTCGAAGTACCAAGAACTGGCAGACTTGTGCAGGGAGAAAGGATTCTCTACCTGGGTCTTCCCTGTGGAAAAGGATGTAGGGGCTTTCCTGCCCAATCAGTTTGGAAAGCCTTGGGTGCTCTAGGCATGAAGGGCAAGTCAAGGCAAAGCTCAGTACGAGCTCTTAGTAGAGCAGCTGAAAGAGCGTCCAGTTGGCTCTGGCTCCGACGTAATGAAGCCACGTGGAAGCCAGCAGAGACAAGCAGTGCTTGATCCCCACTGCTGCCCCGCCATCACGAGGGTGTACCGAGATAAGGGGCGAAACACCTGTTGACTGATGGGCACTCGGCTAACGATGTCTGTGTTAAGCAGCAGAAGCTGTATCTAACAACAGCCAGTCTTGTTAAAGGTAAAACCCTTAGTTACAGGTAAAACTCTTGTTATATCAGCCAGTCTTGTTACAGGTAAAACCCTTGTCATATCAGCCAGTCTTGTCACAGGTGAAACCCTTGTCATATCAGCCAGTCTTGTTACAGGTAAAACCCTTGTCATATCAGCCAGTGTTGTTACAGGTAAAACTCTTGTCATATCAGCCTGTCTTGTTACAGGTAAAACCCTTTGTTATAGGTAAAACTCTTGTCTTATTAGTCAGTTTTAAACAGGTAAAACCTTATACCGGTACCTCACCTTTGCCCTTTGTTGGTGCTTCTAGCTCTTTGTTGTTGCATATTTATACATGTGAACTTTTTCTGAGGCAAAAGTGGGAGATCATATAAACAAGGAAGGAAGTTATCTGTTTACTTTGTTTTTAAAAGCAAATGATCCTAAACACTGTTTTTTTTTCATTAACCACATCATGCATGTTTCTATTTCAGAACACCAGCTGTTATTGCACCAATGAAACAGTTGGTATGGAAGCCACTTATTCATCAAAATGTAATGTTGAATGTCCCGGACAACCTACAGAGCAATGTGGTGGAGTGACCTCCCTTACACAATACCAGTATTGTAGGTGTACAATTATAACATCTACATTTCTTCACATTTTTAGAAATATTGCCAAATAAAAATTTCATTGATTGTTGACAATGTAACAACAAGACTAATTCTTGTATCATTTATGAAAGTCAATTGTACATCCCTGAACTTGGGGTTGCCGGAATTTTAAGACTTGTGATCCAAAGAAAATAGACCAAAGTCATGGTGAAATGACTAATTCACTTGAAGTACATCTGTAGTGACAAATAACCCAAACATACTTTTGTTTTAAGTATTATTGATCATTTTTTCAATTTCTTATTTAGTAAATAATGACATTTGTTTTAATTACTTACCTAGAGCAATTTTACTATTAGTCAGCAACTTTTTCTGTCTGTTTTATAATTCACAAACACATCAAGGCAACCCTACCAATTCATTCCCCTATTTAAAATGTTAATAATTTGAAAAGAAACATAAAGGTGGCAGACCAATTGAAAAACTAGCCTGCTTACATTTATTTTGCCTTGTTATCACCAGTTCATAGCAGTGTAGAATACGAGGACACAGACAGGCACTGTGTGACGTCAGTCTATCACAGATTTTCTGCAGACTTGTGCAGTGAGCTTCATGGCTTCACCTGTAGTCTGGACAATGGTCAGTACATGATATTTGGATAACTTAACCTTTTCCAACACATAGATAGTTTCCGCATCAGTTAAAATCCCTTATCTTGGCAGCCATCTTTGATGGAAACTTCAAGGGATTTTCATATGAATTGTATAGAATGGTAAATTTTATTTTCTCGTAATTTCTTCATTTGTGGTCCAAAAATTAAAAGCTATACATCATTGGAAAGCTCTTGAAATTCATATTTTTAGAATACAATATTTTTACAATTGATAAATGCACACAGAATTAATACACAGAAATATATAAAACTATTGGCTCATACTTAAAACAAAATGAACAGTGTATAATTTTCGGTTGCATTTCTTTAACCTTTTAAACTATCAAAATATAGTTTTGATATTTAAAATACTTTATAAAAGCTGTTAAATTTGATATAAAATTCAGTAAAATAGACTGAAAAATAAAAACACAGTGGTGAGTTTAATATAGCACATTTTTCCCGATTGAGGTCTGCATTAGCTTCTGCCCACAAAGATGGCTGCCTTAAAATGTCTTATCAGTGTCGATGACATCACATGGACACTATCTATTGGACCAAATACTGTGACTGTTATCCCCTGTATATCACTCGTTCAGTTTTGTTTTGTTAATAAACCTTTCTAAGTATGTACTTCTGTCTTCCTGTCCATCTGTCATTCATTTCTTTCCATGGCCATCAGAAGTGTTTTGTTGGAATTAGATGAAATTTGGTTGAAAGATATAATGAGACAAGTATGACTCAAATGTATGACACTTTATTTCCAATTGTTTTTACATGTCAAATGTGACTTCATGGTTAGGCCTTAGACCCTACTTTTATGAAGCTTGCAGCACTTTCCTTTTTTCTGCAGGTTCAGACCACATTGTCTCTGATGATCAGTTGCCATGGACACATGCTTCCCACTACTGTGACCAGTTGCCACACTCCAACGGGCTGTCTCCTATCCCTTTGTTTCCACCCACATACAGTGGGGACCCATTCTGGACATCTGTCATCCGCACCACGGACTGGAACTATCCCTCAGGTACCGGTAATTACATTTAAAGGAGAGACTGGTCATGGTACACACAATTCTGGATCACTTGGTTAGTGCTTTGAATCTCATCAGGTTCCTGCTTATTAATTAAGCATTAACTCAACCCTGATACATTTCATCTAGTTATTAAAATTAATGGGCTACTTGTGGAGGTGTTGCAGAGAGCATATAACAGTGCATTTATGAGACCTCGAAGTTTCTAAGTTCTATATAGTTAATATTAAGTTACATTTCTTAAGTAGAACTGCAGAATACCTACAAATCAGTCATTTTATATATAAAACCATATCAAAAATGTCTTTTTTTTCCAGCAGTTTTGTATTTACAATGTTATTGTTCTGAAATATTGAAACTGCCGATTTGGTTAATTTTTTATGAAATCATATTTACGAGAAGAATTTATTTGGTTGTTTGTATTATTATGTTTTTGTTAATTCTGTATTTTGACATGTTCATATATTAAAATATTTTAGTTCATATCTCTTCCAGTTGTCAGACGCTATCCAGCATTTGCATATTTAGCCAAGAGAGATGTGTTTGGTTTTTATAAGGAAGTAGTAAAATCTGCCTCCGGAACATATGGCTTCGTTTGCCAATATGGTATGTACGATAGGTTATCTTACATTTGGCTCTCTCCCTATATATATATGTCTTACAACAAAGTGCCTTCGAAAACATATGGCTTCGTTTGCCAATATGGTATGTACGATAGGTGGTCTTCCCTTTGGCTCTCTTTCTATACCGGTATATATGTCTTATAACAAACTGCCTCCGAAACATATGGCTTCGTTTGCCAATATGGTATGTACGATAGGTGGTCTTCCCTTTGGTTCTCTTTCTATACCGGTATATATGTCTTACAACAAAGTGCCTTCGAAAACATATGGCTTCGTTTGCCAATATGGTATGTACGATAGGTGGTCTTCCCTTTGGCTCTCTTTCTATACCGGTATATATGTCTTACAACAAAGTGCCTTCGAAAACATATGGCTTCGTTTGCCAATATGGTATGTACGATAGGTGGTCTTCCCTTTGGCTCTCTTTCTATACCGGTATATATGTCTTACAACAAAGTGCCTTCGAAAACATATGGCTTCGTTTGCCAATATGGTATGTACGATAGGTGGTCTTCCCTTTGGCTCTCTTTCTATACCGGTATATATGTCTTACAACAAAGTGCCTTCAAAAACATATGGCTTCGTTTGCCAATATGGTATGTACGATAGGTGGTCTTCCCTTTGGCTCTCTTTATATATGTCTTACAACAAACATTAAAACCATTATTTTCACTGTTTCAACACAGCGTTTAGCATGTCAGTAAATTTCAGAACTAAAAACATAGGGGAAATTACTGATGCTTCTCTTTTGAAAATTAACATCATGACATCACTATTAGGTATTTCCAGAAAATCATCTGTGACTGAATTGGGTTATTGGCATTGTTTTTGACAGTTTTACTAATTCTGACTTTCCCTGTGTGCTACCTTATGTAAAAATGCCATAAAAATTGCTGAATATTCAGATAGCCATTGACTGTGTACATGAAGTATGTTAAAAGATTTGAAGATTTAGTGTTAAATGAAAACTGTTATTCAACAAGTTAAGTAAATATTAAAATGGCCACACCTAACTGATGAACTGGTTAAATTCTTCTCATGTATGTTAACCAGTTACAAATTATGTAACCAGTAATTTGCTGGTAATACTTATAAACAATGAATATAGAATAACTTTACAGTTTTGTTTATAATATTTATGTTTTTTTACTTTATTGTAAGTGCCTGTCTGTAGACATTGCCAGATGATGTGAGGCCCCTAGCCCCATCATTAATTCACTTATTATCTGTCATTGCCAGACAATGTGAGACCCCTAGCCCCATCATTAATTCACTTATTATCTGTCATTGCCAGACGATGTGAGGCCCCTAGCCCCATCACTAATTCACTTATTATCTGTCATTGCCAGATGATGTGAGGCCCCTAGCCCCATCACTAATTCACTTATTATCTGTCATTGCCAGACAATGTGAGGCCCCTAGCCCCATCATTAATTCACTTATAATCTGTCCTTGCCAGATGATGTGAGGCCCCTAGCCCCATCGCTAATTCACTTATTATCTGTCATTGCCAGACAATGTGAGGCCCCTAGCCCCATCATTAATTCACTTATTATCTGTCATTGCCAGACGATTTGAGGCCCCTAGCCCCATCACTAATTCACTTATTATCTGTCATTGCCAGATGATGTGAGGCCCCTAGCCCCATCACTAATTCACTTATTATCTGTCATTGCCAGACAATGTGGGGCCCCTAGCCCCATCATTAATTCACTTATTATCTGTAATTGCCAGATGATGTGAGCCCCATCACTAATTCACTTATTATCTGTCATTGCAAGATGAATTGAGGCCCCTATCCCCATCACTAATTCACTTATTATCTGTCATTGCCAGACGAAGTGAGGCCCCTATCCCCCATCATTAATTCACTTATTATCTGTCATTGCCAGATGATGTGAGGCCCCTAAACCCATCAATAATTCACTTATTATCTGTCACTGCCAGATGATGTGAGGCCCCTAACCCCATCACTAATTCACTTATTATCTGTCATTGCCAGACGAAGTGAGGCCCTATCCCCCATCATTAATTCACTTATTATCTGTCATTGCCAGAAGATGTGAGGCCCCTAACCCCATCACTAATTCACTTATTATCTGTCATTGCCAGACGAAGTGAGGCCCCTATCCCCCATCATTAATTCACTTATTATCTGTCATTGCCAGAAGATGTGAGGCCCCTTACCACATCACTAATTTACTTATTATCTGTCATTGCCAGATGAAGTGAGGCCCCTATCCCCATCACTAATTCACTTATTATCTGTCACTGCCAGATGAAGTGAGGCCCCTATCCCCATCACTAATTCACTTATTATCTGTCATTGCCAGATGATGTGAGGCCCCTTACCCCATCACTAATTCACTTATTATCTGTCATTGCCAGATGAAGTGAGGCCCCTATCCCCATCACTAATTCACTTATTATCTGTCACTGCCAGATGAAGTGAGGCCCCTTACCCCATCACTAATTCACTTATTATCTGTCATTGCCAGATGAAGTGAGGCCCCTATCCCCATCACTAATTCACTTATTATCTGTCACTGCCAGATGAAGTGAGGCCCCTATCCCCATCACTAATTCACTTATTATCTGTCACTGCCAGATGAAGTGAGGCCCCTAGCCCCATCACTAATTCACTTATTATCTGTCACTGCCACATGATGTGAGGCCCCAAGCCCCATCACTAATTCACTTATTATCTGTCACTGCCACATGATGTGAGGCCCCAAGCCCCATCACTAATTCACTTATTATCTGTCACTGCCACATGATGTGAGGCCCCAAGCCCCATCATTAATTCACTTATTATCTGTCACTGCCACATGAAGTGAGGCCCCTAGCCCCATCACTAATTTACTTATTATCTGTCACTGCCAGATGATGTGAGGTCCCTAGCCCTATCACTAATTCACTTATTATCTGTCACTGCCAGATGATGTGAGGTCCCTATCCCTATCACTAATTCACTTATTATCTGTCACTGCCAGATGGAGTGAGGCCCCTAACCCATCACTAATTTTCTTATTATCTTCTTATTGATGACATTGTGTGTATGGTGACGTTGTTTGATTTTAAAGTATATGAAGCTACAAAAATTTAGTTCATCGTGAAATGCAAATTGCATTCCATACTTTCCCCTTTATTTTTTTAAATTTTAACTAGTAAAACATTGACAAAGGCTGCTGTTATAATCACACCTTTCATTTTTTGTTAAACCATCCTCTTCCATGTAGATGTAAACCGTTGCCATAGTAATATGGAAGAACAACAGGTATTGAAGTCTCCTGGCTATCCTGGAGCCTACATTAGTAGCCAGACCTGTGAGTGGACTGTGTCGGTACTGGCTGACCAGGTTGTTAATATCAGCTTTATCAACCTTGATATAGAATGGTCACATGGGTGTGTGTATGATTATCTTAAGGTAAGTGCATTTATTTATATTTGACTTTCCTTGTCTTGTTTGACAATGTCATATAGTATGTCAGAAATTATTAAAATTCATTTTTAGTTTCAACCTTGAAACATGTTCATGTTTTTAAGTATGCAGTACTTATTGCTATTTCAAAAAGGATACATTTTTATTCAGTTTTTGTTTTAAAGTTTATATTATAAGAGCCAAAGGACATTTTTGCTATTTATTCATTGTGCAGAAAGGTTTTTGTCTAGATACAAGATTGTATTTGTGATGGTCATTAGTGAACAAAGTAGAAAGAAAATGTTTGTTTTTTACATTTATTGAAGATAATAGATGGGCAGAATGTGATAATGCTCTGTGGGAATCAGACTCCTGTTGCCATGGTAACAACCAGCAACCATATTGTTATCCAGTTCCACTCTGATGCTACAATGACAGCTACTGGCTTTGTCCTCAAATGGGAACCAGGTATATAGTAGTTCGCCATGTTGTAAACCAAGGAAAAGCAAAGCTTTACAGTAATATACGACAGACTTTGTGAAGCCATTACTGGTAAATGAGACCACAACCATAGAGGATACTTGTTGTCAAGTTATTATCAAGACTAGAAAAACTAGAATCCATAATTATTTTTGTCTGTTTGATCTTCTTAATCCAGATCTGCATGTTTAATGGTAGAGTCAAACATCACCTGATAATACAAACAAAGTGGGGGCTCCCTTAGCCTAGTGGTAGAGTTGCCAATTTGTAACTCCTCTGACTGTATAGCCTCTCACTGCATAGGTTCAAGTCCCCTTCAGAGCAGAGCACTTTAAGTTAAACTGACCTTTGGTGCAAAAGTGGTAATTTGTCATTTGTCTGCCGTCTTCCTTCACCAAAATAGCTGGACGTCTCTGGACATAACTGGTTGCTGTGATGAACATATTTCAAAGACAAATAAAAAACAACAGCAAATGACCAACTGATAAAATCTGTTAGTAGCCCTTCACATTCGATCAATGTCCATTTCTCATCTGTTAAATACCGGTATGCCTGGCAATGACCTTTGAATCCTGTAGCAAGTTAATGTTCAAAACTTGGAATGGATGAACCAGATGGTCATCAGTTATTTGTCAAGTGATGAACTGTTTTATCCTGAATTTGTGCTGTAAGGTTCTTGTCCTATGCTGGTCTGTAATTGATGAACAATACTGGAGAAGGAACACAATCAAGTTGTAAAGAAGCACCTTTAGTAAAAATCATATAACTTGCACCTCCATTTTTGTTTCAAAATGTTTATCATAGTCAGGTATAATTGGTCATCTTTTTATTTGGCACATTTTACAGTACAGTCAATGTGGAATGAGGCAAGTCAGAGTAAACAGACTGGCTTAAATGGTTAGTACTTCCAATTTTATCTTTTATTTGATTGTTTTAAGTATATTTCGTTATTGTTATTTATCAATATATTAATTTTTCTTTTTTATAATATTATAAATTTGGAATATCAGCTTGCTGACATTTGTAAACAAATTAGGCAGAGTATGATATAATTAAAAATAAAATCCATGACATTTACACACTTAACATGCACACACATATCATGGGCATCAGTGTTTAAGAGTATATATATATATATTGACACAGAAGGGTTGCTTTTAAAGATTTAAATATCCATCTACATTGTAATGTACACTGAAAATGCAGTCCACCACCACCTCCACACACCATCACATACATGTACAAAAACTTCCCATTATGTGACACTTCTTCCCTATTCTGGTTCTAGGTGCAGAAGTGGCTATGTTGAGTATTTTCCTCATCCTCCTTTTTGCTGTTGCATTGGCATTAGTCACATTCAAAATATGTGAATGGAGGTATGGTATAAAAATTTTTTACTTGATGTATTTATTAGTACTAGGGATTGCAATGGTTATGAAATCATCTGGTTAGCCTTTTTAATTGTTTGACTGGTTAACAGATGGACTGTATTTTCACAGGCAATTGCATCTGGGTGTACGTCACATTCATTGCCTACCTGACAATATCTTGCAGATTAGTGTCAGGGTTATGGGTGTCTTTACGACTAGTTATTTGAACATATAGATACCTTTATAGTGGATCATTATAAATGTTGTCCAATTCCATATTTCAAGAATTATTTCATATGTAATAAGTAAGGGTGATTAATCGATTACAAAATATTAAAATCAGCCTGCATGGGAAGAGGTTAACCTGTTAACCATTGCCATCCCTAGATTATACTAATTCTTAGATATTTTATAACATAACAAAACATACAAGCAGCATATATTTGTACATCCAATGTTACTACTTGTCTTTTAGGACTGTTTTTGTGTTCTGCATGAATAATTGTCTGAAATATGTCTAGTGTTCTGGAAGCACCATCAGTTCGTACCTGGTAGTGTCATTATTTTTCGAGATGACTATACATGTATTTGAATGAAGGCCAGTCTTAGTTTTGATAAAAAGAATGCAAATTGGGGTTTTGCTTGGCTGAATGGTGGGGTTGCACACTCCTCAGTCTCTCACCACATGTGTTCGAGTTTCAGTCAGGGTGAAGGAATTAATGTGGTAAGGTCTTGTAGCTGTTCTGCACAGCAACATTTTTCTTCCTTCAGCAAATAAGCTGCATGTTGCTTTAATGAAAGGTTAGGTTTTATGCATGATTGGTTCCTGTAGACAGCATGTTAGATTTTATGCATGTTTTGTTCCTGTAGACAGCATGTTAGGTTTTATGCATGTTTGGTTCCTGAAGACAGCATATTAGATTTTATATATGTTTGGTTCCTGAAGATAGCATGTTAGACTTTATGCATGTTTGGTTCCTGTAGACAGCATGTTAGACTTTATGTATGTTTGGTTCCTGAAGACAGCATGTTAGATTTTATGTATGTTTGGTTCCTGAAGACAGCATGTTAGATTTTATGCATGTTTGGTTCTTGTAGACAGCATGTTAGTTTTTATGTATGTTTGGTTCCTGAAGACAGCATGTTAGAATTTATGTATGTTTGGTTCTTGTAGAAAGCATGTTAGACTTTATGTATGTTTGGTTCTTGTAAAAAGCATATTAGATTTTATGTATGTTTGGTTCCTGTAGACAGCATGTTAGATTTTATTCATTTTTGGTTTCTGAAAACAGCATTTTAGATTTTATGCATGTTTGGTTGCTGAAGAAGTCGACATGTTAAGTTATGTTCAAGTTTGATTCCAGTTAAAAGTTAAAACTTTCTAGTTGAAATTAAAATATGTTTAATGCATGTTTGGTTCCAGTTGAAGACAACATGTCATGTTTGATGCATGTTTGGTTCTGGAGGACACCATATCATGTTTGATGCATGTTTGGTTCTGGAGGCCAATGTATCATGTTCGATGCATGTTTGGTTCCAGAGGACAATATGTCATGTTTGATGCTTGTTCGGTTGCAAAGAACAACATGTGAGGTCCTTTATTTTATGCCTGTTTAGTTGAAGGAGAAGCCAACATGTTCACATTTTGTGCATATCTAGTTGCAGAATCCAACATGTTTATGTTTTGTGCCTGTTTTGTTGCCGGAGAAGTCATCATGTTTATATTTTGATCATGTTTAGTTGCTTTAGAAGTCAACATGTTTATGTGATGTGCCTCTTCGTTTCCAGGAGAAGAATGCGGAACCAAAATACAGGAAAGACAACCTCAGTGAGTAACAACCTGTATGATGATTCCACATTCATGATTTCCAGCAGCCAAACTGGGGCGTCTCACGTCTACTGCAATGTTGGGGCAGACTGCCTTCAGGTAAGTGCAGCATGCTCTAAGGTTAACAGACCTTGTCCCAGTCAAAACATTTATGTAAGGAAGTCTTTTGATGCAATGTTACACATTGTCGCTCTTCAGTGGTCTAGCCCATGAAATGTAGATTGGAAAGTCCCAAGTTTGACCAACCATGAGATTTAAATCCCTGGACAAGTCTGTCTACTACACATATTCTAGGTAGTAGCTACCCATTGTTTGATTCTACACTGGAATTCGACATTTGAAGTGGGGTGAGGAATTATAGTATAAATTTTAATAAAAGTGTAAAATATTATTAATAAAAAGCTACAATTTTATCCATTGTGGTCGTGTTAAATTTCCTGCAATGCATGAAGTTGACATTCCTCTTTATTTATCTCAATGTTTATGTTGTTTGGGCAGATATCCACTTGTAGTTTCAGAAAACATTACTCTTGCAGATGAAAATATTTTGCACAAAATTATAAGCCCAAAAATATATTTAACTTAAGATGCAAACCTTATAAAAATATGCCAACATTTAGAACTGCAGATGTAGACACAATAACATTGGCTAGACCTGGTAGCACAATCGGTAGAGCATCGGCTCCAGGTACAGGAGGCCCCGGGTTCGATCCCGGGCCGCGACATATCAAAGTCGTTAAAAATGGTAGTGGTATAGTTCCATTGCTAACGCTCAAGCAAATATAAGGATTGTTCCAGGACTGGTTGGCCCAGTGTCAGGATAATGTGACTGGGTGTGGTATCATGCCAGGAGTTCGCAGCATACTATACACAATGAAGGCAGCACAATATCTGCTTCAAGTGGACACTGTCTCTAGATAACTGAAATACTGTTGGTGGGATGATAAACCCAATAAACAAACAAACATATTTTTTTGTTTATGTGTTGCTTTATAAAAGAGGTAGTCGGACAGATTCTAGAAGTTCATTTTTGTTTTGTTACCATAGTTAAATTGGTTTTATTTATAATTCTAAGAAATAATCTTTTGGATACGAAAAAACAAATACATATTATTGTACAATATACTTTGACCAATAAATGTAGTTTGTTGTTCCTAAACAACATATTAAGTTGGTTGCAATTCTTCATAAAAATGCGTTTCTTTGCATATATTCAATTTTTCATCAAACATAAAGCTTTCTAATCCAAAGTTCTATAGCTATCTTTTTTTTCAAGTAACCTATCCATGTGAACTGCACTATAGAACACAAGTGGAAGGAAATCTTAACTTGGGACTTAACACAAAAAGTATGTTCTATGATTTAAAAATATTTTTTTATATAAATTGCTGACTGCATTGTTTTTTCCATTAGACACGTAAAACTTGTTTTGTTTTTAATTTACTTAGGCATCACTTGTCAGAAACCAAAACACTTACATGAAAATAATAGTTCTTTTTTACCAGAATGATCCCAGCAGACCCAGAGATGCTCACTGTGAAAATGTGACTGGACTGGGAACTAGAACAAGTCAGGGAAATGCTCGCCAGTGTTATGATGTTGAGGCTATGCAATCAGAGAAAGAAGATGGTGCTGACATGGGAGTATCTGCCAGTAAAGTCAGATGCACCAGCGAGTGGAGGGGATACAAGTTGGATCGAACTTCTGGACATGTAGGTGCCAAACACCTCACATTAGAGGATATTGAGAATATAGGCAGAGATGCTATAAATGTAACTGCTGTGAATACTTGTGAGAGACCTCCTGTGAAAGATGAAAAACATTATGCTGGGTTGGACAATGAACACAAGGGTGAAGCTTTGCCTGTCCAAAATAATGGAGCCAACAACGGCAGTGAAACTGGAACAAAATCGACAGATGACACAATGAGCAATGATGACACCATGTCTATTCATGAATACACAGGTATCAACTCTGCCACCAAATCTCCCCTTGTCAGTTCTGCAAGCAGCACTTACACAGACCTAGGTGAAGGTCAGAAGAAAATTGCTGAGCCATCCTTAAGCAATGTTTACACAGAAATTGATGATGTTACTCATAAGGAAACAATGCCAAGAAATGTCTACACAGATATTGATGACATGGAGAAGACAGTCGCTTGTCCACAAGACAGCATTACCTATGCAAAGATTCCCGAAGACAGAGATCAGTATCTCTTACCACATCCAAATCTTGGACATACGCAAAGTGCCCATCATTATGAAGATGTTAATGAAGTTAAAGAAACAGAACTGTAAAAATGTGGGCCTTCCTTCAAAAGAAACCCAAATACTTACCGTGCTTTCTCACTTATAAGACTATTCGCTTATAAGGCGGGCCCCCTACTTCACCTGGGAAATTGCCGGTTTCTGCTTTGACCCTCTTATAAGATGAGGGGAACAAATGAACAGGAGGCCCGACTGGTCATGCTGTCTCAACAAAAGGGTTAATTGGTAAATAATGACTGTTATTTTCACACGTTGCGTGATGTATTTAGTCTCAGCTGCATGAACATCCTGTAGCGCGTGGCGGCATGACATTAATTTCTTTGATCTACATCACCAAGTCTGGTATGACAGTACACGATATATTGGGGAACAGTGCACTGTCCTTGTGTACATGCCGCCAATCAATAATTTCATGGAGAAATGTATTCGGCAGCTGCTTATAAAAACATGTCGTTCACACCGTCAGTGCTCCGATCAATATCACCTTGACAATAGCTTATCTCAGAGTCAGTCAACATGACCTGTGTAATGAGGCATGTCTACACAGAAACATCAAGTAAATTACAGCTTGGTGTATCAGGCAGACTGAGGTTGAAAGTTTGTTTCAGTGTTTACTAACGGATAAGATGCAGATGTGAGACCGTTAATCGTTGACCGACAGACTTCAAAGGCCAAGGTAAATTATCGGCAGTCGATAATGATGGCACGTTGGGTCATTGCATAACTGCTTACAAGTTTATGTGCTGTTTTCACCCCAAAACAATGTGAAAACTTTTTGCCTGGTCACTAGACCTCACATATAAGATGAGCCCCACACTACAAACATGAAATTTTGGGGAAAAAGCCCCATCTTATAAGTGAGAAAATACGGTATAAAACATGCGTTGCTTTAGGATAACTGAGTGTGTAAATAACTTAAATATTATTTAAGAATAAAAAGTATCTATGACCAAAAGATTCAACTAAAAGTAACTATAAGGGTTATGCTTGACAGAATGGTTACTGACAGTATACAGGTTATGTATGACAGAATAGTTACTGACAGTATAAGGGTTATGTATGACAGAATGGTTACTGACAGTATAAGGGTTATGTATGACAGAATAGTTACTGACAGTATATGAGTTATGTATGACAGAATAGTTACTGACAGTATACGGGTTATGCATGACAGAATGGTTACTGACAGTATAAGGGTTATGTATGACAGAATGGTTACTGACAGTATACGAGTTATGTATGACAGAATGGCTACTGACAGTATAAGGATTATGTATGACAGAATAGTTACTGACAGTATAAGGGTTATGTATGACAGAATGGTTACTGACAGTATAAGGGTAATGTATGACAGAATAGTTACTGACAGTATAAGGGTTATGTATGACAGAATGGTTACTGACAGTATACGGGTTATGTATGACAGAATAGTTACTGACAGTATAAGGGTTATGCATGACAGAATGGTTACTGACAGTATAAGGGTTATGTATGAAAGAATAGTTACTGACAGTATAAGGGTTATGTATGAAAAAATAGTTACTGACAGTATAAGGGTTATGTATGACAGAATGGTTACTGACAGTATAAGGGTTATGTATGACAGAATGGTTACTGACAGTATACGGGTTATGTATGACAGAATGGTTACTGACAGTATAAGGGTTATGTATGACAGAATGGTTACTGACAGTTTACGGGTTATGTATGACAGAATGGTTACTGACAGTATAAGGATTATGTATGACAGATTAGTAACTGACGGTATAAGGGTTATGTATAACAGAATGGTTACTGACGGTATAAGGGGCATGTATAATGGTAACTGACTGGGCCTCTTTTTTGTAAGTACCTTAGGCAAGATGTATCACCGATCCAATAAAACTGTCTCAACATTTTAATTTATTGTTAATGTTAATGTGCCTTTTGAGTAAACATTGTATGTATTGCTGTATAAATTAAAATAATTTTATTATAATGTTCACTTTCATGTTCCTTTTTATGTAATAACATTTTTTTAAACAATAAACTTGTACCTATGCTTCAGAGCAGAAAACAAATCATTTTCTAAATGACCGCAAGGAAAGCTCTGGCTTTATTATCATTATACAGTAAAACCTCTCCACGAATGTGTTGCTGCTGAGAGGTGTTGCTGCTTAGAGGTTTCAATGAGACGAGAAAAGTGTGTTTTTTCTGGTGTACGCGACACTGTTCTAAAAATAGCTGCACTGGTGTTGTTACGCAGAGGTTAAACTAGCCTCAGGGAAGAGATTTACATGGCGGCTTATCACTTTGCAGAGGAGTTGCTGCATGCGCTGAAAACTACTTGGGGGAAATTTAACTGCCGCTGCTTAGAGATGCCGCTTCGAGAGGTTTTACTGTATTTCTGTTGTTCGGACTAAAAGGGGCATGCTTTTAAAGTAACATACTTATACATTATCTTCTTTAAATCATTGCTATATAAGAATGTGTGTTAGTCTTGTTATTAGCTTTTAAGTTCATTTAAAGGGATTTAAATGTTCAGAAAACAAGACTACCACAAGGAAGATCACTATATCCTCGAAGGTCAAGCAATAAGTGCAAGATAATATGATTCATCTGTAAGAATTGAAGAAAATGTGATCAGCACAATAATTTGCTTAGTAAATGTAACAAGGCTAAAACTTTGGAACAAACAATTCATTCACATAATGTCACAACTTCACATCAGTATCAGCTATCTGTATGACGAATTTGCAACAAATAACAAAGAAGTAGTTGTCCTTACAAGGACTGGCTTAGAAAAATAACAAAGGAAATTAATTCTGGAACAAAGAATGCAATTTGGGTTTATATCACTTTAGGTCACAACTTCACTTCCACATCAACCGTCCATGCAAGTATAAGTTTTTTGCATCAAATAAGAAAGGAAGAGTTGAATTCAAAAGAACATTTTTTAGAACCCCCCACGCCCCCCCCCCCACACACACACACAAATTCAATAACTCTAAAAAAAAGCAATGCAAACTGAATTATCTCAGCTTTATGCACCTGCACACATCAATAGTAATTATTCATGCAGATATTCTTTTTAGTAATAAAGAGGAGCAGTGCAAGAAAATACCCAGGTACAGATGGATGGTATGTTCCATACAGTACTACTACACTCCAGACTTATCAATACAAAAGGTAGTCTTTTGCTGCAAATCTCTTACCAGTGATAAATTTAAATATAACTTAAGCTTATAGCATAAATAAGTACAATGTTCTGTAATAGGTATTTTTTATATTGAACTTATGTTAATATGCTTTCTATATTGAATGTTATCTGTTTTCAATTATATTTCACATTATTTTAACCTTGTATTTTTACATTTCTACTCACATATTTTAATTTTAACCCAATTATACTCAGTTCACATTAACTTCATTGTATTTTGCACTGTAAATCCTATGAAGTGTTGATGTGCAGTTAAACCTAAAAATAAAAAAAATATATTAATTGAATGTTTATTTCAATAAACTGTTTTCTGTTAAACATATAACAGCTGAATTGCCCAACCTAACCACACACACACACACAAATTACATCATAAAATGATCCAGCCTAACTGATCAATAGAAACTGTTTAAAAATGCACCCCACCCACCCACCCATTTACGGAGTTTTGTCAATGATTTAGTAAAATATAAGGTTGAGAAAAAAGAAACAAAAGGCAACATATAGTATGCGTAGATGTCATAGAATGGCCAAAACAATACTGATTTTCGTCAGCTTGCTGAACTATTTCTATCTATCTGCAGACAAACATTCTGACCAAGTTTGATGAAGATTTGATAAAAACTGTGGCCTCTAGCATGTTCACAAGCTAAATTGTTGATGAAGGATGAAGGGGTATCAGAAAAGCTCACCTTGAGCACCTTGTGTTCAGGTGAATAAAAATAAATGTGAGTAAAAAAAAAAAGTAATCCAACTTGACAGATACAACCTTTAAAAGATGTATTAATTTTTATTTCATATCTGCTATTTTGATTTTAAGAGTAAATTCAAAAGAAAAAATAAGTTTTTATGCATTTTGAAATAAACATCTGTTAAAGTAACCAGTAAATGTTTGAATATTTTGTAAAGTGGGTAAATTTACTTTAAGTAGTATTTGAGGAAATGTTTATATAAAACAAACAAAACTCCTGTGATCACCATTTTATTTCTCTTTAGAACAATAAAAAAAGTGAAGTTGGACGTAGAAAAATCTTCAAAACCCAATGGAGAGAGATAGTCATTTTTATCCAACATAAAGAAACATCATGCAGAGGGTATCGATTCTTTTATCAAGTCAACATTGTATAATTCCAAGTTATATACTATGATTGTAAAAACATTTTAAGACTAACGTACAAATTTAAAAATTGTTTTAAAGATACCAAGTTCTTAACTACTTTGTCCACTTAATTATAAACTCATCAAAACTATTGTTTATTCTAATCTACGTGTTTATAGCGCCAGCAAAACAAAATGCTTTTTTGTACATTATCAAGATGCAATTAGACTATTTACATCATATTACATGTAATGGGAATATAAGCATGTAAGCTTTCTAAGCAGCGTTTCAATTTATGTCAACATCATATAGTCATTCATTGGTAATTGTACAGTAGATACATCTTTGTTGTTTCTCCATGGATATTCTGATCCATGCAAAAAAGCTCACAGTTCAGTAACTAGAACAAAAAAAATCATGAAAAAAAACAACAACAACCAACATTAACAGAAAATTATTAGGAGTTGGTAAATACTTAAAATCATACATTACTAAATAAAATAAACTAATACTACACACTATGTTACAGTATTAATATCAGTAATTTTTTTATACTTATTTTAAATGTAAGAACAACATATGTACACAAATATGTAAATACTTTCTGAAAATCTTTGCCACAATATTTAAACTCTGAGAAAAAATGCTAATATCTACTCTTTTGAATAAGTAATTTTGTTTTTTCCAACACATGATAAATTGCTGACTATAATCAAGCATATTTTAATACCATCTTAAGGAAGTTGAATAATCCTGGTGTTTCAAATATTTATCTTTAAAAAATAACAATAATTCTTAGAAAACCAAGTATTAACAAAAAAAATACAACTACCAGTATATAATCATGCTGCAGTAACAGACATGACACATCAATTCAATACCAATGTAAGGAATTAAAGATGTTAACCTATTACACAGCATCAAATGTGATACAAAATAAAAGCAATACTGACAAAATTAGTGCATTAATCTGGTTACAAAAGCAAGGCTATATAAAACAATTTAACAAAAATTCTCCTGAGTTTTTCATAAATTTAAAAAAATTTAAAGCTTGATTATCAGTAATGCTGAATCCTCTAGTGAATGTTAAGATAATGTATAAACTTCAAAAATAAACAATGAAACACATATGTTTTAGACATCTATAATGTATGAATTTACACCTACCAGTAACAACAGTGAAACAATACCAATAATGCTGTAGTAAAAGAAGGTAAGTGGTATCTGACATCTAAAATGTACAAATACATAGCTATCCGTGAAACATTTAAGTTGCACCCCACATCATTATAATGATATATGAATTCTTATCAACCAGTAACAGCAGAAAAACAATCCATTAAATCTGTATAAACAAACATTTAAGTTGTAAAACTAACACATAAGGGAATAACAAGTGCATTTAACCCTCTCACTGTCAGGAACTAAATTTCCAATATGTACCGGTATTTCCAGGAACCCTCACTCTCCAAGCTTTCCAGTATACCATCCGAATCATTATCAATCATACAAAGAACCTCTTCTGTGGAGTGTATCTTATGTTTTCTGGATAAATATGTATCGTTTTTTACCACTTCTCAACTCCACTCAATTCAACTACCACTCGTACACCTTTTTGGAACCACCCCTACAAAAATTGCGCATGGAAAATACCACCACCTTCACTTCGAAATTGCTACACATAACCTATCAGTGATGTATTTTCTAATTTTAACCATGTATCTGCATAACGAAATACCATTGGTTGAATATATATAAAATGAGTGATCTCGTTCTGTGTTATTTAATATACTGGAGAATTCCTGAAACGGATTTACCCACCTTGAGGGCAGTATACATATCATTTTGTGCAGAAGGGTCAACCGGTCTTGATAGCAGTGAAAGGGTTATTAGTATATCAATGCAAGCTGTATGTGAACAATCTTAACTGGTAACAATATATATTTCCTTTTTAAATGTTTGAGATTTTACCCCAAGACTTCATTATTTAAACAAAAAACAATTACTGAATACAAAACAACACAAAAAAAACTATATAAACCCCATCTTGTCTAAAAACACATGAGTAAGTTTACAAATTCGAATTTTTCTGTAGCCGTTGTTTTACAGCTTAACATTTATCTGCAAATTTTACCAAGACTTGCCAGGGAAATTCAACATAACAAATTATTTGAGATTCAGTAAAAGTTACAAAATATAATTTTGTTTTCTTTATCTACCTGCAGTAAAGAGCAACAAATGGTTGTAACAGGTTTTATGATTTTATAAGCTAGCATCATTGCTAGTATTTCATTGTAATGCTTTAGTAAAACTAAGAATAAACAAAATAAACAAATCTAGGCTAGGGGTTACACAGGCGATACACATTTCTGATAGTCATGACATATTTAACTTAGCACCCCAATGACAATCAATAACAACACATCAACACACCTATGAACGATGTCAATACAGAAAGCAGTTATGATGAAAACATCACACCTACAATACAAAAACATAAACCATTAAAATGCACATTTTAATAACACACAACTTTTATAATGAAACTAAAATTTCAAATTGTTTGAATAAAAAAAATGTTAAATATTACATTTATTGAACAAAGGATACTCTGATTCTTACAAAAATACTTTGGAAAATATGTTCAAGATTACCAATAAAACATTTATGGATGATCAAAATGTTTACTTAAGCACTCTAAAACATAATAGTGCAAAAACTATATTTCCACATATTAACAGCAATATATGTACAATTTATTACAACTTGCCAAGGACAGAGGTTAACCCATTGGTAATAAATTTTAAACAGTAAAGTTAAAGTTCTGACAAAAATTTAAAGAAAAATCTTGGGCCCCAAGTACAATATTCAGAAGATAATACGACTGACACTGTTTACTGAAGGAAGCGTTACTCCAACAAACAACAGAAAAATAACTTCCATGTGAGGTAAGAAAACACACAAAACAAAGGACATAATATAAAACAATATTTTAAAATATAAATCTGCTTTGTTAAACCGATTATGCGATGACATTATGTGATTTGAAGCCATAGTAGATGGTTAACAACTCAGTTTTAACTTCTCTAATTTTTGTTTAGTGCTGATCAAATAGGTGTACATATGTATTTATTAATCATGGAAGATAATTTAAAATTTTTTTTTTATCAACATTTATTTAACCATTCTTTCAAGTATTCGCCAAGATTTTTCCTTAAAGTTATGCTAGTTTTGGCATTTAAGTTATTCCCCTTTATTATGGCACAATAAAATGAACTTGCTCCAAGAAATAGCCTTCCGTTTCTTACACTATCCTTCTAGGTCACGTCATCCTGTAAGGACTGCTACGGAACTGTGTTAGTGGCATCTTGCTTACTTCCCCTTAGGTTTGAATGAGAGTGCCACACTGTTGATGCAGTACCTCTTGCCTGTAGGCTCAGGACCATCATCAAACACATGGCCAAGGTGAGAATCACACTGTTAGAAATACATACAGACTTTACAATGGTTGACAATCAAAAGTTAAATCATTTCAAACATGCCACTTTCTAGGTAGAAACAGTACTCAGTATTAAAAACATTTGGCATTAAGTGTAAGATTGTGCAGTAGGCTTCAATTCCTAGTGCAAAAAGATACCGACTTAACTACAAAATGCCTCTAAAATCTTAATCTGTACATGAGTTTCAGACAAAAAAGATAGAAAATATTCCTATTTGGTGAAGCATCTGAGCCCTAATTCTGAAAACAGTCTAAATTGTTGGTACTCAATGACACTATCCCACGGTCATAGTTCAAATGGAGGAACCCCTTACTAAGAGAGGTCACCATTATAACTCTTTTGGACTCTTCTGTACCTGGCTCTGTGGGTTTTATTACAATTCAGGAAGAGAACTTTACTGCAAAAAGGTCTTCCAAAAAACTTCCACAAAATATAACTTGAGAACTCTTTAATGAAGACTATAGAAAACACAAAATTTTAAAAATTTCAAAAATGATATATATATTCCAATTTGACTGAAACCAAATTGCTAAATGGAAAAAAATAGAAGAGAAGCAGCATTAACTAAATTATCACCAGAGGTTTTAAACTCATCTTAAAGTTGTATTGAAAGAAACAAATGCATATATAGGAGATTGATACTGAACCTATTATTTCATGAAAAACTTACACAAAACAATAAATGCTGACTACCCACCTTTTTACAGATGACCTCTGTTGTAAAGGTGTTGCTCTCAGCTCTGTTTTCTGGCCTCTCTATCACGTTGGTGTGGCCATCCTCAGATTTGTAAGAATCTTGGAATGACGGCCAACCGGTACCAGAGTCATATTTCGCTTCAGAGCTGAAATTGAGGCAAGGAATAGATATACAATGCTTAAAAGCTGTATTGGATGGGAATTTGAATTCTTGCTTACATACATTTAATTATTCTCCATCAATTTTTTGTGAACACTCAATCAATAATGGGCAGTCAGTTTTTTAATCTCACACCATAAAAATTACTTGATAACAAGATGATCAATAAACTTGTAGCTTACATTGTGGATTACTGTACATAGAGGAATGGCTGTGAATTTCTTGCTGTTTTCATCGAAATGCAACACATCTACATGATTATGGGCATAGTAGCAAAGTCCAGATATTTCAATACAATTTTGAAATTTTCTCAAACAATAAATCATAAATATGTTTGTGTTTTTCACAAAAATATATGAAAATATATGAGCAACTGTAAACTTAATTATACTTTTTCTGTTAAAAAATGCATCTACAGTAAAAGCAAACCAGAATTGGAGAAGATACATTCAGATGGTGAGAGAGATAAAGCAGGGGCTATTAAAAGTATTTTGTGCTAATGAACTGTTGCCACAATTAATTACACTTTGAAGCCACTCCATGAAATGCCATACAGTCAAGTGCATGATACTGTGTGGATTTGTAAGAGGGGATGGGACCGACACTTCATCTTTTCATAGACAGGGACACAAAAATAACATGAAAAAACAAAAACACCACAAATGGTTTTAACATTTAGCCAATTGGAATTTAGAACCATTGTAAGTTATGGAATATGTAACAGGTACGCTAAATGTGACAAGGTTAACCAGTCTTTTGCCATTCCTTAAAACATTGTAGCGTGGTTTATGCTACAATTTCAACATCCACATAGACAAGAAGTGTGTATAGGTTTTATCTAAAATCTTACCTGAACAAATCTACTCCACAGCAGACGCAAGTGTAGGTTCCTTTCTCAAAATGGCTGTTGTACACCCCACTGAAGGGCTGCAATGTGCAGAAAACATATACCACTTTAGGATGCTAGAAATTTAACACACTGCTATCTGCATTTATGAACTTTTTACTTATGTGATTTGAATTTAAAAAATGAAAAACAAGTTTAAGATATTGACATCCATCATCAGTTTTGTATTTAGCAAATTAATTCTTAGTTTTTTCTCCTATCAATGCAGTTTTGCTTATATTTATAGAAACAAATAAAGTGCTGCCCACGCTGTAATATTCTTATTTTGCATCACTGACTAAGCAAAGAGAGTGAAACAAGGTTGATTACTTATTGATACCTTCATCAAAGTTTGAAGTGGAGTATAATGGACGTGCAAGTCACACATATTTGGTGTTAACCTAAACTTTTTGTTGGTCATTGTTTTACATCCACATGCCCAGACCTAATGCTGCAAATGCAGCAGCAACTTGTAAAGATCCAGATCAAACAGCTACCTAGATCTGGATCTACCCTCTTTACCTTGCCACTTAAATATGAACAGGCTAAGAGTTGATACTGCATTTGCTCAGCAAAAATTCTCTATAATGACGAATACGGTGACTGCCAAAATATGCCTCAAATTGTGTATTACAACAATTAGAAAAAATAAAATAATACTCTTGTAAAACTTTGAAAAGCTATAAACTACAAAATTTGAAATATACAAGACAGCATATGTAGTACAAGGTTGTTTGTTCTATTTGTTCAGCACCTTTAAAGAATCAGAGCAGGTTGGAATGGGGTGTATTCAATGTCATAAAATTATGAATAAATAACAAAACAGAACTTGATACCTTTATAGTAACCACAACATCATCTTATAATCATAGACTATTCTGTTTATTTTGCAGTTCTTTAATGTTAAGGTACACTTAAAAGTCCAACCTAAGGATTATGTTCTATACACGGCAGGTGGTTGAGTATGTTTGGTGATGTGCACAGTTCCAATCATCCCTGACATCCTTCCAGTCAACTGGAGAAGGTTTCTTTTATGTCTATACTTAAAACAAATTTTGGAGAAGGGAAAGATGTACTTACTGGCTCTGTACACTGCTCACGGCAGACAGAAAACTGCTCTGGTGTGAGTCTTTTCTCCCACTCTGGCTTGGTGAGACTACGGAAATCCTCATGGGTAACAGGGTGTGAGAAAGCTGTCAGAAACAGACAAAGCAGAAACATAAAGCTTTAGATTGAATAGGAATGCATGGGGTATAGTATAGATCCACAATTCAAGTAGCTTCATAGTAATAACAGAAAAATGACAAATAACAATGCATCTGTTACATAAACACAAGATTTAGTAAGGGTTGTCATGCAGGCAAATACAGGGAAAATAACATATAGATCTGTCACAATGCAGTGAATACATGTACCTAAAAATCCTCTCTGTTGCTGTGTTGCCCATCACACCCATCACACTGGTAAGGTATGGACATACATGTGTACTACAGTATTAACTATTCAGTTACCATAATAAAAGTAATAAATTCAAAGCAATTTCATCCTAGTTAATTATTCTTCCATTTTATTGTTGAAATTATACTGGTATTTACATTTAAGTGTGTAAAATATCATAATCATGTTTACATTTTGTTTATCAGAGCCTGTGTCCTTTGTTTTCTATGTGGGGGCAGAGGTTATCGTGTTCTTAAGGGCATATAACTCTTCTTGTGGAGATTGCTGTTGTGTGGACAGGACTATTGGCTACACATGTATCTTATCAGTTAAGACCTTAAGAGACATTTGACACTGTGCCTACATGACACCTGACCTCACATTTGTAGTCTTATTTATAATTTAGAGGGCTTGAATACAGTGTTGAGACCTTGTCATAAACAGGTCAAGTGAATAAGATCTTAGTCAGGTGTTCAGGCAAGCATATATTTTAAGTTTGTTTATTGGGTTTAACATCCCATCGTCTAGTTATTTGGAGACAGTGTCCACTTGAACCAGATATAGTGCTGCCTTCACTGTGTATAGCATGCCATGAGCAGCTGGCATGATACCATTACCAATCCATGATCACCTGGCATTAAACTATAACCAATCATATTATCCTGACACTGGGCCAACCAGTCATGGAATTACCCTCACACTTGCTTGTGTTAACAAGGGAAATATTACTACCATTTTTCATGACTTTGGTATGTCGCAGTCCAGGTTCTCCTGTACCTGACCTACAGTGGGATGCTATAACAAAGTGGTAGTTGACACTTTGTAATTTCTCTGATCTTATGGGTCAAAGCATTATGCTAGGATACTAAAACATGTATCGTGGACCAATAAGAGACACACGGTTGTGTGAACACATGTATGTGGTAATGCATATATGTGGAAACACAATCAGATCTGACAATCTATCCTCTGTTAAGGTGTTAAAGTGGAATGAGAACCTGCGAAACAGGGTTTCAATGGAAACAACAGGACACTTCTCATGGGTCTCAATCTTTGACTCAGGGTGTAATTAACAATCAACATTCATAACAAATCGTAACATCACCAATTAACTTCTCCATTATGTTGATCATCATAATTCTCCTTTATCAAAATAATGTTGTTCACTTTAGCAGTTTTTTCATATCAACAATGTAAAGCATAGCATATGTCTCACATTAGTAGTAATAATAGTATTGTTATTGACTAAAAAATGATAATGGTATAGGGATGATGATAGCAAAAACTGACGGGACTGTGAAGATGATTAGGTTAGGGGTTGCATCATGTCTAAAAAATTCAAGTCAACATGGCAATTTAATGAAAATGACTCATACCAATTCTTTGTTTAATTTACATTCAGATGTGCCCAGACATGTCCCCAGTATTGCTAAAGACTTAGAGAAAACATTGCAGAGCCTAATTACACACCCCCAGCAACAGCTTGTTGATATGGATCTGCACTACTTACCTAAGCTGTAAATGTACGGGCAATGCCCATTTAAAATTAATTGCTCCTCAGTCTCCTAAATAAAGTCCATCAACCTCTGTGCCATCAATGCCACAAACTCATGAAGAAAAGAAGATTTAACATTTCCAGCAAACTAGTTTTATTTGTCATCAGTACATATTTGCACAAAAGCCTTTTTGAACAAGATAATCTTCTTTCAACAAAATTTCACAATACATTGTGACCTTTGGTGCAAATATATAGATAGGTGAAAATAGTAGTCGTAACGTTTTCTTATTTTAGCTGCATACATGATGTTAGATTAAAATGTAATGTAAACTCTTAAAATTATAATAACATACCAATGTTGCTGCTTGCATCTGCCTCCCTCAGTGAATCTAATACTAGAGTATGACAATATGCATAATGTGTAACAAACCTTGAATGTTGGCGGCTACTTTGAGGTTGTGTCCAAAACTGCATTTGTCTTAGGTGTCCAGAGTAGACTAGCTTCTAAGAAGCTAAATGTGTCTTTATGTGACACTGCAAATAAACCAGTGATGTGATGTGCATGGCTACAGGTCTTTTTTAACATAATCAACATGTCAGGATGTTTAAATTAATAAAAAAAAAATCAAAAAAAAAATCATTCATTTACAATAAATACAATTATATATAATTATAAATGTAAGCAGGTGCAAACATCAAAGAAATGAGTAGCTCAATCATACCAAGTACACTGCAAGTTAATTAGAAAAATAAGTATTAACAACATTTTTTAAACAATTTAAACTGGCCGGGACACAGTTTGTGTTGGACTTATCCTTATCCTTTGAAAAATATTTGATATACAGTGTATCTGGAGATGGTGTCCACTTGAAAAAAAAGCAAACATTTACAACAGTACAGTCTATTCTGCAATAATATTCTTGTCTAAAAATGCTCACTCACTTTTTTAGTAAATTGCTTTTCTAAAGAGACACAAACATTGCTCTCTTTACATATTTGCAGAAAAAATATTCTACAGTTCCCTATGGACCACTGTACAGCAGTGTATTCTGCAATAGCATGGCAACACCTGGCAAGATACTATACCCCATCCCATTATCCTTACACAGGGCACACCTGACATGATATCACACCCAATCGAATTATTCTGTCTTCGAGCCAACCAGTTATAGAAGATCATGTACAAAAATCTGAGCAATGTAATCTACATGTAATCTAGTGGGTGAGGATAGTGATCAGGAATGTCTAGTTTCCAGAATGGCCTAGTATGCAGAATGGTCCAGGACCAAGGATAGTCCTAATTTGTTTGGTAAAGTTGTCAATTTGTTACATATACGGACTTCATTTTGTTTATTTATTTATTTGTTTATTAATTGATTTACTTAAATTTCAGAAATGAAAATTAAACACATATATGGGTTATAGTAAGTGTATACTCCAATTTCATTCTTTACGAATGAAGTTTAAAAATACTGGATCTTTGGTCCAAAAAGCTAGCAAAATCAGCTGGATCAGACATAATTTTACTGGATCAAAGAAGATTTATGGTGAAAACTGACAATGGTACACTGACTTTTGAAGAAGACTACAATTGTTGGAACCTAAATGACAGAGAGGTTGTGCACTAATCAAGAGACACTTTAAAATTTTGAGTCTGGTCATGAAGGACACTGTTATTGGTCATTTTCTTTGCTTGTGACTTCCCTTCAGATATCATTCTTGGAAAAAAGAACCAAGGGATGTGGCTCTTCAACACCACAGCTATTCGACTCTAACCTGTTTTGGTGACTATTCAACCACTCAACTATGAGACCCCAGCTAAAAAATGTAACATGACTATTTGACCCCAATATAGTTATATCACTATGTGTTGTATCTCTGTTTTATGTGGTATATTATTTGACTATACAAACGATATATCTATATAAGGATTGAATGTTTCTTTTACATTTATTCTATCTTTGTTGGTAATATAATATACAATACCTGAAGTATTAACAAAACATTTATAACAAAATGAAATAATGAATATTTGTTTCACTGTGCAACCATTTTTTGCAGTAATTTTATTTCAATTTAATTGCAATTCTGGAAGTTATTGCAAAACTGGTTGTTACCTCTGTAGAAGCATGTCACATTGGAAGAGCAGTCGATGAATGCATTGTCACAGAATAAAGACAGTGATGTCTGTAAAGATAATCAGGACTTAACAAACCCACAATTCTGTAGCCTGAACCTTATTTAAAAGTTAATATTTAATATATTATAACATCAATTGAACATGAAAAATTAGCCAAAACGAAATGAGAAGACAGATAATATATTTTCTGCTGTTTATGCCTTTGTTGCTGTTTGTTTAAACTGCCCCAAAATAAATAAGGTATGTTCATCGTAACTAACAGTAACAGCCTATACCAAACCATTTGGATCTGAACAAAAATTAAATCTAATAGAAGTTATAAATAATTAAAAAGATTGTTACAAATAATAACCTATTTCCCATTTTTACCAAACTGTAACAAACATGCATTTCAATGCAATCCCCCCTAGCCATCAAAATTATATACCACCACTTACTACTGTATTATAAATACATTCACTAATGATACTTATATAAAGTCTGAGCATTTACCATTGTTTATAATCATTAAAATGCAGAAACAAATACACATCCACTACCTTCTTACTAGAGATCAATTAGCTGATGAGCCGAAGATGCCAGGAGTTGAATAGTTGCACAGTTTTACTAATATGAGTCAATAATAGTGGGGTTGAATAATAGAGGGTTTCAATAGTTGCACATTTTTTAATGACGTCACTGCTTTCGTCATAACTTGTCAAACAAAACGTCAGCACTTGGACACTTATTCCTGTCGGGTTTGCTCTTATTGTTAATTGACTCTTCACAGATTTGTTCTCATATTTACATTTCACGTACATGTGGATACCTTGGTCCTGTATCTTTTCAATTTTTGTATATGTTGCAATACTCATACGACTTTGACTTTTCTTTAAGAATATTCTAACTATTGAATATCACTGAGCCTGACCTGGTCTGTCCTTGAAATTGGACTAAATTAACTGAGGTTGTCCTGGACACTGCACCTTCCTTGTATGTAACCATGTTAAAAAGGGTTAAAAAGAAAACATGACACATGCCAGTGATATGAACAGCTGATCTTACAACCTGAGACGTCAATCAGAAATTAAAAAAATATGATGCAGTATGTTTATTACACTTCAAGCGCACGTCGATTCAAGATTTATTCTGTCATAACAGGACATATAAAGTACTTTTGGTGAATTTTGACATTCTCATAAATTCCCCGGTGAAAATAAACGGACTATCAAGTATATAATCTAAGAAAACAACAAGAAATGAATAGCTCCCCGTTATTTTCTGCGGCTGATTCTCAGACTCATACTCCATCTTGGAAAGTACATATATTCAAGCACTGCAAAATACTTACCTCGACTGAAAACCACCATGTTTTGCCGTTTCAAAAGCCTTGAGCATGGTGCAGCATTTATCCTACCGAGCACGAACGAAGAACTTCTGATTAAGCTTCGCAGCTTCAACATCTTTCTGTTTTAAATGGTTTGGCGATTCTTGTTATTTTCCGTGGTTCCACATGTATATAAAGATCGCATGACGTCACGGAATTTCCCCGATTGTCACAATTCGGATTACTCGACCAATTACAACGAGGAGTTCCAAATGCAAGTGACAAA
Organism: Sinonovacula constricta; assembly: GCA_007844125.1. Taxonomy (NCBI): domain Eukaryota; kingdom Metazoa; phylum Mollusca; class Bivalvia; order Cardiida; family Solecurtidae; genus Sinonovacula; species Sinonovacula constricta. Next base: position 18,030,918 of record CM017560.1, read on the forward strand.
TCGGAACTTCTTGGGTAATTCCGTCCTTCAATGATTCCGCAACCAATGATTCGTGAATTATCTGAATTGTTCCCATTGAAGTGACATGTGCTCTACTCGGACGATTCCTGGCAAGGATAAAAATTGTAGTATTCCGAAACTATAATAACAACAAAATGGACGACATAGAAATATTTCACATGGAAACATTATCTTCGTGTGCCTTTCCTGTCATGGAAGATATTCGGAGACAGGGAAAGCTATGCGATGTAACCCTAAAGGTGCTAAGGATTTGTTAATTCACATGATTACCTTTTTAGCATCCCTTTTTGCAAGAATCCGGGCATATAAATCATACAAATATAAAAATATAAATCCAGGACTAAATTTAACAAGACGAGATGTGCCAGGAAAAACAACAACAACAACAAAACAGCAACAACTTATTACATTAAACTTGGGAGTAGAAACATTTTCTAATGCTTAAATACCTACATAACATCGGATCAAATCCATTGAATTGGTTCCTCGTTCTTGAAGACGTTCCTTATATGGCCTACAAAGCCTTTGATTAGCTGGGCCACAGCCTCATTCTACACAAACTACACCACTATGGTATCCAGGGTAAAACTGTCAATTGGATGCAGGTATTATGGTGCAATTGATGTCAAGTCTGGGGTAACCTAGCAATCAGTGCTAGGGCCATCACTCTTCTTGTACTACATTAATGATTACACAAAGTCCTACAATAAACTGTTAGACATTTTGCAGGCCAAATGGAAAATGAAATTCCACCCAAGCAAATACCAGTTTCTCACCATCAGCAGAAAACAAAAACAGACCATATGCATTTTCCAGCTACACCAACGATTTACAGATGTATGCTACCTTCTGTTTCGCTACCCAGATGTTTCGCACCTCGGATGTTTCGCACCAAGATATTTCGCTACCCCGTTTAACAGCGAGTGTGTATCGGAGTTGTGTATGGAAAAGTGTTGTTTTAAGGATCGATCAGTCAGCAATCAACAAACAAACTGTCAGTCACACGCACCATGAATCATTTTCATCTTTAATTGTATCATATTAGATTAAACACGAATCCCGGAATCCCGGAGGTGGGACGTTAATCCACATTCAATTAGCAAATTTAACATGACTTTACCGTTGGTTGTGCGTAAATGATTGGTATAACTTTTTACGGATAACATAAAAAAAGATTTTAAAACGAATGCATTACTATATTTACATATTGAATTGATATTTGACTTTGAGTTAGGCTTTGGTGTTAGTGACAATTTTCTGTCATTTCTGCATATATATACATATATACGCTCGTAAAAATAAAATTTTAGTACAAACGTTAATAAAAAGGTTTCCTGTACGTACACTCAATCTCGATGTTATTCAACTATATTATTATAAATAAATAACATGTACATTAATTCTAATCGGTTAATAAACTCATTACATATTTTATATACATAAACGCTTGTTATAGTGCAAGGGAGACATGGGTTAGAAATGAGAACAAAAACTTTATTTTAAATATTTATTACAAAAGGTCATGGTGGTAAAACGACAACAAAGACAACAATAATAATGTTACATTTAATTATACAGAATTATATAGCATACACACATCCGTCTGCTTTGATAATTCAATTACGAACTACCAGGTTGCGAAACATCTCGGACCTAGGTAACGAAACATAAGGTGCGAAACATCTGGGAAGCGAAACATCCGTCAACCACACCAACAATCTCTTGAGCATATAACATTAACTCTGTATCCCGGCTGCATCCTAAACAGAACATTAGACTGGGGCCAGCACATTAGTAATATTATAGCCAAAGCCAATAGCACCATCATATTCCTGAGACATAACCTTAAAATCTACTCCATAAATACAAAAAAACTGTCAACAAAGCAATGGGCAGACACTGCCTTGAAGTTGCAAGCCACATATCTACATGTGTTTCTCCCTACAATCAATACTGATTATAACAGGGAGGTGATATGGGACCCATATGAGAAAGGTAACATTAACAGATTGGAGATGGTACAGAGAAGAGCTGCTAGGTTTGTTCTGCATCACTATCACAACTGCTCCAGTGTATCATCCATGATGAAACTTCTAGAATGGTTATCTTAAGAAACAAGAAGAAAAAAAAACTTGACTGTTATTCTTATACATAATCATCAACCAGGAAGTGGTTAAACAACTTACAAAAACCAACAAAGCTGAGTAGAACCCATGAAACCTTAGGCAATATGCAGTAGCATAATAAGCAAGTACCCTCCACAGACAGCATTCCTTTAATCCCCACACTCTGTGACTGGAATCTTCTATCAGAACAAGTCAGATTGACTAGATCTGTTGCAGCCTTCAGAGCCCAACTACAGGCCACCCCCTCTATCTAGCTTCTCTCTTCTGCTTTTAACCTCACTTATTACTTTTATTTCCTTCATTGCGCACACACATCTGCCAGAATTTGCAGCTTGTTGAATGTGACTTGTAACGGAAGAAGAGAAGAATCAAATGTCATGACTTAACTAATAGTTTCAAGTAAATCTAATTATTTCCCGTCATGTGCAAATTTAAAATGAAGTTTTCTTTCTGGGTTGTAGATACAGCTTTGTTGTCATCAGTAATCTGGTTGAAAAAATAGAAGGTCCTTTTTTAATAAGGGACATACAAGGTGTCCATTAAAAGACATGACTAAAATGGTCTCTTAAGAAAGGTGGTCTGTTTGTGCAACATGGTTATTTTTTGTGAGAACCACAACTAAAATTGGCAAATTAAGGTCGCATGGGCATAAGCTAACATTTTAAACTGTGTGCGCAAAAATGGGTGTTTATGATATAAATATGATAATTAAGTTTTTAAGAATTTGTAAAAAAAAAATTAAAAAAAAATTAACAAACACTAAATCATACTTTTAAAAAAAAAATCTTCCCTGTGCTCACTCATGGCTCAATGGGTGAAATAAAGTAGTCTGAACAAGACTGTCTGCAGTAAAGTTGAAGACTAGCCCTGAAACTACCAATATTAAAGGAGACATATTAATTATCATTTATTTTATTTTAATTATGTCCACAAGACGTTTGTGAAACAAAATGTCTGGATAAACATTTATTATTTGTTATAAAAATAAGTTTAAGATAATATGAAAAGTAACAAAAGATATTGACCAGGCAACTTAAGTCATGTCAGTGTACAACTTTATAGTTTGTCCAATTGTTGTGGTCTGTTTCCAGTCAAAGACCTAGTCTTTGTTGTTGACCCTGGCCCTGGCTTGTTTTATGACAGACATACGTATAGTATAACGATATATAGCTACGCTATAAATGTACGCCTTAACAAAATGCCCCAAACATGGGAAAGCATGGTCATGTATTAATACTGCTTCCCTGTCAAATATTTCTGTAGAGATGCAAAATTAATAGATGACTTGGACATTAAAGATAAAAAATTCTTTCAAGCTGATAAATTCTTTGAGTTAATAAAAAAAAATTTTTAACAAATTTATTTATATGGGACTTGAAATAAAAGCATCAGTACTTTACACAGTCAGGCTGAAAATTGTAAAATTCTTTACAAGGTAGACACTTAGCTTCATAGTTCTATAACCATACAATGAACATAAATAATATGTTATCTGGCAGACAGTTGTCTTGTACTTTTCAGACACTTAATACTACTTGCAAGCAGATATTTGAAGGAGGCAGAAGTCATTTGTTTTTCACTTTGATTGGGAAGAAGCCTTTTCATGTATTTTAAATTTGATAATTTGCAATCCATCTTTCTTGATGATTATTGATATTTATTGATTCTCTTATCTAAAAGATTTTATGATTTAACACCTTTTCAGAACTAAGAGTTGAAAATCAAGTGGTCAGTTTTTTTTTTCTCTATTCTTACAATACAATAACTAAGTTGATAGTCAAGTTCAACTTGTGGACAGATGCAAAGATCACTTCAAGCACGTGGTTTGTTCATATTCACTGACAACTTACGATTCGTTGTCTCTGTTCAGATCTTCATATACAGTACAATTTCTCCAAGTCACTATGGCCCTTCAGGCCTTTGATATTAATAAAGAAAAGGTGATATAAATTAGCAACAATATACAAAGAACAATTAATTTCTAACGATCACATCAATCAGTCATTGATAAAAATGGCGATATAAATTGATATAAATGGGCATGCACTATCTCATATTACGAAACTACCATATGCAACTTGCTGCCATTACACTATCATATTATTTTAACTTGGATAAAAAACAACAACAATAATTAATCAAAAATTAATCACATTTTCTTTTATTTGTTTCTTTGCTCTGTCTGTTTGTAAGCTGATTTGTAAAATAAAAGAATTGCATTGGTCACCATGTAAAAGCCTTCAAAACCATTGCATACACAACTTTATTCAAATAGATCATGTGTATAGTTGGAAACACGTATCTTTATATCCTTCCTTGTTTCTCAAGCTGACATCTTCATAACCTTGACCTCAGTACCTGACTCATTACCATGATAGTTTTCGGTCAGTAGACAGATCAGGGAGTCATTCATTTCCTATTGGTGTTTATTTTTTGTTTTAATTATGTTTGAATATTGTAAGACAGTAAAGGGTCTCAGTCATGTGCCATCTGCTCATTCATAGGAGAGTGTCCTGGAGATGTGTGTATGTCTGTTGTTATGTAATTGTGAAAAATAGCATTGGAACATATTTTATTTTGTCTTTGAGATCTCATGCATTCACTTAACAGCCAAGTAATACCTTTAATGGCATGAAGGCAAATGTTTCAGGAGATACTTATAAGGAATAACGTACAAATCTCAAAACTGCATATCATGTGCATGGGACTAGTAGTTATTTATACAAACATACATATGTAGTTCCCTATATTTGTTATTTTGAAAGCAATGCAAGCATTTTTATTTATAAAATAAGACAAGGTGTATCTTGAACACAGAAGGTAATTGGAAGAAGAAAAACCTTTGACATTAGTACCTGCATTTTAGTGGTGAGAATTTTGAAAAATGTATAGAAAATTATATATTTTTTTATGGAAGATTATGATTTTATGTACATTTAGGTCAAATTAGCGTGTGTGAATGATCATGGCTGGGTTATAAACAATATTTTCAGATCTAGTTGACATTATCAGTACATTCAGTTAGGAATAAATGGTTTTGATTTTTATTGGCCATAGCAAAGAAGAGGTAAAGAATTCTTAATTTTCCATCATTTGACCTTTTCCCTTGTTATGTCCCACTGTATTACCACCAACTGGACATTCTCTGATTTCACTTTCACAACAAACCCTGCTGTATGCTCGGACATCATCTTTCAGCCTAATGAATTTCATCTAAACTTCAACATCTTGTTGACATAAAACCTGGAAACTAACAAAACTATACTCACAAATTTCAGGTGGGCGAGAGAATGTTTCGAGCACATCGAATCATTCTAGCTGCCACTATCCCATACTTTCATGCTATGTTCACCCATGACATGGCCGAATCCAAACAAGATGAGATCAGCATGCAGGGAATAGATCCTAAGTATGTACAATATTACACATTTGTTTTATGAATGGTAGCAAACATAGCCGCTTGTTGTTTTATAAAGATCTGATTGATTGTGTTTGATTTTTTTTTAAAATAAGTTTGTTATATCTGGATGTAAATTAAAATTATATTGTTGGTTAGTAGGGTTAATGATATAAAATTGTTTACTTGCACTATAAATATTTTAACCTCAGAATGGTGATCCCAATATTGATAAGCCTCATTGTTTGACTTTAACTTAGACATTAACTTATTAATCTGCATATAGCAGTATATTTAAAGAGAAAGGAATTGTAGAATATCAAACTTTAATATTTACCTGAATATAAATGTATAATCAGTACTGCGAATTAATTGTTTTCAAATGTATATATTTGAGCATGTGATGTTTATAAAATATTTGCTACATGGGCCTAATGGCATTCTGGTTGGACCATAAGTATTAGTGTAAACAGTGCTGTGTTTACAGTGCTGTAGTCTATAGGTATGAACACATGTATAGGAATTAATAGAACAAATAGTGTGGTGTTCTGTTGTATATTATCAGTGCCCTTGAAGCGCTGGTCAACTTCGCATACAATGGACGTGTTGAGATTGACCAGAGTAATGTCCAGTGTCTGCTTGTTGCGGCCAGTTTCCTACATCTTCAAGAGGTCAAGGACGCATGCTGTACCTTCCTCATGAATAGGTAATTGTTTGTACACTTGTTTTGGTTTAAATTGTATGATATACCCAACAATATTTTTATAAATTAGGATTAATGGTTTTATTGCTTATTTTTTAAAAGATAGTGTTTGGTCATGAATCAATTGGTCAAAATTGAAGTTGCATGTTTGAATCCTCATTGTTGTTGTAGCACATTATACTATTGATATTATTGAGAAACTAGAACTAAAAAAAACAACACAAAAATATTCTGATAAATGAGTTATACTTACGATTGTGTAGGAAAGTCTGAAATTGAGAAAAATATGTATGTACACATTTTAAGGAAAATTTTAATGGCATAAAATTTATGCAAAAATTGAACCCAGTATTGGTCATTATGGTGACACTAAGCTAATTTTGTTAGGATAAAATACAATATTATCATAATTGGACTGCCTTACATGATTGTTCTCACTCGGAATTCTGACTGTGACTTATACTAAATTGGTGACTGCCTTTGGAGTTGTGAGTCAATGCCTTTTTATATTATATTGGATAAACATATAACAATTCCAAAGAATGTTTGCTTCTACTTTTTAATCCTGAGCATGCCCTGTCATCCAGTGGCATGAAAATGTTCAACATAGCTTAAGATGACAAGTTCATGATAAAATTTTTTGGAAGTTGTAGATATGAAAGCTGTTTAAATTGTAATTAATTATAATTACCACAAATTTGATATGCCATTTTAATTTATTTAGTATTAATGGCAGAAGGCCACTGCCTGGGCAGAACACTTGAAAAGAATTTATTTTTAAATATTTAAAAGTACTTACACACAGTAATATTTAATTCTTAGCCTGCTAAACACAATCTGCTGCTGAAAATGCGATTTTTTAACCTCTTCTTTTTTTATATCGTCTGCTCCTTGCCATCTGCAAAAAAAGACTGACGAAGAAAAAGAGAAGACATGATGAAGAACATTACAAACACTATTGGGGTTTATCAGAAGTTCCAATGCCAGAATGTCCTCAGAGTCTAGTGAAAAGTTAATATTGATTCTAGTAATGACATTAATTCTGGTTGATACCATATCCAAAATTAAAGAACATTAAAAAAAAATCGAAAATAGAACAATGATTTGGGAAAATGATTCAGTTAGCGATTGACAAAACATTGAATATTATGCACTGTACTTTGTGTATGAACGCTAAAAATATAATGGTATGATGAAAAAATGTCCAGTGCATACATTTTCAACAATCTTCTTTAGCTAGACTTTCTTCTTTACCTAAACGCAAAATTCTCACAGACACCTACTTTGCAATGCACGTCAGAAACAGGATACTAAACATGATAAAGCTGTCAAAATTTTATTTAAAGCTTTGCACTGGCTGGTAACTGAAGACATTGCTTTAATAAAGTTTACGTCATTGCTGGAATTTCTTCATGAATTAGGAGAGTCGAGTCTAAGATTCAGTTACTTGAATCTCCAAATGGAAAAAGGCAACAGACAGGAAGATTTATAAACTGAAAAGTGCAAAACAATAGAATTTATGTTGAAAAAAGATAGATATTGAAAAGTATATATATAATATAGCCTAGGTATCAACTGACTGTGTTTATATTTATACTATTTTATTGTTTAAAATTTGTGACTCACAATTTGTTTGTTTTTTGACTCATTGATTTTCAGCCCAGCGAGTCCTAGCACCCATTATCATAAAGTTGTAAAACAATCACAGCTGAATGTGGCTTCTATTTTATTACCTTTACTATGTCGTTGTGATTTATTCCAGATACAAACATTAGGAAAACAATTATATTTAACCATTAGGATTAACTTGGAATTTTAAAAAAAGTGTTGTTATTTATTATTTTTCCAGGTTGCATCCTGCCAACTGTCTTGGTGTTCGTAGTTTTGCTGACCAATACATGTGCTTCTCTCTTGTGAAGGCTGCCAATAAATATCTTCAGAAACATTTCAAGGAGGTGTCTAAGACAGATGAGTTCTTTAATTTACAACGTAATGAAGTGATTGAAATCCTTGGAAGGGATGAGCTGAATGTAACATCAGAGGAACAGGTGAGTGCATAATAATAATAATAATAACGAAAATAATTATAAATAATAATTATTATAATAAAAGTTCATGGTTCTTAATGCAAATGTGTTAAATAATGAAATTGTAATGTACTTTCATGAAGTTTAAGCCATAACCTGTTGCATTTGTGAATAAATACATAATAATTATTTCATTTATTTGCTTATACTAGCAACAGACAAAGGAACCTAGACATATTAGTTTAACTGAAAATAGTACAGGTCCTTATCATATATCTGATTTGGAATATCCCTATTTGAATAGTGCTGGTAAATTGATTTTTAGCTTGATTAAGGTTATTCATTCACCTTGACTTGTATGCTTTATCTGTGAATGCAGGTGTTTGAAGGAGCCCAGTCATTTGTATGTTTTACCTGTGAATGCAGGAATTTGAAGTAGCCCTGCCCTGTCACTTGTATGTTTTAACTTTAAATGCCGGTGTTTAAAGCAGCCCCACCACTTGTATGTTTTACCTGTGAATGCAGGTGTTTTAAGCAGCCCCATCACTTGTATGTTTTACCCGTGAATGCCGGTGTTTTAAGCAGCCCCATCACTTGTATGTTTTACCTGTGAATGCAGGTGTTTGAAGCAGCCCCATCACTTGTATGTTTTACCCGTGAATGCCGGTGTTTTAAGCAGCCCCATCACTTGTATGTTTTACCTGTGAATGCAGGTGTTTGAAGCAGCCCCATCACTTGTATGTTTTACCTGTGAATGCAGGTGTTTGAAGCAGCCCCATCACTTGTATGTTTACCTGTGAATGCAGGTGTTTAAAGCAGCCCTGTCACTTGTATGTTTTACCTGTCAATGCAGGTGTTTGAAGCAGCCCCACCACTTGTATGTTTTACCTGTGAATGCAGGTGTTTCAAGCAGCCCCATCACTTGTATATTTGACCTGTGAATGCAGGTGTTTAAAGCAGCCCCGTCACTTGTATGTTTTACCTGTGAATGTAGGTGTTTGAAGCAGCCCTGTCACTTGTATGTTTACCTGTGAATGCAGGTGTTAGAAGCAGCCCTGTCACTTGTATGTTTACCTGTGAATGTAGGTGTTTGAAGCAGCCCCATCACTTGTATGTTTTACCTGTGAATGTAGGTGTTTGGAGCAGCACTGTCACTTGTATGTTTACCTGTGAATGCAGGTGTTTGAAGCAGCCCCATCACTTGTATGTTTACCTGTGAATGCAGGTGTTTAAAGCAGCCCTGTCACTTGTATGTTTTACCTGTGAATGCAGGTGTTTGAAGCAGCCCCATCACTTGTATATTTTACCTGTGAATGCAGGTGTTTAAAGCAGCCCTGTCACTTATATGTTTACCTGTGAATGCAGGTGTTTGAAGCAGCCCCATGACTTGTATATTTTACCTATGAATGCAGGTGTTTGAAGCAGCCCTGTTACTTGTATGTTTTACCTGTGAATGCAGGTGTTTAAAGCAGCCCTGTCACTTGTATGTTTTACCTGTGAATGCAGGTGTTTGAAGCAGCCCCATCACTTGTATGTTTTACCTGTGAATGCAGGTGTTTAAAGCAGCCCTGTCACTTGTATGTTTTACCTGTGAATGCAGGTGTTTGAAGCAGCCCCATGACTTGTATGTTTTAACTTTAAATGCCGTTGTTTAAAGCAGCCCCATGACTTGTATGTTTTACCTGTAAATGCAGGTGTTTGAAGCAGCCCTATCACTTATATGTTTTACCTGTGAATGCAGGTGTTTAAAGCAGCCCTGTCACTTGTATGTTCTACCTGTGAATGCAGGTGTTTGAAGCAGCTCTGTCATGGGTGAAGAAGGATGAGACCAACAGGAAGGCAAACCTCCCAGAACTTATGGTTCAGGTCCGACTCCCGCTGCTGTCACCGCACTTCCTCAGTGACAGGGTGGCCACAGAGGACATCGTCAAATCTTCACATAAATGCAGGTCAGACAGTAAACCAAATTTATTTACAATTTCTATAAGAATGATTGGAAAATGCTCAATAAGGATTCAATATTTAGTCAGTATGCAATGTCCAACTCATGAGAAAGAGAAACAAAGTCTCAAGTAGCTTTCAACATTAGAGAAACATCTGACAGAATGTTCAGTTCAGAAACATGCCATTGAAGGACTTTTTCGATATTATTTAAATATTACTTTCCATGGTTGGTGAAATCAGGAATATCAACACAAAAATAACAAAAAATCACTTGGTCGTTGGTATTTATATATATATATCAGAGTTAGTTTTGTATTACCTGTAATGAGATACTATTTATTTATATATATATATATCAGAGTTAGTTTTGTATTACCTGTAATGAGATACTATTTACTTTCTTAAATACATATTTTTTTTTCCGTTTATAATAAAAAACTACAACAAAAAACTCAAAGAGTGGTGGTTACCCACCAATAATTAGCTGGACATGGTCTGTATGACTATAATTGACTTGGTATGCTGAAACAAAAAACAAACTAGAAATAAATAAAATAAAAAATAGACATGTATTGAAAAGAAGTTAATAATGGGAAAATTGAAGCCACATTATTTAACATACTTTTATGAGTGTTTAATCTTTATTTAGACCCATGTGAGGGTAATATTTTGGCATATTACCTTCATATAATTGAAAAAATACCTTTGGAGATATAATTAAGCTGTTGTGTTCTAGGGACCTGCTGGATGTGGCTAGAGACTACCATCTAATGCCAGAAAGGCGCCCTCTGCTGCAGACTTTCAAGGCCCGACCCCGATGTTGTACAGACATACCCGGCCTCATATATGCAGTCGGTGGATTGACATCTTCAGGTCAGCTATGTTTGGCTCTCAATGTCACCATTTAACAAGTCAAGTGTAGTGTCACTGTTGAACCTAGTGAGGCTAAGTAATGTCTGGTTTGCATTTCTTAGCTTGAAATGTTACTAAAGAATAAAATATAATTACTGTAATTGTCATCCGACCTGTCATGTATTACTGCAGGTGACTCCTTGAGCACGGTTGAATGTTTTGATCCTCTCTTGAACCGATGGACTGTGGCTGAAGCAATGAGCACCATGAGGAGTAGGGTTGGAGTCACAGTACTCAATGGTGAGTTGTGTTCAGTGTAGAAACAGAGCTTCTCTGCCTGTCACCATCCAGGTTTAAATGTGGAATCTGGCAATTTGCCTTAAGTAAATACATCATTTTATATGTAATAAAAGTAACCAATTGTCACGCCATATTTGAAAATGATAACTGAAGATAGGTACAGATAAGATAATTTTAGCACAACCTTTATAAAAAGATTGTGTAATTCAAGAAATGCTCAATCTGAACATTAATCTCATTTTGTTTATTTCATCTAGACTTACTTTGGATTTGCTTTATACAGCCTTTTTAGTCCAAAAGAAACCTTATTTTTGAATGACAGAATTTTGGGGCCACATTTTTAATATTCAACAATGTAACTCATGGGTAAAACCAGGAGAATATTGTTAATTTATCCATGTGTTTGTAGTCAAGCAGTTCCATGCTCCCGATGGCTGATTCTAAAAGTAGCTTATTTGCTGCATAGGCAGAGAAAGGATTCACCCCAAGGAAATGATGTTCTTGGTTTTTGTTAAAAGGCAATTCCTTTAAATCAACAATCAGTTTAAGGAAGAACTTCTTAACTATATGTTGGCTCAATTTGTTGTATGCCTCCTTTTAGTCCCAATCACAGTTTGGAAGAACTTTCATGTGAGAAGGTCTTCTAACTGTCTTGAAATGTGCTGCTGATCCTGTAAATTTCAGTCCATTAAGTAAAATTTTGTCAATACAGTAGATTTTATTTTCATGGTGGACCAGGGTCCAGTGCTTGGACAATTTCTTTAGTGAAGACTTTTGAACCATTCCTACGCATGCTTAAGATATCTCTCTTCATCACAGTCAAAAAAGTGTTGTGCTAAGTGTCATTTTTGTTTTTGTAAATCTGTTTGCAACTTTTTCAATTATCTATATCCATACCATTTGTACCAAGGTCTGCTCTATGCCATTGGTGGATATGATGGAACAGACCGACTGAGTACTGTTGAAGTATTCGAACAGGAAACCAAGCGATGGAAAAAAGTGGCCTCAATGAATTGTAAACGGAGGTAGGTTGCAAACAAATGTATACTCTTTTTTTTTCTACAATACACCAGAGTGACCAACTGTGATCATTATTGAAATGTCCAGCTATTTTGCTAAGGATGACCTAAAACATATGTCTGGGTTGAACCACTGGCGCAATGCAGGTCAGCTGGAAGACCTTCCAATGCTAAGCACTTTGCCAAGAACGAGACTCAAACCCACGTGGTAGAGGCTGAGTGGTCTGAGGAGTTACAAGTTTGTGATGCTACCACTACACCACCAGTGCCCCTACAAATGTATACTGAAATAACCATGTTGGTTGGTTAGTCAGTCTTTCTGTCCCCAAAAATGAGTCAACAACTTTTGCCCTAAGTGACACATTGTACATATTATTACCAAATTGAGGACATAGTTGTTTTGTATGACGATGTGATATGCAGTTCTCATTTTTTCAAGGTCACTGATGCTCAAAATACAGTGACCCTTAACATGTATTTACTTAGTAACCAAATTTAATTAACTTTTTATCAGGAATGCGGTGTTTTAAATAAGATTTCAGTATATCAAGATATTTAAATAATAATTCAGTACATATAGTTTATATGGAGATAACATTTTTAAGAGCAGTTTGGGAGTGATGTTTCAAGGTGTATGTAATATGTCTTTTGTGTGATAGTTCAGTTTCATTATGAATTTGATAGTTTTTTGTCACTTTAATTTAACTCCTCCATTCGTCTGTAGTGCCCTTGGTGCAGCCTCCTTAAACAGAAGATTGTATGTTCTGGGTGGGTATGATGGAGTGACTTCCCTTAAATCTGTGGAAGTATATGATCCCGACACAGATCTGTAAGTGATTATGTTATCATTATATATTTTAAATGATGCATCATTTTTGTTAGAATTGCTAGAAAACTTTTTTAGTAAAACATTTTAGTAAAAATTACTTACAATGACATTAATATTTTCAAATCATTGATATGAACCATATTATGGGATTTGAACGGCAGAAGATTTCTGTAAAGAAATAAGGCAAATAGTTTTTTATAGGTTTTAAGTATGTGTAAATATTATAATTTTAAGTATGTTAGAATGACATTTAAGAAACATAATTTTTGTTGTAATGTTTTTTGTGTTGTAAGTAAGGTAAATTAAATCTAACTGTTTTGAATAGAACTGGTATCCTTATATGCTACTCATTTGTTTGTATTTAGGTGGACAATGCTTTCAAACATGCTGAAGCATAGAAGTGCAGCAGGAGTTACAGTTCTTGATGGAGAGATCTATGCATGTGGGGGGCACGATGGACTGTCTATATTTGACTCAGTAAGTCTTCATCAATAAACAGGTTCGACCTTATAAAGACCAGCAGCTCCTGATAAGTTCTATGTAAAAATATATTAAAGACATTATTAAGGTTGAAATTAATTTATTTTGTCATTGATTCAGTTATTTTTAATTTGTGCTTGTATATAAGTGCTACAGTCCCAAAATTTTACTAAAAAAGTGGGAAATCTTATTGGGTTAGTTCACCTGGGTAAAACATTTGAATATTGTATTCCTACTTGTTTTTGATATCCATGTTATTTTCAAATTTAAACAAATATTAACAATAAAGAAATAATTTTCTGTTGCATCACAAAAAGACAATTTAATCAATAAAAGATCAATACAACTGAAAGGATGACAACAGTTTCCTTCAGCCATAAAGCTGTGCTTTTTGTGATTGTATATTCTATGTAGAAGTTAACCCTAATGTTAAAACAAGCAAATTTGACGTTTAGGAATGAATACATAGACTAAGGTGGTAAGTAAGTGGTCAGAGGGGTAGGGACCATACATGGATTGAATCAAATTTGGCTTAAAAGTTGACCTTAACTTGACCTGTACAAGCCCTACAGCACATGCATCTGTTTCCCAACAGTGTTAAGAACTTCCAGTTGACCGTCACAACATCGGTTTGACAGCAATAGTATATAATGGTCCACTTCGGCAACCAATTGCAAAAACTGCATAGTTATGCTGTTGTTTTTTTTAAAATAAAAATTGAAGAGCAATTAGTTAGATAGTAATCCATGAATGGCTCTGTATTTTTACAGGTCGAGTGCTACAATGTGTCCACCAATAGTTGGAGGTATGTGGCTCCTATGACATCCAAGAGGTGTCGGCTAGGGGTGGCAGCCCTCAATGGCAAGCTGTACGTAGCTGGTGGTTATGATGGCTCTGTCTTTCTTCAGACAGTCGAATGTTTTGACCCATCAACAAATACATGGACTAAGAAAAAACCAATGAATGTGAAAAGGAGTCGAGTAGCTATGGTGTCAACGTATGGCAGAATTTATGCTATCGGAGGGTACGATGGTGCCAGCAACCTGAGCTCAGCAGAGGTGTACAATCCTGAAACAGACGCATGGACATTTATTGCACCAATGAGTGCCCATGAAGGTGGGGTTGGAGTAGGGGTGGTTCCTGTGGAAACAGACCCTTAATCATAGTGGAAACATGAGACAGACATCTCATCAGTGTTTACTACAGCAATGCAGGTTGGGTGATTGAGACAGATTTTGATCAAATTAATGGTTGTCTACTGCATTAACAAGTTTGTTAAAATTTAAAAAGTGAACTTACACATTTTCTATATCGGCATGACCTTTATCACCATCTCCATCCTTGACTCACAGCTACAACTAAAGGGCTTTTTAAAATGTCTTATTAGTTTCTTACCCTTCCAACTTGTGCTTTTTGTTGTTGGTTTTGTTTTGTTCCCAATTTTGATCCACTGATGGTCTCGGAGTTGATCTGATAGTTTTATAAATTTGCCAAATTTTGGGCCTACTGATGGTCTCCAACACAATATGAGTATTATTTAACCTTGCCACAATTAAAGCCCACTGATGATCTCAGTTCCGATCTTAGTTATGTAACCTTGTCCCAATTCAGGCCCCGTGATGGTCCTGGACCCAAAGCTGAAACTTATATAGCATTGTCCCAATTTAGGCCTATTGACAGTCTCAGATCCAATATGAAAGTTATATAGCATTGTCCCAATTTAGGCCAACTGACGGTCTCAGACCCAATATGAAAGTCATATAACATTGTCCCAATTTAGGCCAACTGACAGTCTCAGATCCAATATGAAAGTCATATAATATTGTCCCAATTTAGGATAATAAATAGAATATTGACTTTAAAGAGTATATCCTTATGTATTTAACAATTAACAATGCACCAGATATTTTATAAATTATTTGTACCAAAAAGTATAATTTTTCAGACAATGATGATGCACATTTTCCAAAAGGCGGCTAGCTGTTCTAGTATAGAGGTTGCTAAGACAGTGTAATAGGCATCATTGTCTATGTATAGAATATTTTAATTTATTTGTTTTCCCATCCTCGTGGCTGTCTTAGTTTGTTAAGATAGGGCATACCCCTTCTGCCAATCCCACAAACCAAATGACTGTATTTTATGTTAGTTGCTTGCCTTTTAAAGGGCAAATTATATTGCTCTAAGACTGCAAGCTTAAGTATTAAATTCAACATAGTTATTATTATTATCATCAGTATTTTCTCTTTTATATAGTTGTACTATTTATTCACAGTGGTTTTGTTCTTGTTGTAAGTGGGTTTTTTGCAATTCTTGTTACTAGTTAAAAGAAGAGAACACAACAAAGGTAGAGAAACAACCTGAAATAGATTATGTGTAAAAACTTTATACATGTTTCTTTCCTATCTTAGTATCTGTATTTATGTTTGGTTTTAGAAACTGCCATTACATACATTTATGTTCATTTTTTGCTTCTGAAGATCTTTTTACATTCTACTTATTCACCAGTCATAATTTTCATTTATGTTTATTTTTTGCTTTTGTGGAATATTTGTACCATGTATGTATTCACCTGCCAAAGGTGTAAATGTATATGCTGTAATATAATCCATATTGTTATTGTTGTAAGCACCATTCCACTCATTGTCTCGTGTACCTTCTTCATGTGTACACAGAGTGATGCATTTACTCTTTTGTTATGAAACATAACTGTATATAAAAAATGTGTTCAGTGCCTACTTTTGGTGTTAACATATTCAGCTTGTTTTTCAAAGCTTTAATATTAAAAAAATGTATTAACTTCTCACCAAATGTACTATTTTATTAGGAAAAGCAATCTATTGATCCAGGTATTAAAGTTAAGTTCTTTTTTTTTGCCAGAAATTGGCAACATTGTTAAAAAAAACACTTTGATTGTTTTAAATTCAATTTCAAACCTTATCAACATGTATTGAATGTTTGATTATTTTGGTCACTGTGAACTTTTATAATATTTAATAGCTGTTGAATTAAATACATATATTTAAATGTTTAAAGATTAGCAAATTGTTGACACCAGAGGCTATGTACAAAAGCAGTCAACATGACTTTTATAATAATAATATTATTCTTCCTAAGTCTTTGAATATCTTCTATTTTAGTAAATTCTCATATAATGTGTATGTGGCTTATTATGGTTGTGCAATAGAAAGAACATTTTGGATGCATATTCTAATTATAAAGTGTTATCATTTCAGACTTAATTGTCAGTTTTGTGCTTGCAGTATTTTGTATGGTATGTCCCTATTAATTGCAGTTTCTCATTAAGAGTCTGAGTGTATAAATTGTACAATACCGTCCCCAATAGTTAATGGCAGAAATCAGCTCTAGGTGCTGGGGCCCTGATTTCTGACATACAAGTCCTAAACATTGCTAGTGATATAGCAGTACTGTTGGTTCTGACATACCAGTCCTAAACATTGCTAGTGGTATAGCAGTACTGTTGGTTCTGACATACCAGTCCTTAACATTGCTAGTGATATAGCAGTACTGTTGGTCCTGACATACCAGTCCTAAACATTGCTAGTGGTATACCAGTCCTAAACATTGCTAGTGGTATAGCAGTACTGTTGGTCCTGACATACCAGTCCTAAACATTGCTAGTGGTATACCAGTCCTAAACATTGCTAGTGGTATACCAGTCCTAAACATTGCTAGTGGTATACCAGTCCTAAACATTGCTAGTGGTATACCAGTCCTAAACATTGCTAGTGATATACCAGTCCTAAACATTGCTAGTGGTATACCAGTCCTAAACATTGCTAGTGATATACCAGTCCTAAACATTGCTAGTGGTATACCAGTCCTAAACATTGCTAGTGATATAGCAGTACTGTTGGTTCTGACATACCAGTCCTAAACATTGCTAGTGATATAGCAGTACTGTTGGTTCTGACATGCCAGTCCTAAACATTGCTAGTGATATAGCAGTACTGTTGGTTCTGACATGCCAGTCCTAAATATTGCTAGTGGTATACCAGTCCTAAACATTGCTAGTGATATAGCAGTACTGTTGGTTCTGACATACCATACCAGTCCTAGACATTGTTAGTGGTATAGCAGTACTGTTGGTTCTGACATACCAGTCCTAAACATTGCTAGTGGTATAGCAGTACTGTTGGTGCTGACATACCAGTCCTAAACATTGCTAGTGGTATAGCAGTACTGTTGGTTCTGACATACCAGTCCTAAACATTGCTAGTGGTATAGCAGTACTGTTGGTCCTGACATACCAGTCCTAAACATTGCTAGTGGTATAGCAGTACTGCTGGTTCTGACATACCAGTCCTAAACATTGCTAGTGGTATAGCAGTACTGTTGGTCCTGACATACCAGACCTAAACATTGCTAGTGGTATAGCAGTACTGTTGGTTCTGACATACCAGACCTAAACATTGCTAGTGGTATAGCAGTACTGCTGGTTCTTACATACCAGTCCTAAATATTGGTAGTGATATAGCTCCTAAACATTGCTAGTGGTATAGGAGTACTGATGGTATGACAGTTAACAATATTTCTTAATATGGACCAACAATGCAATGTTGTCTTAAGCATGTCAGGATCTGTAATTGGTTTGTCTCTTTGAATCTGAAGATACTTTGTTAATTATTTAGATTTTTGTTTCTCCTGGATCTCTTACCAGTGATATGTTTTCATCTTGTATAATTTAAAAAAAAAATGTACTTAAACATTGTTTATTGCCTATTTTGATGTGAAAGTATTTATTGTCAAGGTCTTAAGTAGAATCTTCTGATAACAACTTTATGTTTGTACAAAATTATTGCCAGACTTGCATTTGTTTCAAGTAAATCATGTTATAATGTCAAAAACATTTACACGTGTCTTGATTGGTTGTCACACAAAATTGTTTATTATTGTTAAAACTTGCTAGTCAGTTTATGTGCCTCTTCATTTTGGCACTTATTGTTAATAAAAATGAAAAAAATTGTTGTTAGTAAGTCTCAATATTAAGTCCTGTATATTGAGGGTAACTCAGTTTTTAACTTTTGGCACCATCGTCACTGATCGGCGATCACCTGCTCAACATGGTTGCTGATTTGGTATGTACTTGCGACATACCTGAATTTACTGCAGAGCAGAAGTTCAAATTACTAAAAACAGTAAAAATATTTACAAGATTACAGTATAAACAGGTTTGCTATTGATGTTAAACAAACAAGATGCAGTCAATGTCATATTATAAATGATAGTTTTGTGGAGATAAAGGTAGAACATTTTCTTGTTTGAGCTGTCTCTAGGCTAATCACTTCCAGAATCAGTCTCAAATTTTGCATTTCTTATGACATCATCTTTATGTTCAGTACAAGAGGTAAGATAACCTTACAAAATGTACTAATGACCACGGTATTCATCTTAAAAACTTGTCAACATATTTTCTCTTTTTATAGTTCTTATTTGGACTGTTTAAAAGGGACAATGATTTTAGGAAACTATTGTGATGAAGGCCAGATGCATATTATGGTAAAAATAGATTTTAGGAAATTATTGTGATGAAGGCCAAATGCATATAATGGTAAAAATATGTAAGTAAACAAGCCAGCAGGGCAAGCCATACTTTTTATTTCATGAATCTTTGTATAATACCCATAAAAATGTGTACCAAATCTGAAAAAAGTCCCTGCTACAAGTTACTGTAGCATATGTCTTTAAATCATTTCCCACATTTGTGACTGTACATGCTGCAAGTCCAATATATAATCTAGGTGTGTTACAAAAAATAACAGGTAAATCAAATTACTACTTATTGCAGAAAGCAAAATTATAAAAAGTCTCAAAATTCATAAACATATTAACTCGAGTCTTTCATAAAAAAGGGCACTGCAAGGCAAAGCATTATATACCCAAGGGTCAAGCCACAAGTGCAAAAATAACAAAGAAATAACTTCATAATAAACAATGCAATCTAAGGTATCTCACCTTCATGCAAATATAAAGAATGTGTAAACAAGAGGGTCACAATTGCCCTATATCACTCACCCTGAGTGCCATAGACATTTAGTCCTTGTGGCTATGCTTTCTGACAGATCAAAATTCTTTGAACAATCTTTCAATTAGGTAAGCTAAAAATGAGGAGTAATCTGCAAAAGAAACTGCTAACGGACGAATGGCACATGCCATACCATAATATGACCCTTTGGGCATATTAAAACAAAGTGGATACTACAAACACATATTAATTATAAAGACTGTTCACAAATAGTAAGCTGAACTTCAGATCGGAGATGTTTTTGTAAATTGAATTTAAAAAAGTTAACAGTTGACAGCTTTTTTTTTCATTTGAAGATGTGTATGTCACATAAATAGAGCTTATATCTACCGGTATCTGAGTAATAGATCTTTGTTATGAAACACGGAGATAGAGTTAGTAGAGACACATTTCAAGCATCTGTTAAGTTGGATATGAGTTCAAGGTACTTTATCATGGTCTCAAACTTGTGAGGCCCAGACGTATGAAACTATAGGTATCCCTGTTACTGAACTTAACATGTTGCTCTACTTTGCTTTGACTTACACACCTTCATTACATCATTGTTTGTGTTTGTTTCACAGTCCAGCACAAAATTCCTTTAGGGAGCATTTCCGGCCACATCACATTGTCTTAAAGGTTCTATTAAGACAGGATTCTTCCACTTTAGCTAGAACATTACAATGACAATTGTATTCCTAATAACACAACTGTGTTCCTGTCACTTATAACTTATGTAGAGGAGAAAATAACAATTTGTCTTGCAGTGTGTCTGGTTAGACCTACAAATCTGTCCAAGAATAATAGCAAGTCGGCATAACATTTTGGCAAGATATGTATAATCTTTCTAAACTAAAAAAAATAATCAAATATTGCACATAGATCCCTGAAGCATGTCACTTCACAACGCTACCACCTACAGAAACATTTAAAATGTTAATTATTTGTATTTTGCCATATTAGTCAATTATCAATGGTAGTGTCTGTCAGATTTTTTTTCATCATTGTAATATTCACACATTGACAAGACAAAATTTTTGTTTGTTAAAAATACATGGAATAAAACACAACACACTACCAGAACCAATGTTAAAATGAAAAAGAGGAGCATTTTGGATTTGAACCAGCGACCTCAAGTCGGTGTCTTGGTCATTCAGGCAGATGCATTTAGTTGCTGTACATAAGTGTAGTTCCGATATAAAACTGTGATGTTCATATATATATATCTATATAATTTTTATGTAAAAAAACATTTTTACAAAGCAATACTTGTGTCTTGGCATAGCAGAAAAGACAGACACAGACCTACTAGGATGCCACATCACTTCAAAAACAACAGTAGATTATAATCAATATAGCAAATCTAAGCAATATAGCAATATCTTTGAAAATTTAATACAAATAAATATACAGATGAACAATATACCTACTGACTTAAATATACTGAAACAAACATACAAACTGAAAGCACCATACAGATTCATTTACGTACTTTATCAGGGTGTCAACATTCTTAAGTGTTTTAATTATATTTTAAATTGTTGAATTTTATAAAACATCATTTTTCATGTGCTCATTTCATGATATAATTTGTTTAACATATTTTTTTTAAAATAGTAAAACCTATTTAATGAATATTGTTACACAACAAAATAAATTTGAAACCTTTTGATTAGGTACTTGATAGCTGATTCTACCCAGGTTTTGAACAGTTCAAAGAGAATAAACTATAAACGAATTGTTTCAAACTTATGATAAGGAGAAACTGACTAAAAGACAGATGCTATCAAGCTCCCTTAGGCTGTGTTTCTCCCAGACAAGCCCTGTGGAAACAATGTATGGAGTCTAGCTGTTTCTCACGCAGCCAGATATGTGGGCGTTTCTCTTGGATAAATGCAACAGCCTGCTCTGGACTCCAATGGTGAATCTGTCAGCAAACAGAAAAACAAACTATCAAAAATCTGTGTGCAGTAAAACCCAAAATACAAACCTTTTTGCTATCTGGAGACAGTAGTCTATTTTAAGTATTTAGTAGAGCTTTAATAAAGTCATCATGGTGACATCATGCAGGGAACACTTGATGTGATACAAACTAGGTCACATTATCCCGACACTGGGCCAACCAGTCAGGAAGGTATGATTATTACCTGAGCATAAAGGACCTTTCTCCATAACAATTTTGACAACTATAGTATTGCAAGACCTAGGTTTGAACTTGGAACCTTTTTGAAGCTGATGCCACATTACTTCACCAAGGGCCAGTGTGCTTGTCTAATGGCTAATCAGCATGTCATGAGGTTTATCAAAAGATTGATTCTGGTAGTAGGTTAAACCAGGAAGCAGATCACATGGAACAAACTACTTCTGGCCTATACTAACTGTCTAGTCATGTGTTAACAAAATGATTGTTGATTATTTATTTCTGTAACTGTTTGTACCTTGACAAGGTAGCACGCCACCACAGTTGCACTTCTGGTTCGACCAGCTTTACAATGGACATACACACTTGTCTGAGTAGCCTTGTGTTCTAAGATGAAGTCCACAGCTTTACGGATATTCTCCTGACTGGGGCTAGCTGTATAATCAAGGGTTGGAATCTTCAACTGTTTCACTCCATGACTTGCCCATTCCTATAAAGCAAAATAGTAATGCTTTTATTAAACATGAAAGATACAAAAATATTAAACCTTTTTCTGACTCAACTTATTGTTTCAGCAAAAAAGTGTTATTTCATGATTTTGGCTGGATAAGCATTTAACATTCCAAACATCTTCATTTTGATACTGATTCTTTACCCAAGTATTTCATGTCAACACAGCAAATAATTCAATGCAATGCTCTCAATCTTTGTTATAGCCAGATGTATAAATAATATTGACATAACTTACTTCCTCTGTGTTTACAAAACGATCCAACTCCCAATCTTCATTTAGTGTTACTACTCCTCTTACATTCTCTTCTTCCACAAACTGAAAATTAAATAATGATCATTTATGTAATTTTATATTACATATATATTATTTATATATTTAAAAAGTTTCATATTTTACCATACTTACATGAACTATGATTATGATGTCAAAACCAGAAAAAGAATTACCTTTTATTTGATAGCATGTTATGAACGCTTTATATGGTAACAGGTTGCAGGAGATTTTTGTTGACTCTCCAATGAAATAATATATCTTATCTCTGTTGAAAAAATTGGCAGTAAATTGGTTGCTTTTTACCCTATATTTGAAACTTGTGCTGAATAAATGTCTCGGTGAAATTTTTCATATAAGTTGTGTACTGCAGAAGCTCTTGATAAATGTTACACCTGAGCAAGCATTTACAACTAATTGGGGGCTTATTCGCAGCTGTGCCAGAAAATTTGATAATCTCCAATAGGTTGAAGTTGAATTTCTGTATAAGATGATACACAGGGATGACAGATGTTTTGCTACCCAGATATTTTGTACCTGGTGTTTCGCCACCTATGTCCAAAATTTTTTGCTACCCATTAGTTTGTAATTAAAGTTCTAAAATTGGTTGTTTTTGCATGCTACAGTGTGTAAATTATAATGTAACACTATCATTAAATAAAATTCTCTTTGTTATCAGTTTACAACCTGAACCATGGCTTTTTTTAACTATTATTAAATTTAAAAAATGTATTTGTTGTCATTTTTCACCTTTCTTGGACACACTTATGTTAATATTCAGTATAAAAGTTTATTAAACATTCAGAATGTACATGTTATACATGTATATTTAAAGTTATTATTAGAACAACACGGAGAACGAGTATAAGGGAAACAATCAAAGGTATTAATTGAATCATGGCGTGTGTGTGATTAACAATTTGTTTATTGATAAATGACTGGTCTTGTTATAAGTATGAAATAACAGTACAGGGTATGAATGTGACCATATAATGCCGACATAAGTAGAGAGTTCCTACAAAAAAGAGAAATCAAAATTCCTCGACTTTTCCCTGAAGGACTGACTAAAACAGGCATGCATTTTACTTTAATATATGATAGTAATCAATGGAAAACTGGCGTTGAACAAGAAACAATAAGACAGGTAATTAAGTGGCTGCATAAAGATCAAAATGCAGTAAAAGCTAATAATACTTGTATATAGCAGAGATTATACAAAACTAGCTATGGCAGTTATTATCTCAAAGTTATGGTTGTCATCTGTATTTTATTTATTTACTAAAGCCTGTCTACCCAGGTTCCCTACTTCAATTTTCACTACACACAAAATGCAACAGGCTCTGGCATTTGAGTTTGTATCAACACCAACCCATGAAGAAAACTGGGGCTCCTGCAACCATTTACTATTGAATTTCGTAGATTTGCTCATTTTGACAGTGTCAGTAACAGCCTGAAATAATGCCTCCCCCAGAAGTAATAGTCGAAGGGGAAACATACCATAAAATACTCCAGGAGGCAAGGGACGCTTAAACCCCTTTCAGCTTCTTTCTTAATAAGTTACCTTAAATGACAAAAAATATCCTAAATCTTCAGGCATAAGCATATTTTTAGAATAAGATGTATGCAAGAATAAAAAAGATGCTCATAATCATAAATAACAATAAAGATACTCCAAATAATGGAAGAAACTGCTTTAGCCTTTATTGATGTTGCTTCCTACTGTTCGACCAACATTCTTCTCTTACAAAGTTCCCTGACATTTCCTTATTTTTCAAATTTCACTGACCAATTTAAAAAAAACTCTGACATTTCCCTGACCTTGAAAAAAAAATCATTTTCCCTGGCTTTTCTCTGACCATGGGAACCCTGAAGTAGTGTTTTCAGAGAAAAAAGAACTTTGTTATGTGACCTGTATTTGGTGAGACAAACTGTTGAATACCACCTTTTAGTATATTCTCTGCAACTAAAATTTTGTTTTGGCTAAAATTCTGAGCCTGAGATCGCTCAGTATGATCTCCGGCATCTGTGGCCTACTATTATTAAACAGGCACAAGAGATTGTTGCTCTAAGCTTATGACATTGTTGTATATAATTATGTTTTTTTTTGTGTGAAAGTATCTAAAAAAAAAAACCTCTTTGCATGTAATATACACTTATCTAAGTAACTTTGTTAAATTTTCATAGATATCTCAAAAGTTTGGTTTTCAAATCTGCAAAAAGGCTCTGTATTTTACAAGTATTATACAAGTATACGACTGTGTCTATTAAACAATATAAAATGCTAAAAAATGTACAGGTAAATATATACATATATCTTGAAATCATATTGTGCTTTTTTCTATTTACACCTTATTGGTTTACACATCAAATGCCGACTATTGGCTATACACACATGCTGTTAAAGGGGTAGCAAAATATCTAGGTGTGAAACAGAATCTGTAAATCATACACATTATGAGCACAGGGTGTAAAATTTTCCAAAAATCCACTCGCCCTGTACGACTAGTGACTTGGAAAATGCACTCGCCCTTACCCAACAGTCACCTTGCATTACCAACGTTTTCCCAATTAAGGAAAACACAAAACAAACAAGGTTTTAGAGGAAAAACTTTCAACTTGTTACTTTTTGTTTATTTTGTTTTTGTTTTAGAAATACATTGCAGTGACCAATAATGATCATTAAAGCAATGTCCAGCTTTTTGGATCCCAGATTGATGACAAGAAACAAACAAATTACTGAATACTGAATAAGTAACTGAACTCTGTTCTGTTAAGCATTCAAAATGAACAAAAGAAATATTATATGAAATGCTGAACAAATGAAATATATCTAGAGTGTGCTAAATGATCTAGTAGAAAAGGAAAACAACTTGAAATGATTGTTTAAACAAAACAACTTGGAATGATTGTTTAAACAAACTATAAATCAACTTTCTTTAACCTGTCCCAACCCCTTTCCACCACAAAAAATGAACTACTGCTTGTTTGTTTTGCCCTATATTCAAAGATTTTTGACAAACAGCACAAGAAGAATTGGCTAACAAACTACAGGAGAATAGTTGATCACAAACATCAAAACGAGGCTAATTTATTCCGAGTAATTATGCCACACAAAAGTGACTTATAAATGTATGAACATTATAACTGTAACAGTACTAATCCTGTTTTCCTGGATTCACCATTAAAAGTTTTTACATTATTTTACCTGAAGGGAGTCAATTTATCTCAAAGTGTTTGGGTAAGAAATGAAAAGCCAGAAGTATCAAACTTTATGTTTTATCCTAAGGGTAACATCAATAATTGTTATCATTTATTCTAAAGTTAACAAAAGAGCAATATTGACAAGAGAGAGTGAGAGCATGTTTAAGTGAAAGTAAGAAAATTGTAACTTGGTCAAGACAGGAGGTAAGATTTACCTTTAGTTGCCAATGACCAAATAGCCGTTGTGAAGTGTGTGTCTGTATCTGTTTGTGTCTGTGTTTATCTGTATTGAAAGTGGCCCTCAAGCTAATCATATTGTATTTGTAAAATGACCATCAATCAGGTGGATAATATAGGGGGGTAATTAATTAATAAATATATAGTAAACATTTCTGCCACATATCTAAGAAAATTTTCCTCATTCGCTGGTAACACACAAAGGAAATTTATAAAGTATGAAAAGTATTAAATTTGTGCAACCAATTATGATCATTATAGCAATGTCCAGCTATTTGGTGGAGGAAAACCCCAGACACATGTAATGCCTAATGGGCCAATTCAAGTCTGGCAGCAGTACACGATCCTTTGATGTTGGCGGCTAGTCTTGTCACCAGTATCAGCCGACAGAAAGTCTCAAATACTCCTGGGAAAAGTCTGGGACGTGGATTGACATGTGTTAAATTTGCCAGAGGTGTCCTTGGCAATTCTCCAACAAAACACTGTGATATCGTCAACAATTTAGTCAGTGTATGAAACGTGTGTAATGGTCATCAGTTGTGAGTGATTTAAAATGTGGTAGTGTACAAAATTATTTAACCATTAATAATTTTAATTAACAATAAATATCAATGATCTCAACTGAAATTTTCACTCGTCAGGTAGGACTACCTACAGCAAATTCTTACTTGCCCGACCTCAACTTTCACTCGCCTATGCGAGCGGGCGTGTGAAATTTTACACATCTGGAGTGCGAAACTAGACGAACTTGGTCACTATTTGAAAATAAGTTGGACATCATTATGAGCTGAATAATACATTAATGTTCATTCTTTACATGAAAGTATTGTGACATAGGCCAGCAAAACTTTTGATAAAGATCCTTACCCACTTTGTCATCCCGCGAAATGGTAAGGCGCCAAGCAAAACAGTTTCGTCAATCCTATCATACCACTTTCTGTTTGTGACCTTTGTCATCATAACATTGTATACTAAAGTTGGATAAAACGCTAATTTGTTAAACAAACTCATTCTTCTTTTAGGAAAATATTTGCTAAAATAAAGTTTTAGAAACCAAAAGTAATCTACCAAGTTCGTCTGCGGTAGTGATCTCCCTTAGCTGTCAAAGCAGCCGTATATAACGCGGCAGAACGGTAACTGTTACGGTAAACATAAGTAAAATAATGTTTTCGAGATTTTGGTATTAATTTCTTACCTTGACGATTTCTTGCTTATAGTTTTTATTCAAGTACAACATTTAAATCAGAAAGTGATTTAGCAATGATATTTAATCAGATTTTAAAATATTTTTACTTACTGAAGGATAACCTTTTGTTAAAAAATAAGGAACAAATCTATTATCATTGCTGAAAAAATATTTTTCCAGAGCGTTGAGGAAGCTTTTTGTGCAGTTGCTTTCTTGTAATATAATAAAATGACATGTCAATATGTTAAGCATTTGCTTATGCAGATCATCCCTGTATTTATTACATATACTTTTAAATAGTTATTGTGCTATGATTTATTGTAAACACTTTTTACCTTAATAAATATATTATTATGTATTTAAACTCAAAAGGAATTTATTAAATTTACAATGTCAACTTCATATAAAAATTAAACAAGAGTGCCATCAAGACCCCGAATAGATCAGCTGGGGACCATGGCTTTCATTGTCCATGAAAATCTAATCACAAGAATTAAATGTTCATGACCAAGGCATTGACAAGGAGACAGTGGGAGAGTGACAAATAGACAGCTGGAGAGAGAGTGTGTGTGTGTGAGAGAGAGAGAGAGAGAGAGAGACAGAGAGACAGAGAGAGACAGAGAGACAGAGAGAGAGAGACAGACAGACAGAGACAGAGAGAGACAGAGAGAGAGAGACAGAGAGAGAGAGAGACAGAGAGAGAGAGACAGAGAGAGAGACAGAGAGACAAATACAGAGACAGAGAGACAGAGAGAGAGAGAGAGAGAGACAGAGAGACAAACAGAGACAGAGAGAAAAAGAAGAGAGACAGAGAGAAAAAGGAGAGAGACAGAGATAGAGAGAGGAGAGACAGACACAGGGAGACAGAGACAAAGAGAGACACACAAAGAGAGAGACAAACAGACACAGAGAGACAGAGACAGACAGACAGACAGTGACAGTATGACAGAGGGAAATGGCTGGAGAGGTAGTGAAATAATTACAGATAAGACAATATATACAATAAAAGAAAGACAGATGGAAGGAAAGAAATATAGACACAGAATGTCAAATGCAGAGTGATGGCTAGATACAGCTAGAAAGGCAGCTGACTGTAAAGGCAGCAGTAGAGAGACAGCAGGATAGACATTTAAAGAGAGAAAAATCTCAACAGACCTACTCAAACAACAGACTGGAATTAAATTTACACCAATGTTGATAGACAGGTAAGTTTATTTGTGTACATATAACACAGAAATATTTTGTTAATCATAATGATCATTTAACTTGCTCAGATGAATAAATTCAACCTCTTGCATGTAAGATCATGTCTGTTTGTTTACGTTACAACTACTGTGTTGCTGTAGAATCTTGAGGTCTGGGGCCATGGTGCACATTAAAATATATATCAAAGTATGCCAAAACCTTAATGAGTCATTTATGCAATCTTCACTACCGCTAGAGGTCTCTGGTAATTTTGTTACTGAAGACCACCTCAAATTACTAGTGACTACAATTAACTCTAAAAACCCCAATAACCCATTTAATATACATATTTCAATATAACTGAGTGTATGTGTCCTACTGTATTCACCACTATTACCTGCATGTACATGTACTTGGTATCAAAGCTTTCACTACCAAAGCAAGCAGTTTATTTTAAGGTTATATATGACAATTTTGCAAATTGCCAGGCCATTGTCAGAATAACACATAGGATGTTGCCAATCAAGCTTTCTTTGCCAAAGCTGTCAGTTTTAGTAGCCATATTTCTCATTAAGATGGGTTTTACCATCCCCCATCTGATTGGATGGTGGAAGCCATACAGCATAATCAGGATCAGCAGCCTCCTCAAAAGACACACTCTCAGCTGCCTTTTGTTTCTTCAGTGCTGATAAAGTATCACCCATCCCTATATTCTTTCTCTTAACAGACTCAGTTGTCACTGTAGTCTTTGTCTTGAGAACTTTAGTTTCATTGGGTTCATCTGCATCCATTGCCTCAGATTCATTTTGAAGTTTCTCCAACACTGATGACAATGATGGACCTTTCTCTTTCCGCCTGGGCACTTCTTCAAATTCAACATATTTTCTTTCAGTTTTAATAACAGATTGCTTCCCCTTACTTGCATTCATTGAGATATCTTTCATTTTACTATCTTCTGAAATTTCTTCCTTTTCTTCTGTTTGAGCACCAGATTCTTCCTCCTCCTCCTCTTCCACTTCAAATTCTGTACTTTCAGAAACAGTTTGGGTTTTTGTTTGCTTTGCACTTACTGAAGGTCTACTTGGTCCCTTAAAGCCAGAAGGAGGCCCTTTTATCTTACCTACACCGGAACTAAGACTTGGTTTGATAGCACTAGGTTGTGGCACCTTCAACTCTGGCAGTGATGCTGGTTTTGCAATGTTTACTAATTTTCTCAACTTTTGCTCCTCTCGTTTTAGCTCCATTAATTGGCTTTTCAACTTCATCTTAGTCTTTGTGTCCATCATACCTGATTTGATAGCACTCATGTATGCATCAAGAGCATCCACATCATCACTCTCCATTGCTGCTGCCTGCTGTTTTGCTACCTCAAGTTTGTTTTCAATCTCTGCAACCTCTTCCAACAACTTCTTGTGCTTTTCCAACAATGTGTCATATGTCTCCACTGCCTTTTCATTTTTACCAAATTTACTCTTCCTATATTCCCTCTTTTTCTCAATTGTACCTGTTCTGTCAAAATACACATCATCATCAGAATCATAAAAATCATCTTCTTCCCAATTTTTCCGTTTCTTGGACCTACTTTCTTGAGCTGATTTTCTAAGTACACCGAGCCTATCAAGAAGCCTGCAAGCTTCAAGAGCACAAGCCACTACGGCTTCTTTCTTCTTGCCAGACACAACTACCTCAGCTCTTTGCGGCTCTCCTGTTAGTGTATCAACAGGTAATTCTACTGAACATTTCCATTTTCCTATACCAGTCTCGGTAAATTCATACTCTGGCGGGTCATAACCTTCTCGCTCAAAGAAACCATTCAATGACTTTTTGGGATCGTTTAGATATAGTTCCTCATTTTCTGACACTGCAAACGGATTCTCTGCACCCGCTTCTTCTTCCTCTTCCTCAGCATCCTCATCAATGCCCCAGGAGCAGCCACGATCCAGCTCCTGTTTGGCAAGAAGATCTGCCTTTCTCTCAGCCTCAGCCCTCTCAGCTAGCTGAAGCAACTCTACTTCTTTCTTCTGCTTCTCCCTCTGTTCCTTCATCTCTGCTACAGAGAGTTCCGACTCTTCCAGTCGGTCTTCTGTAGGACCTTGCAGGATAAATAATCTGTAAGAAAAAATATATTTTATTGAAAGGCTTGCCTTTTTTTACCCTTTACAGTCCATCAAAAGTCGCAAAATTCCTCTGATCAATAATAAACAATACCTAAAGGAAAGATTTCTTAAAAAAGTAAATGACCCATTTTTTCTTTATAAGAAAGTGAAAGAATCTACCAATAATTCTCAGTGAAGTTGAGAAAGTGTTAACTTTAAGTATTATTTATAAAGTTTTGGTTTTTGATTCTGTATTATGTTTATAACAATTAAAAAAAAATCACTATTGGTTACATTATCCAGACATTTGATCAACCAGTCAAGGAACAACCTTCCATGTGCATAAAAAGTTAGGAGAACTTTAGGTGAAGCCTGGAACAGAATCAGCAATTCTGCAGTAACAGGATTACTAAATTACATTGAAAGCAACATTTAAATATTTCATATCATCACCAAAAATGGAGATAGATGGAAATAAAAAACACACACTTTAATGGATGTGTATCTAACCTAGAACCAAATAGACTGAGCGGTGAATTTATTTGCCATCTCCTAAGCCTTGTACTAAATGGGTTCAAGAACTAATGGAGAAAAAACTTTGGTGTGAGAAGATCTGCCATCTGGTTTGAATTCTTGTAAAGGGGCTTCATGCACCGAAAATAATTGTTGGAAGATGTCATTTGTAGGAAAAATAAACAAACTAAAATTTAACAAAGAATTGGATGTTGATGTTTTGTACCTTGTACTACCTCCAAACTTTAAGACAAAGTCCACATGAAGGCGGTGGTATTTCTTTGGGGGCACCTTGTTCTTGTTGATCCAGGTGCCATGTGTGCTGTCTAGGTCATACAGATACCAGCCTCGAGGAAAGGCTGGTGTGCCGGTGGAGTACTGTACCACAGCATGATAGCGAGACAGGGACGGGTGCTCCATAGGCACATCGCAGCTCGGCAGCCGTCCAATGACATGGAATGGTTTAGGCTTCAGCTCTATCTTACCTACAATGGCCCCATTCTTGATCACCTCAAAGAAAAAATTGTCCTCCTCACACATGCCACTCCATTCAGGTGCTTTGTAAGGAATGGGATTCTGTGCAACTGTCAACTGTTCAGCAGGAGAAAGAATTCTACCTGAACTCGTCTTTGGAACAGATGTATTTTTCGCTTCGCTTTCTTTGCTTTCTTTATTTAGTTCGTTCTTATTTGCTGATTCAGGTCTGTTTTTAGTGTCAGACTTTTCATCCTGCTTGATTTCCTCAGAAGCACTTGTCTTTGTCAGGTTTGATGGTGCCAGCTTGTTAGTTGCCTGTACCTTTTTCTTTGATGGAATGATAAAACTGGGTGCTTTGAACTCAGTAGCTGCACTTCCAGCTTCTTTAAATTCAGTTGTAGATTCTCCTGTATTGTTGCTTTTTTCCACAATTGTTGTTTGTTCATTGTTTAAACTATTTTTAATCATTTGCTCGTCTTGGACACCAGCAGTATTTTTTTCTGCCATTTCAGCTTTTCCTTCTGAAGTTTGACTTTTTTCATCCATTCTGACTGCCAAGTGGTGCTGAAAAAAAAAGATTATTTTATAATAAATATGGTTTGATATTAATAAACTGAGTAATAAAGTTATTTATTGGGACAGAAGATTCCATCCATGGTTTAACTTTAAGGTTTATAAACAAATGCCTTGAGCAATTTTTAACTTTAAAGATCCTTTCTACCATATGTCTTCATTTCCAAGTGATCAAGTCAGATCTGTCCTTGAAAAACTTAGTTTATTTTTCTTTTTAATCTAATATCTTTTGTATTCTACCAAAAGTACAATTATAAATGCAAATGAAGTAATATTGGATCTTAGAAAAAAAACAACATTAACTTGAAAATGTCGTATATTGGGTACTACTCAAGTCTAAACTCATAGCAAATAAAAGCATGTAAGGTGTCCATTTCTCAATATCAGCTGGCACCTTTTTTCATGTACAGTAAAATTTAAACTGGACTGTTTTAAAATGTTAGATTTAATTGTACCACATTCAACCTTTTCCTTCATGGTCTGAATAAGATGCAATAAAGACTTAACCACAAAATCTGACAGATCAATCACTTAAACAGTTTCCAAAAATTCACATACTGATAACTAGTCACCAGATACTGGATCTGGAACTTATGTAGGCAACGCTTTGCAAGTTGGGATGGCCCAATTGAACAATCTGCATTTGTTAAGTTTATATGATCCTGAAGGACATATCATGTTTGCAGCAATGCATGTGTAAGGTATGAAGATGCCTAAATGTCTACATTGTTGTGATAATCTTGTACATTATTACCAGTTGATCTTTGACCTCTGTGACTTAAAGGTCTCCCAGTCAAGATGGTTTAGCATGTTTGCCACATTACTTGTATCATTTTAGTGAGTATAGGCTCTTGATGTGTTTCTAGATCTAGTTATATGTACTGTGTTACATTTGTCCATATTTCCATTGGAGTTGGTTTACTTTACATTTGTAGTTAATTTCTCATACAAATCGTACGATTGAATGCAAAAAGCTGGGTGTCCGATATGACACAAGCAGGCAACTCATTTAAAGGCATTAAAAATGGGAATGTGGTCTTATCTAGCTTCACACATGTCAAAAGCTTTTGTTTACCCTTGCCTTTCAGCCATAGGCATATGGCGAGCAAGCTTCACACTGGAATCACAGTAGAAGGTTAATGGGCTTAGGGGAAGGTAGCAGGGGTGGGGTGGGTCTAGCCGGCTGTACGCAGCCTCAAGCTGCAGTGGTATCAGGAAAGGGGTGGGATTACAGTGTTAGTGATCAATGGCAGTATATTAAGCCCATGTGCATCAAATGTAACTAACTGTTTTTCAACCTCTTCCCCTATGACACTTTTGTAATTAATAATCTAATCAAGTGTCTAGCTGTGATCTCACAGCATGGTATTATCTTGAGAAGGGTACGTCACTTTACATAATTCCATTTTCAATGCCTTTAAAAAAAAGTATGAAAAGGGAATGAGGCAATCACCCAGGTATTTGTTGTTTATAAAACATTGCTCGTTTAACTTGACTCAAGCTGAATACCTCAAGTGTTTTAATTAAAGATCCAAAGGGGCTTGTGAAATGCATTTAAAATTTTACTTAAATGCTCCAGTGATGGTGGTACATGTATTTTTTTCATGTATTCTAAATTTTGTTTTATTTATATATTTATAAGAATTCCGAAGAAAGAAATCTGCAATATATTCTATTAATAAACATTTGTACCAAATTTAAATAAAGATATCCGACATTCTTTTTAAATCATATATTCTTTGCTAAAAAAAAAGAATAAATAATATTAAAAGAAATGCTTACATTTCGTAGTCGGAAATTGTCAGTATAATTCGCGATTAAAAGGGGATGTAACTCTCATTACCATGTGTCTTTTGGTGTAGTGTGTCAGCAAAATTGTTAAAAAATATGCGTGTGTTTCTAACGCTTAAATGTCTCCAATCAACCATTAAAAATCTCATAAATTATAGTTTTATTGAATCTCATAGCAGATAACATAGCAAATTTGTATTTAATTTGGGTAAGTACCCACACTCGTCATGTTTAAATTATTTTCTGATGTCATTTATTAGGTTTGTTCTATTTATAAATTGTTGTTAATGCAACGACATTTGACAGGGCAAGGTAGGAAATCCATCTTCTGTTCTTGTTGTAAACATCACTGTAAAACATATACCATGGATGGGGTTTGAACCCATGACCTCCTGTTCCGGAGTCAGACGCTCTACTAACTGTACCACTTGGATTGACAGCTCTAGGGAGAGCATATCCACAAAGCTTCTTTCCTTTTTGAGTAAGCAGATAAAAAAAAACAACAGCGAACATTTTCGCCCTTTTCAGTTTGTTAACTTGTCATTTACAGGATCTAAGGAATATCCATGGTATTGTGGTGCTATAGCTTATCCCAAAAATTTTACCCAAGGAATGTAACAACTACTGAACTAGTGATAGAATTGTAGCACATGGCATGTATTCTGGACCCCTATGTTAGCTTGATAGAGCAGTTGGCAGTTGGCAGTACAAAGTTGAAGTTTACATAGGATGGGATATCTGTGAAACCATGTGTGAAATGTTACTATTCATACTTTCTTGAGGTTTTATTATTTGGCTGTCTGGCTGCCATTTTTGTTTTTAAAGCAATCACCACTTTGCCTTCATCATTGGGCTGCTCTCGTTTGTTGAACATGGCAGCTACAAGAGCATAGTCAAGTATGAGACTTGCCAGGCTTGTATAACAGTATTTCTTTTAGGGCAAATAAAAAGGTTTCTGCAAGTACGGAGAAATGCTGGGCAGCTGCTTGCTTTCCTTTGTAAATCCATGTGTGTGTTCCAACATAACTTGTCTCTCCCCTTGTGCTAGAAAATGTTGCCTGTTTTTAGGTTTTGTAGAACATTTGGAATCCCAGGCATAACACTCGATAGCATAGAGGTAGATAATAGGGTCAGCTGCTATGGGCTTTAAGTATCAATCAAGATGCTATGAAAACATGCTTACAGCGATAAAAAATGCATATTGGCTAAACTTATATGCACAGTATGCAATAAAACTGGATGACAGGTGGACTTCCTGTCCTTAAAATCTTGTTGTGCACAGCCGCTGACTCCTTATGGGTGTAAATTATACATGGGTGTGTGTAACATATAGCTGTTGGTTGTATATGGTTACACCTTATACAAGGATGTGCATTATACATCAGTGTACATTATGCACTTTACACAGGTCTGCATTATACATGTACAAGGGTGTGCATTATACATGGGTGTGCTCGCTACATGGTTGTTCACTATACATAAGTGAGCATTTTGCATTGGTATGCATTATATGTTGGGTATGCACTCTACATGGGTGTGCATTCTACATGGGTGTGCATTATACATCGGTATGCATTCTACATGAGTGTGCATTATACATGGCTGTGCATTATACATGGCTGTGTATTATACATGGATGTGCACTAGACATTGATATGCATTTTGCATGGGTATATATTATACATAGCTATGCATTGTGCATGCTATATGGATGTGCATTCTACATTGGTGTGCATTCCACACGAGGGTGCATTTTACATGGGTATGTACTCTTCATCAGCATGCATTATACATGGATGCTCACACTGGATTGATGTGCAATTATACATGGGTGAATTATTTTGACTTATTTTCTGTTTTACATGCAGCTTTTTTGTTAGAAATATTGAAATAAAAAATTATATGCAATGAAACCAGCACAAAACCTTTCTTACTTTGAATTATATACTTTAAGCTGTAGGTGAGCATAAAAACACATGCTAGAGGATACCGGACAAAAACTTACTTTGATGTCTCAAAATTCTCCATTGTCATATTATATTTAAAGGTATCGAGAGCTTTGTCCAACTTTGGACTTCATGAGGAGACTGGCTGTTGTGAGTGGTATTAGCATCTTATCTCAGATATGCAGAATATTGAAATGGCCTCATCCCTGTTTAATGGTAGTTTAGCGCCCTGATGTAGATGGCCTCTGTCATACCTAGTTAGAACCACAAGCATTCCCAGTCTAAGAATCTTACATTGTCCAAAGATACTGATTGTCCTTTGACATCTCTGAATATGTGTCTTGATGTTTTGATACTTCACTATTGCAGGAGCTTGTGAATTGTAATGAATCACAACACATAGATAAGTTTCCATCCAAATACACAGTGCATAATATTCATTGTATATGTGATTTGTTCGATGGTTACTTGATACAATACTATACCAATTTATTATTTAATTTATATGAGGAACTTATTGGAACATCTGCTTCTATTTAAGGTTGTAATGGTGTGGAGAGGGCTACAGGTGATGGACTAACCAGTGCTCCCTTTCTTTGATATTACCACACATAAACCGTGTAGCCATGGCATCATCAATGTTCTCCCAGCAAGACATGGTAAGTTTTATATGCTAATATTTTTATGAGTAGTTATGCCTTCTAGCTGTTATGTATACAGATGAATCTCTACAAAATATTAAATAAGTAAATGTAGAATATAATGTAGCAGGAATGCTTACATACAATTTCTCATCTCGGTCTTGAAAAGTGCGACAGGCTAAATTTGGTCAGATGTAGGGTTGGATACCGGTACTCATTACCAAAACCGTACAGAAACTTTCTTAGAAAATTACCAGTACTTACACGTTTAAAAAATTACTGGTATCCTTATTGTTATTTGAAAGAAGCGCTATGTATATTCCGTTCCGTTTTCTTGTAAAAATGGAAAAAGAAAACATTCAAGTCTACATTCAATAAATATCGTTTGTTTTTTCTATGCAACCTGCAATATTAGATTTATATAAGTGCAGCCATCACAATTGGTTTGATCAAATGCATCAACTGTCAATCAAATTCTCATTTGATTGAATATATGATCTCTTCAAATCTCTTTAGGATTCACTTTACTGCAGCAGCTATTCCTTTACAGCAACTCCCTTACTGGGCATCCAGGCATAAATTATGTAAAAAGAATTGTCAGCATACGCTGAGATATTAAGGTCAGGAAGTCTGCAGGACATCCAGTTTTATGGCTTTATGCTTGGTCACAGTGCAGCCGACATATTTTGTATTACAATCCTGGCACATATGCATTGTTAATAGCAGTTGGCGTGTTTTCATAACAAGTCTATTGGTATAACAATCAGCAGCAGCTGATCCGATTGGTTATCGCTATACAGCATCTAGTGAAGACATTCACCAGTGAGTTAACTTGGGTAGTTCTCGCCAAATATTGAAACTCAGCCTACCTTGTTAATATGCCTACAAATGGGTTAATGCTAAATGGCCAACAGGGAAATTTGTGTATCACTGACGGTGGACTCTTCCGAAACTCCGCTTACCGAATATACTTTGAATGAAAAGGTGTGCTCAGTGCAAATATTTGTATTTATCTGACCCTCATTTTCAACTTTTTTTGTCCGTCTACTGTTGTTTGAAGACTTGTTTGATTGAAAGCGACTTGCTAAAGTGCCTGCATGTTTTTGTGATTGTCTGTCTGTGTATTGTTATATTTTTTTGTTCAGAGGGCACTCAAGTAAGTATTGATGCCAAGTTAATATGCAGTAGTGTTATTATTTTGGTATTGCATATCAAAGGGTCGGCATCCAAATTTAAGCAGTCTGTAATTACTTTCTTTTGTCAATCAAGAAATAACACTTACTGGTTTTAATTATTACTGGTTTTAATTATTCAAAGTTTATAGTTAGAAGTGCGTATAATGGGAACTTAAATTGATATTCTCTTTTTTAAGTAATTCTTTTGCAAAATTCCACAGTATTCACGTCTAGATTTTGGTGTTTCTAAGACACACAAGTTAGTGAGTTCAAGGTGGATGATGCATGATCTTTTTGGTCTGTTTGGCTAAATCAGTTCCCATGGCTAGAGTGTAATGCTGACACCAAGAAGATGTTCTGTAAAATCAGCAGAGCATTCAACAAGCAAAGCTACTTCGCAAAAGCAGGTACAGGTACATATAACACTTGCACTACCAATAAATAAATCTAAATTGAATGTACTTGTTAAAGCACACATTCCCCATTAAAAAATACTTTTAATAACGAAAATAAAACAACAACAAAAAAATGTTGAATACTTCAAGCACACACATTATATATACTTATAGCATGTACATACGTACATACATATGTGCATGAATGCATGCAAGATTTGGTGTAAACATAAGACATAAACACATAGACACATATATGCACATGTAATGGCATCCTGTCATGTATATGTGTTCAGGGACTTCCAAGATAAATGGCCGGGACTTCCAAAAATTAATACCTGAAAGATTGGACTTCCCCCAAAAATTATTAGTGGAAGCGATACCTTTACTTGTTAATATTTTTTTCACTATAATTATGCTTTATTTTCGTATCAATTACTTTTCTTAACAACTTGTTTACCAGTAATATTTGATGTACATATTAGAAATTTGGAATATATTTTGTATTGATTATGAATGTTTGATGTTAACTTATTGAACTTAAAATTTTTCACTTTTATATAATTTTGCTGCTTAAAATCTAGTTTAAAACTGATCAACAGGCAAAAAATACATGATGTGTTATTCAGGAAATCAACCTTTCAAAGCAAACACATACATGTAGGCTAAATAAAATGCTTCAGGGGGGCTATGCTCCAGGTCAAAATTATTATGATTTGCGAAAAAAACAACAAAAAAACTGTTCAATAACATTTCAAAAATCTTTTTTAAAATGGACAACTTTTTTTTCCTTGTTGAATTGTTGGGGAATATATAAATTCAGAACGTAAAATGCTTTCTCTGCATAGAAGTTTTTACATATTGCTATTAATTAAATCTATTAAATTGTACAATTATCTATTTAAAGCTTAAAAGGAGTGTTTTTACCTTTTCTTTACAGGTGGCTTATACTATTTAAGAACGAAACCTACTTGTCAATATACACACATTGTGTCATAAAAGTTCTTAAATGCTTGAATTATGTTACATGGAACATTGAATTTAAAATATATAAACATCTTATTAATAAAAATATTGTTTGCAGTAATGATATTTGCCAATGATCTATAAAAGATCAACCAAACCAAGAGTTGTTCATAATCATCGATCACTATTGTCAATATGTCTTATTACTTCATAAAACATAGTAAAATTAGAATTGAACTTATCATTAAAAGTTCTAGTATTGTTTAAGTACACCAAAACAAAATACAAGGTCCACAAACTCTCAGACAATAATAATACAAAACCTGGATTTTGTCGTTAGTAAAATGATGGTGTCATATCACAAAACCTCAATGTACTCCTGGATGTAAATGCTATCTGTGCAAAATGCAGACTTACAGCATATCAGTTTCTATGAATACCTTAGCATTTTCCCCAAAAAACACTACCATCGTCATCATCCATACAAAAGAGTAAAAAAGAATTTTTGGCATCTCAGTTGTACTCATTGGCAACTTAAAAATTAAGTCTTACTTTGAATGCATAGGAAATTTTTTGTACATAGTATACTTTCTCATTTGTATTTTCTGTTCAATAATTAACATACTTGTCACACTTGCCACTAAGTATCTAAGTATCCAAAACCCAATTAAGCTGGATATGGCACCTAGAGCAAAACTTTCAAAAGCCTCACAAATATATGAAGCTCTGGGTGTCTAAATAAAGACAAAACTCTAGCTTATATCAGATATAGCATTTTTATTAAGGCTTTTTTTTTTATAACATTCTTGAGTTTGGTAGAGATCTTATAGTCACAACAGTCCATTAATATATATGCATGATAATGTCAGTTTGTTTTTTGTAACATTTTGTAACATTGCTCTGACACACTGTGGTCCTATTTACGCCATTCAATTATTGGTAGAGGAAGACCTAAGACATATACCTAAGTAGGACCACTGGCCCAATGTAGGTCTTCTGGAAGTAATTCCCACGAAGAAAGTTCTCTCATTACCAGGACTCAAACCTGAACAATGAGGGACTGGGAACTTACCAAATAGTGTCTCAAATGGCTCTGCCTAGGCCTCAATCTGTAAAGTTTGTACAATTATTTGGATTCACTTGCAGACTTGCTTATAAGTAGCTACACACTTGTTTCAAAGTGATGCATCAGTCATTTTTTAAATGATAAACAGAATAACTCATTATATCATTTTGATGTCTATCCCAGTGGTATTACTGGCCATCAATATGTCAAGACCCTCTTGATGTCATCTATCAACAGAACATAACATTACGGTTGAAACAATATTGTTAAATATTTTATCATTGGGATTATGACAGTTTAAGCCCTGTTTAACACTTGTATGTATAATTTTGTATCTTCTTCTATATAAATACTTTCTGAAAAGTTCCAAGTTGGGGTTATGATCAAATCAGGTCAATGGCCTTCCTGGTAATGTTTTGTTTCATTAGTTAAGTTTTGGTCTGACACAGTGTTGTCTCTGGCTTTAATCTATATTTGCTCATATTTGACAAACTGCAGGTCTTCATATTTCATTGGAACATGCAATAAAACAGCTGATTGAACATATGAAGTTTCAGAAAGAAAATATCTTGTGTTCATCTTAGAAAACATTATTTGCAGGTATGAGTTCATGTTTCAAAATGTAAATGTACAATTCAATGACTGTCAGATCTTGAGTAGATTAATCTCTGTAAAGTTGAAGAATCCTTTAAACTATTAAAGATGTACAAATGGTCTTATTTCAAGAATTAATCAATTGCTTTAATTTTTTCAAGCGCTTTTTCAAATTGGTAAATCTTATATATAACACAAAATGCACACTGATTACTTAAAAGTTGAATAGATTCAAGTATCATGTTTATGTATAATAATCATGGAAGTATGGGAGTATGAAGAAAATTGGACATAAAATTATTACTTAGAGAACTTTATTAACCTATAATAAACATCAACAGAAAGTGTACTTATTCTGTAAGTTCCATTAATTAAGTAGACAAAATAAGGTTTATTACATGTGACATCAAATCTTCATACTCATAGTGTCTCTTTGTCAACTGACTCAGCATGTGTTAAAATTAACACATGCATGCGCTTTTTTATGAGACTCTTGCTGTACTCAGTCGGCATGTTTGATGTCAAAACAGAAAGTCCGTCTGTGAGTGACATTTTTGGCAGTCATTCACCGCTTCTTTTCTAAAAGATTTTTTCAAACTGCATTAAGAACTGTTCCCTAGATAACATAAACAATGCATTAATCTTTAGTGGCCGCTTTTGAATTTAATTATTTGCTTTCTAAACTTGATAAAGCTTCTTTCTAAACATAAATAAGTTGCCATAACAACCGTTCTCATGTTAGTGTGACTTGCGTCTACAAAAAAGAAAGTCAAATTATTATCCTAGGTTTAGGACATTCAAGTAGTTTTTTTTTGTTCACCAATCCTTGTTATACATGTAGATGCCATAATCTCAAATTAGGAAATCTCATAATTAAAGGTGGTGTCTAACACTAATTGACAGATAAAATATCTTAATAGAAAAGAATGATATAAAGTACTTAAAAAGCCTTGCTAAAAGTTGATTCAATGTCCTAGATTTGTGTAGCTGTTTTTGTTCAGCACCAGTAATATGGTATCAAGTGTTTCCTATCTGTGTATATACATCATAGTTTCGCACAACCGGAGCACAAACAAATGGACAAATAAATATTTTATCTTGGTCATTTAAATAGGAAAATGTGTTGAGTGTTGATGATTTGTTACAACTTTGCTTCAAAGCAATAAGAAAAATATGTTAGTTTTGATATCTATAAAATAGTGTAAATACTCAAAG
The DNA here is from genome assembly GCA_007844125.1 of Sinonovacula constricta. NCBI lineage: Eukaryota > Metazoa > Mollusca > Bivalvia > Cardiida > Solecurtidae > Sinonovacula > Sinonovacula constricta. Next base: position 18,072,819 of record CM017560.1, read on the forward strand.
TGTCTGTTGGGGGGCTCTGGAGTGATGGCGCCCATGACAGACCAGTTAGAGATGTCAATTTGTAACTCCTCAGCCTCTCACTGAGAGATCTTTCATGTGAGAAGGTGGTTCTACCAAGACATTTGGAGGGTTTTCTCCACAAATAATAAACTTTATGTTGCCTATATGACCATAATTGTGTCAGTGCAATGTAATTAAAAATAAAAAAATAAAACCCTTGTTAAGACTGAAAAGATTTTAAAGTAAATTAAAAAACATGACTACCGGTATTTCATGGTTTCCAATATTTTAACAATTACAGTAATGATAAAAAAATATTATAATATCTAAAGAACAAGATATTTGAATAATAATTGCCATATATCCACAAACACAAAACAATGGTTAAAAAGAAAACTTTTATGACTAAACCATGCAAAGAATCATACTAACATCTTTGGACAAACCATGGATGGACCTATTGAGCCCTAAAATTTACTGCAGTACTTGAAGGAGTCTAACTTTAGAAACTACAGGTTGATACATACCCTGTAATCTGAGCTTGTAATCAAGACTACATATTAAGTTCAACAATCCTACACCATAATCATAAGTCACCCTTTTTCTTTAGATGTGTAAAATCCAGAAGATTATTTTCGGAATTATACAACATGAAGTCAGTCACAAAGCTTGCGTTGCCCATAAAAAATGAAGATGCTGAAAGTCTGTGATCTAGCTCAGAACATTCTGATAATTTCCTAGAAACAGTTGCATGTTTTCCTTCTATTAAGCCTATCATTGCTAAGCAGAGTTGATCTGGCATATGCAAATGGTGTAAATCTATATCAGGCAGCCCTTGCTGAGAGTTGTCAGAGCAGGATCTGCACTATTTGTGGACTAGTCCCTATCAGTGTATTATTACCTGTTGTGGGCAGACTGCTAGAACTAAGGATGGGTCAGTTATAACTATAGCAGGCTCAGTGTAAACAATACAAGGAACTAATGTTCTTAGCTGTTGATCGAGATCTTGTTGCTTAAAATAGCTGACTAGCCTTGAAATCTCTATTTTAGGCAATATTCACTGGGAAGTCTGTGAAAGGCTTTCAAAGCTGGTATTTTAAGTTTATATTCATTTGTCAGTCTAGACGGTGTGCAAAATATTTACTCTGTATGTATTAGGTTTGACAGTAACCTTTTTATGCGCTTTCATACACAGTATTTTTATCCCTTAGATTGCTACTTTTGTTAAAAATCTATTCTAAATTCTTAGTTATTGGCTTTTTACTAAATGCAAATGAAACTAGACATATTGAAAGTGACTGATTCACAAAAAGTGCAAATACAAAATGCTAAGACAGTAAGGAAGACAATTAGCATATTGCGATGATATGTGGAAAGTGATCCAAATTACAGTTTTGTTAAAAAAATATTTTTACAGTTTATATCACCAATAGGTTGAAGAGGAGTTCTTTCAGCATTTATTATTGTTGTGTACACAATATAACTTATACTTTTGAAATATATAATGCCCAAAGACAGAGCTGACATAACATCCAGCTTAAGCATACCTAAATAAAAAATTGTTAAAATCATGTCAGCATAGTGTACCTTAGTAAAACTCCTCTTTTTTCCTTTTGACTTTTAACGTGAATAAAAAACATGATGTTCCACAGAAAACAAAACACCAAATCCTCATACCTGACCTATGCTGAACATGCCTTTTGTGACATCAGTCTGATAACCCTATCTGGTTGTTATTTATAACAAAATACATTATAAGACAGGCGTAAGTCATGTACAACTCAAAATTTATTTTACTAATCAAAACAACATACATGTATGTACACTTAATACTTGTTTGTACATACTGTCAAAAAAAAGATTTTTGGTATAGCAAGACTGTATTAAGAAGCCAAATTCTTAACCAATAATTTATGCAGATCATTGATTAACTATGGTTATTGGGCTTCCTTGATATGGCACTTCAGGCTTCTTTCTGATATAATGATGTATATCACCAAACAGGCTTCCCTCTGGTGACCAAAGTAAGCAATAAGCACTTTGAACACAGCTGAAGTACTCTTGGATTTTGTATAATAAACCCCAGGTCCAGCCAGTTGTTATAATAAAGCACTTGTAAAAAATCTGGACAGTTGGTGTATATCTAAGATTATTTAACTTAATATTAACATTTGGACATCGCAAATATTGTGATCTTATTACAAACATTGTTTGAATTACAAATACTTTGCAATATAGGTCAAACATTTGAATGCAATATAGGTCAAACATTTGAAATTTGCAATCAATAACTATTATTTTAATATCAAACGCTACTCACACATATTGCCAGATTTTTTAAATAAAACATGATAGATGTTGTAAAAACAACACTCCTTATGATGCATTACTAAATAAAAGATTGCATCATTAACAGTTACAGATCTAAAACATAAAATTTAATCTTATTTTGGTGTCTTTTTAAAGGGTTAAGGTGAAAAGAAGTATTCCTTTAATATGCCTGTTGGTTTGTTTTATGGTATGTTGTCCATCTGATTGCAGATTTTTGTGCAGGATACATTTCTCTTATTTGTCATTTGAATTTCTTCATAATTACATTATTAATTGATATTGACGTGTAGTACATAAGGTTAGGTTACCCAGATTAATTTATTTGTTCCAATGTTACTGCTTTTTTTTAGCCTGGGCAAAATCTTATGCAGATATCTCACCAATTATGTCTTATCTGAATTTCTCTAAACATGCATGGATGATTGAAACTCATGTGAAGTTGTGTACTCAGGTGAGATAACTGTGTTGTTTGTTAGCTATTTTCCTGTATTGTTTTTTGTTCTCTAAAACAAATGAAACTCCTTGTGTGCATAACTCTTCTTCTTTTCCTAGACAAAGTTTTTTCAAACTTGTATGGGTAATTGATATTGAATTGTAGTAGCATGTTTAGATGAGATAACTCTGAATTAATTGCTTGTATTGCAGTTATTGCCTTATTTAGGCTTATTTTTGCCTTTGCAAATTATTGTATGGATTACATTTTCTTCAATCCACAGCCATATGTTTTCAACTCCCTTAAGTTATTGATAATAATATGAAGTTGTATGTTAAGTTGAGACTACTCTACTTTGTTTGTTTTGGAGTCATTGCCCTTTGCTTGACTTAGCAAAATCTTTTTTTTCTATTTTTTTTGCATACTGTCTAGCACTGAAAGGTGGAGCACAATATCTATGGACAGCTCTTATTTTCAGTGATGTGCTTATTCTTTAGCATGCTACATATGTTGTCTAGATACAGATGTTAATCGTTTAGATTCATATGTTAATTGACCAGATACATATGTTAATTGTCTAGATTCAATGTTCTTTGTCCAGACTTACAAATTAATCAACAATATGCCTGCATAGTTTATAAAATTTATTGTTGAAGGCAAGCTGAAGCAGAAAATAGTGCAGATCCTGACTAGAGAGCTTCATGTGGCTCTACAGATTTTGCTTAATTAAACTTGATAGTTTTAAACTCACAGTCAAGTTTAACATTTCTAGGGAAATAACTTAAATGCTTAACTTCATATTAAATATGACAAATTTGTCTCCCTTTCTATATATATATATATGCTTCCACATTATATGTAACTCTTGCTAATTCTGAGATAAAGTACAGTATAGATTTTTAGTTTCTATGCTAAATCTCCTGAAATTATGCGACTGTGCTTAGAATAGACAAGAAATATCTTTAAAACAGATGCAGCACTGGTATGGCTTTAAAACATGAAGGGTATTTGGAATTATGACATACCTTTACTAAAATGCAAAAGCAATAAGTTTGTACACAAAGAACATGGACATAAAAGACTGTTCTTTTTCTTACTTTTATAAAATTTGACATTGTATAAATACATCAGACTTTCTGTGGTAATAATGTTTCCACTTTTGAAAATCATAAAGCACACATTGTATATAACCCATAAAATAAAGTTTGCCAATATTTGTTGTATTATTTTATTAAAATGTTATATGTCTTAGGCAAAATAACAAAATACATATGCTTTATTAAAGGTGATATCCAACAGTTTGGACTAATTTGTTTTCTCCCATGCAACAAAATAAATAATGATTGCCTGAAAAGATCCTGCAAAATCCTGTTTTGGGTGCCCTACATCCATGGTAAAAGTGAAGTATAACAAGCCACTTGTCATTATAGAAATGTATTTCCTATCTGAGCTATGCTGCAAAGTAAAGTATTAATAATTAAAAACAATCATGTTACATCATTATCCAGGTAATCTGTTCCAATGTTGACATCTATTTATAGCTAAAATCTCTTTTGTTTGAGTTTATGCATAAATTATGCACAAATTCCCAAGAAAAGGGGTTAGATATTGTTATATGCGTTAGAATAAGTAAGCTGTCGGAAACCACCTTTAAAAGATCAAAGATTCAAAGTTCTGAATGCTGCTACACTTGCAGAAAAAAACATATCCTACAGTGGTAGTGTCAGTCTTTAGCACACACTGTGTGTATAGGTCATTGGTTAAGTGGTATATGTCTTATTTAAATAAGTATACTGATGCTATGGATAATTTCTACCAATGTGGGCCGCTTTTATATTCATCAGGGCTTGCCTTGCATCTGCGAATTTAAAAAAATGTGCAAGAAATGTGCTTTTTTGGCAAACATGAACACTCTGATATTGTTTGACTGGCTTCATATTGAAAAAAACAGAACAAAACTCAATTAGTAATGCACTGGTGGTGCCTATATTATGGAACACTGAAAGATATTTACACATTTGGAAGGAAGCTTATTATTCTAATGTTGATTTAAGAATCCTGGTACCACAGGTTCTGAATCAACAGCTCAGTTACTTCCTGAGTCCCAGCCAGTGTTCCAGTAAAGAGGCCTGTTAGTTCACATCAAACCTTCATCTATATGCCGTTGTACCAGTATATTTATATGCAACCATATTCCCTGTTTTAAAATGAACTAATATAGAAAATATGTATACAACTGTTTATCTACACCAGTTTTCATTGTCTCCAAATGTGACTACTTTTCCAAAGCAGTGAATACCTCAGTGCTTGCAGCAACCAAATAAGTTATTGTTACCTTGAAAAGTCTTGTAAAATGCTGTTTGTTGATGCCCTAGATCTGTGTGATCACTATTACAAATAGTAAATTAGTGTCTTTGCCTACCCAGCGAAGTCAGCTGTTTTAAACCAAAGGCTCTCATTCTGACTAAACTATGTGACCATTTACATTATACTTTTATGAACATGTGATGTCATCATTTGGGTTGTTCACCTCATCAGACACTGCAGTTGTAAACATACATTTGCAAATAGTGCATTCTTTATTTTTTTTATTTTCAAGGTAAGAGGCCGAGGTGCTATGAATCTGAAATGTTATATAATAATCCCTATCCTGCTTATTTATAGTTTGGAAATAATGAATTAGATAATTCCTTGACAATTGGTACTGTCTTTGTGTCTAAAATCACAATAACTTGGACAAAACATCCACTTGGACAGAAATTATGCTGAAATTGGCAGAAAACAAGGGCAAGATAATGTAAGATAATTTATGTAACACAACTTACAAGAGCATATACAGTTGAATCATGCCTAGGTTAAACAGTAAATAAAGGTTGCTAAAAAAGTGCAGGAATTCAGCTGAGAGATTGACATTTTTAGTTTTGTTGCTTTGTTTTAAAAAAACAAATTCGCACAATGCTACCCTAACATTTCATTGGTTCCAACACATTATTATTCATTATGGCTTCTCTGTCTGAAGGAAATGTATGTTTCTGTTATGAACTGTTCAGGTAGGTTCAAACTTCTTAAGGCTATGACCATCAGAGCCGAAGTCTACTGCCAGAAATATTGTTTCAGAGGTACATGAGCTGTTGTGAAGTATAAATCATATTTTTCACCATACTTTATACAAGGTTTGTGTTTGGGTTTGTCACAAATGGTTTGTTCCGTAACATGAACATGCAGTAGCATGAGCACTATTTCATGATGCTGATAGCAAAGTTAGACCACCACAGTTGGTTTTATAAAACTACTCATAACTTTAAACTATGTGAGGGCTCATAACACAAGTAACTGGATACACATTAAATGATGCAATTTGAAAATTTCAAGTTCTTGTTAAATCTGGTCAGAAAGTAATGAATTTTCTGAACATCCCTCCTATATTTTTAGTTATTGTCCTGTGTATCATTAAAACTATCATCTGACTGTTTTTTTTCACTAGTGCAACGAAACAGAGGGACCTGCCTGACCAAGACAAACGTCATACATGTTATTGCTAAATAGTGTATGGCATAAAACATAATAAAAAAGAAAAGAAAGGGACCATTTTGATGAGTGCCTGCTTTATTAGCTTGGATAATCAAATGAACCTAAAACTGACAATACCATCACTTGAAATCAGCGTACTGAAAGACTAGCTGATTATGTGGGTAAATACTTTTTCTACTCTAATATTTTGCTTTTAAAAAGGAGCTATATGTAATGATCCAATAATGAATAAAATTTCTATATGTAAGTATGTATATGTATGTATAAGACAATGTGTTGACCACACAACTAGTTAGTAGAAGGATTAATAAGCTGTCAAGACCATCAAAGCATTATATCAAATATGTCAAATGTCCTCATCTGCATGTCAAGTCCATTTATATCTAATTGTTTCTTTTTAATGATTGTCACATTACTAAACTGTTAAAGCTTAGTAACACCTGTCAGGGGCACCTGTTCCCAAGTAGTTGCAGTCACTAACTTCACAGCAACTGTGTATGTTTGAGCTCCTGTTGGAGCAATATGTTGCAACAGCATATCTGCAGAGCTTCTGTGGTTCTGTTTAGCCATTATGTACTTGCCAGTAATAGCTTGACATCATTATACACTTTACTGTATTTAAAGGTGGTATCTTACAGTTTAGGTCCAATTTATTTTTATCAAAAAAACACACAAGTCCTGCAAAGTGATATTCGTTGATGTCCTAGATCTGCATGAACAGTGAAGCATAAATCCCCACTTCTTAATTCAAGCAGGTATTTCCTATCTGAGCCATGCTTCAGAGATAGCGATTTTAAAACTAAGATAACCATGTGACAACCTACTTTTGAGATTGTGTTATATCGTCTTCGGGGTAATCCACTCTGGCATTTGTATCTTACCGTATTTGACGCCATATGTCCTATCAAGCATCTGTGTGTCATAAAATGCAAAATAATGCTATCACTATATCATACGTATTTATAGATTTGAAAAGAATGCACTTATTGAGGGTTTTAGCAATTGGTACTGTCTAACAGTATAAGTTATGTTCAAAAGTTTGTCTTTACTTACTTAGATCAAAGTATAAGTTTATGCAGATATTATACCCAAATTCTCCAAAGCGCTAGTAATATGTTAAATGTTTTGATATAGGCAAGCTGTTGGATGCCACCTTTAAAATGCTGGGATGTACAAAATATGTGCATATAACAAAACACATTAGTACTGTAATGACTCTCTGTTTTCTTGAAGCCCATTACATTGACAGGTTACATATGTTGAACGAAAGATGTACTGATCAGGAATTCTGCTCAGGTTAAGATTTGGTTAGTTTTCACTGTGTTGGAAATATTAAAATAACATTTGCTAGTAATCAATATGTCTGGGAATAGGAGTCAAAAATTGTGTTTTATATTGGAATCAATTTTCATTTTTTTTTTAAATCTGACAAGTATTGCAAAGGATTGAGTAGTGAAAGAATCAACTTTAATTTTTATAAGCATGAGCATTTTATGCTTTGATTAAAATACATGTAGTATGCTTTCTTTGAATGCAATTAACTCCTTGAAGATTTTATATAAAAACAAAAGCTGAACTTGGTAATAGTTGTTATAATAGATTTGTATGTTCTAATAAATTTGTCTCATATCTTAGAAGTATTTTGAAAGAAATTTGTAATATGAAAGTCATATCTGGTATATCATATTTTTTAATAATTAACACACTGTACTTTACAATTATCCTAGACCAGAATCTTAAGAGACAGTTTGGATTAAAAAGTTTATACAACAACAGTTATTGCAAAAGTATCAATGCACATGCATTTAAGTTACAAAGAAAAATAAGATTTTTAATTTAATTTAATTCTAAGTTAGAAATATGTTTTTATTTTTTTTGTATCATTATTTTATAAAAATCATTACTCGTTGAAAATTTCTGTACTTTATTTTACTTTTTTACTTTTTCATTTTAAAATGTGATAAAGCTCATGTAATTATAATTATGGCTAATAACAACACACTGAAAATATACGGTATAATACAAATAAAGTCAATGCCAGTAAGGAACAAAACTTTAGACACATTTACACTGAACTTTCTCCTTAAATGTTGTGGCTTAAATTCAGCTGCAGATTTCACTGAACAGACACTTTAGGGCAATGAATTTCAAAATTTTGCACAGGAATATGAGATCAATTTTCTAAAGAATTCTAGGTTGGGAATTGGAATCATAAGTTGACTTGGATCTTAGTGTCATTCCAACAAATTTGTATGAGGTGAACCCTGTTCTGTTAAATATTCTGAAAAATTCATTATTAATCTGAGTATGTCCTTTTCAGTGTAGTTAAATAATGAAAGTTAATGTTTAATAGGTAAATTAATGTTTGATAGTCTTGCAGAAAATTTAAAAATGCATAATCTATTGTTATTTGGCCTTGAACATTTGAATTGACCCTCGCCTATGGATTTAGCCAACAGTCCTGGGCCTTAAAAATGGACTAAATAATATCATCACATTATAACATTATGTTATCAGACACACATTGTCAAGCAACTTACAGTTATGCACTTATAACTTAGTTACAACATGGATTTAAATTTCAATCTGGGCGGTGAGGGGGTGGGGAATGTTTGAGAGAAGAGGTCTCGGAGCTGATTTCTGATGTGTCCGGTTTTACTGATGCTGTTAATTTGGCATCTTCTTCCATTGCATCCTGAACACATTAACCATTATCGTGTTGGTGCAGGTGTGTACATGTATATCAAATTAAACAAATTTCCTTCAACCTGTATAAGGAATCATTGTCAGGGATAGTAGGAATTGATTACAAAACTTGTTCAGGTTTTTTTTTTGTCCTACTGTTATATAATTTGTTATATGAAAAATGGTTGGATTTTTTCCAGACTGAGTTGTTGTTTAATTATCCTTGCAGCGGTTTAGGAAATGATCACTTTTCCTCTGATAAACCTGCTTTCTGTCATCTAACAGAGAAAACTGTATGTTGAAATTTGTTACAAGCAGCTATGGGACAATAACTTGGATATGTAAATTATTAATCTATGTGTATATATATACAATAATTTTGGCTTTTTGGTTGATTATTGAGTCATTTTCAACAAAGTATTTAAAAATTATAATGTCTATGTTTTCTGCCATATTGTGTAGTTAAACCTATTTATTTATAGGCAGTTGGGAAAAAAATCTTTTCAACTTACATCAATCCATCTCGACTGCCAACTTCATGGGTAGAACCAGTACTCAGGTACTGAGTACCAGGATCAATGTAAAGTGAGTAGTCTTGCTCAGGGACAAACATTACATAGTCAGTTTCGGGTTTGGAACCTGGGACCCGCCACTCCAGAGTCCATCATGTTAACCACTAAGGCTGCCATATTGGATCACTGAAAAAGAAAATGTGGTAAAATGGAAATTGTCTCCCTTTTTCATTAATATCCGAGGTGTTCTAAACAGTTGGTAGGTCCTTTTAGTTGGAATTCTTGGACTTTATCAACTGTTCTTTTGTAGATATTGCAATTACTAACAGTAAAATTTCTTACTAAGTATCCCTAGATACATTTTATAAAACAGATAAGCTATTGTATCATTTATGATTTAAAATCCTATCAATATCTAAATTGCTTAGAAAAGATAACCACCTCCGCCCGCTCCTCCCCCCCCCACTCCCAAAAAAAAAAATTAAAAAAATACTATATCAATATATACATTCTTCAGCATTTTTATATTCAGAGGAATTTCAAGTCTACATACATTGATTATATTTAAAAAACATCAAAGTTGACTTACGATAAAAGGCCATAATTTTCTTTAATTTATTGTCCGAATGTGGAATGCCGCATATGTTGCTGCTCCCTTTTACAAATTAACTATGAGAGTGGAGAAAATAAAGTAGCAAGCAATAATAAGAATTTTCAGCAGTTTATCAAAGTCTTTGTGGGTGTTTTATTAAGAAAGAAGTGTTTATGCTGAGAGTTATAGTGTAGCTGGCAATTACAATGTAGTAGACATCAGCGAAAAAAAACACAATTAATACCAAGCAGTAACAAACATATTTGGTGAAAATAATAGATAATAATGGACACTAAAATATCCAGCAACATTGATTGGTTAATATATCTGCCTGCTGAAATTAGTTATGTCACTATGATTATCTGTAGAGATTGCATTCATTGCCTGTCTGCTGCACCTTGGATGCCACTTATCCATTATATTTCATACAGTTTGTTGGCACCAGAACCATTGTCTGTTCACAAAAATTAATGAAGGCAATGTTGCCATGATATTGTTTATATTAGAAGCATATCTAGTATTGATAACATAAAGAAATGCTGATATCACACATTGAACTGTTAGTCTGCTGTATTTGTTGATTACCTGTAATGAGATCTATGTTTCATACAACTCAAGGCAAAAACTTGTCATATTGCTAAAGACTTAGAAACAGAATTTTTAGAGCCTGATCGGAAAGCACCTAAGCTTTATTAATATATGAAAAGCTGGCTAATAGTTCATTGGGAACCTTTCTAGAGTCCCCTATTCCATATGTGCCTAAATATCAGGTTATTGAAGAACCTTAAATGTGTAGGTTTACCACCTTAACAAACAAATATCAAATATTTCTTACAAGTCATAAAATTGCTTCCCTGCCAAATTATATGTTAGTTTTATTGTTTAACAGTGATTTGGTCACTGTTTTGCTTATAACATGATCCACACTTCCTAATAGTATACCATGTACTTAAATAAATTATTTGCTATCGTACCAATCTGAATGTTGCTTATGAACAATATACAGTCATACTTCGTTATTTAAACTTGGGTAGTCAAGCATTATTCTAAGTTATTGGTTGGTCCCAATTTTTTTCCTATATATTTATTGTAAAAACATCTGATTATTCATATGAATTAATTAAATTTCTGCAGTATTCGAAGTCAGTTTTGGTCCCAAATTGAGGCAGTTTTAATGCTATCTTCACACATCTTATCCAAAGCCCGATTGCGTCACTGGTCGACCATTGTGTATTGTCACCAGTCAATCTGAAGGCAGGTTACTTCAATTACATAAATGTTTGGCTTTGTTAAATCGTTGGTTAAAGTTGTTAATTGGATATGACGTGTTGATGAGTTTGACAATCAGTTACTATGTATAATCCATTAAGCAGAGTGACAATCCATTTTAAGATTGACTTTTATTATCTTTGTCCCACAGCGGTGTTGCAAACTGTCAGGGTGGGTAGGTATAAATGCTGACTGATATCACCGTCATATCAATAGAGAAATTGCAAGCAAAGTGAGTGAAATTTAAGGTGAACAATCTGGAGAAAGACTTGTTTTGTTTTTTATTTGAAAAGACAAAAACAACATGATGCTTATTCTATTATTCATTTCTTTTCCAACAATTAACTTTTTTTATGTTTCAGTGTTAGAGCATTATGGTGTAGACATTGCTACTTGCCCTCAGCAGCAGATAATTATGTAATTCAAAATGACAGATTCCTAGTCAGAAAATTTTGTAAGTAAAGGCAATTTGGATATCCAACCCGTGCATTGTTTGAAGTAAACTGGTGGTACAGACGACTTCAAATAACCACAATTCGACTGTATACTTACGACATATACTACAGCATGACCATTTTGAATATATGCTAGGTAAAATTGGCTTTAAAATAGTCGTAAACCAAGGCAAAATTTTCAACCCAAAGCTAATACAATCTTTTGAAGGATATGATGTTGATGATAATGATGATCATTCAACTCTTTCAATAAGATGTAAGACTTTCATTATAAGAAAAGGCAGTACACAATACATATCATGCTCTAGTCTAAGCTTCTTCTCTGAACCCTTTGTTACCTTACTAAAGTAATACTAATAGATACCTTAAAGTTAGATTGTGTTGCTTTTTTTTTGCAACATTTCAATATTTAGCTCAGAAAGTATCTAGAAAGTGGAAGTATTAATGCACCAGTTCTCTACTCCACTAGAAGGAAATTTGGTTTCAATGGCTTCTTTTGAACAATATTTGGAATATGCATGGTAAACTAGCAGTTAAAAGTTTTCATCACAAATGAAGTCTTTTTGGACTTAATACACTAAAAGAGCTCTGTAAGGCTTGTACAGTTTCTAAAAATAGCTATCATTTTACCTGCCTTTTTCATGTCTGTGTACTCCTTAAGTAACAGTTTTCAAAAATTAAACTTACATTTTTATTAAAAATTGCAGTTCATCCTATAGTTTTGGATTGTTGTATGTAACAATTTGATGTGAAACAGACTAATCAAGGTTATAAAGTTAGGCTGTCATCTTCTGCGAGCTACATTTCCCCCAATATGTCCTCCAAGGTTTATATCTGAAAGAAACGTAGCCGAGTTGTTCCGAGTCTTTATGTTTTGCTGCTTTGTTACTTTAATGAGCCAATAAAACAGTTCTCAGCTAAATAATTGGGCAAATATGTAGCCAGCCAATTAATAACATTATCTCTGGTTGAGATTACTGATTCAAAAACAAACATGACATGACTTTTTTATTTTCCATTTTACATTGTACTTTTCTTTTTTAATTAGAAGTCCTTTTTTTGTAGACTGATACCTCCCTATAACAGTATATGAAGTGTATTAAGTGACATTTTTATTATCTGGAGTGGGTAGGATTTCTCTCATTACTGATAATAATTGAACAAGACATCAAACTGACTTGCGTAGTTAACGAGGTAATTTGACTATATGTAGTACATCTCAGTATTACACATTGGTTTAAAAGCCATGTAATTTACAGTGTTTGACAATACTTAGCATAAAATGTCAGTAACTCTATGATGTTGTTTTCATGAATGTCAGATGAGGTAAAAAGTGACTTGTAAACACTTCTTGCTGGTAGGGTGTGCTTCCTTAATAACCATTGATACCGTAGTTACCAATACAGATTTCCTCCTTATATCCATGGATTTGTTTTAAAATTGGATTTAGTATATTTAGTAAAATTGCAAAACCATGCCTCTCCATAAGTCTATGGTGCTCTGTGTTGAGTAGCTAATAGAAAAACAACAACAGATTTGTTAGTGTTTACAATTATCTTATGCAATATGTTTGTAAACACTAACAAATCTGTTTTTTTTTTTTTTGGCTTAAAGCAATAATTGTGTTGAAATTCAATGCACACAGAATCATTAGTTAAAACTTGGCCAAGTAATTTTACTTTTCAGTCATTTGAAATATCAGAAATTATCAAAAGGTAATTGTAAATATTCAAAATAATGTTGCCAGTAAAAAACATTTCATTCACTTTGGGAGATAGAAATATTGACGCCCTATTCAAGTAGATAAACAGTTTGTACTCATTAATATCCTCCTATGTCGGGAGAGGCTGTAGAAACACTTTGGTGAGTAAACAGATGTTGAACAAATTATTTTTTACTTCCATCATCAAAAAATGCCATATTGAAGTTACCTGAGCACACAAGAGAATGTGTTGTTAGTCGGATGAACATAAATTTAAAAGGTATCAACAAGGATTGATAATTTCTTAATATGAAGAACCTGTATGAATATGTTATCAAATTAAAACAACCTAATTACTACATCTGATTTTAAGAAATATGGCCTGCTTAACAAGCCCAAAACTTAAAGCCTTTATAGACCTTTAAAATATATGCCAGTGTAGTCTATGGTCCATATGGCTTACACAAAACTGGCAAATGTTTTACCTGTTGTCTCCCTTTAACATCAGGCATAAATGTGATGGTTTAACAATATAGAAGTCAACAATCTTTAAACTTACAAGAACAATCCCATATTTTCTAAGGGTAATGTTCAGCCCAGATTCTGGGATTGTTTTACTAGACATTTATGGGGTTAATTTGTCTGCAGTATTTACCTAGATGACCTGTTTTTGTAATTGATTTGGCTGATATCATAAGCAATCAATTATCTTACTGGCATAAATAATTAGAGAACACTGCCAGTGTGGGATAACAATAACTTCTTTAACAGCAATTCCTATGCAGTAAGAAATGCATAATAATGATATATGCATTAGGTGCTGTTTCACAACCCTTTTCTGCTACTTTTGTTTGTAAATCATTCCTATTCTCAAATATATACTTACATGCACAATGATTGGACAAATTGCTGGAGAATCAGCACCCAATAGTGCAGATCCTGATCAAACTGCTTCTGTCAGGATATGTCTGATTTGCATCTAAATGGTCTGGACAAATTGCTGGAGAATCAGCAACCATTAGTGCAGATCCTGATTAAACTGCTCCTGTCAGGATATGTCTGATTTGCATCTAAATGGTCTGGACAAACTGCTGGTGAATAAGCAACCATTAGTGCAGATCCTGATTAAACTGCTCCTGTCAGGATATGTCTGATTTGCATCTAAATGGTCTGCCAAATTAAAGTGTTACAGATAAATACAAGATTGTAGATAGTTCAGTACATTTCTAATTGTATTGTTTCTAAAGCCTTAAGGTATTGATAAAAGATAAACATGTTAGTGCATTTTAATCAGATGTGTATCTGTTTGTTCTTTATCCTTTTTTAAGTAAGAATTACTCAAGAAATTTATTTTGCAAATAGCAAATAAAATACAGAGCACCCTTGGTGAAGTGGTAGAGTCTCTGAATCATAACTCCTCTGACTGCTTAGTCTCTTTCCACGTGGGTTTGAGCCCCATTCAGGGCAAGGGACTCATTGTGGGAAGATAGCTGAGCTATGGTGAGGTGGTGATTTTACCTAGACATTTGTCTATTGTCTTCCTCCACCACAGTAGCTGGACATTGCTATAATGACAATAATTGGTCGCCATGATGTATTTTAAAAGCCAAACAGAAACAAGCATGTAAAATTTATTGACTTTTGAAGTCAAGTCTGATATTTTTTTCTGACCTGAATTGTGTTGATGCAATGGTCAACCAACTATTAATTTCATTGTTGATGGCTTTAATAGTTCAATCCTTAATAGATTAAGTTTGTCCATTCCAGACTCTTATGTACTCTGACAATACATGATAAAACTAAACATTGCATACTACAGCAGCTATTGCTCGCTGCCAGTGGTGGACAGATTATAATTTCCTCATGGTCGGTCTGTTTTCTGTGTCTCTGCCCACCTTTCTGTCCTTCTTTCTAGGGACATTTCTCTGAAAGTTAAACCAGTAGAACTTAAATAAACAGAATTAAGTGATATATATACAGTCAAATTTTGATTATTCGAAGTCATCAGGGCCATTGCTTACTTCAAAAATGTATAGGTTGGAATAATCCAAATTGCCTTCACTTACAATATTTAACGACCATGAGACCGCCATTTTTAATTACATATATCTCTGCGGTAATGTGCAAGGAGCAATGGATATGCCATAATATTTTGAACAGTGAAACTTATTTGTTTAAAAAGAAATGATATAATAAGTGTAATGTTTTATTTTTGATCATTTCAAAGTAATAACAAACCCACATTTATGCATGCATGTATAAAGCATTGCCGAATATACCTGAACATGTTATCATTGTCAGCAAAGTGAAACATACATTACATGATAGTTACAAGCACATAGTATTAAATCACATAGTATTACATTGTAGCTGAACAGAGTGTCCCCCAATTGCTGGGTCCTTCTCTAGATTGCTTTACTTAGATTTCAAGATTTTCAAGTTACTGATTGTCAATCTAATCAACACGTCATATGCAATTAACAATTTAATAACCAACCAATTAATGAAGCCAAACATGGATTCGTAAATGGAGTAACATCCCTTCGCAGTTTGACTGGTGATGATACACAATGATCAGTCGACCTGTGATGCAACCTGGCTTTGAATAAGAACGTAGCAATAAGAATCTACATTGGGGAGTAAAATTTACTTTGAATAATGCAGAAACATTTATTAATGAAAATGAATAATTAGAGGTATTTTATAATAAATTATCTAATGAAAAAATCGAGATCAACCAATAATGCATCGGCTTCGGACAACCTAATTTTGAATAGCCGATGTTCTACTGTAAGATATTACCAAAATGGAAAATGATAAATGTGCACTTACCATTGTTGTACAACAAAGGTCAGTGTCACACTTCAAGGTCAAGTTTTCTAGCCGGGAAATCTGTTTTGCTTGTTCAATGTTTTATCACCTTGGTTTCTTTTGTGTACCCTTGTAGGGAGTTAAATAGCTCTGATGTCCTGGACCAATCACAATGGAGGATGATGTTTTTGCTTTTCAAAAATGAAATATTGAAACTATAATATGTGGTGGATGACCCCTGTTAAAGGCCTCTATTAACAAGCCCATGTGCTATGAGTATTAAAAGTTTTGTACTCTTTGCTCTCTGAGGAGATTAGCTTAATACTAGCACAATCACTTGAATCAATTGTTCCCAACATCTTGCTGGACCTTGTCAGTACATACTCTGAAAATACCCTCAGAACTTAGTAGTATGAATACACAAGAATTCTTAGTATATTCGTAGCACCCGCTTATTTGCAGGAAGCTACATTGTCAACTAGAAATAACACCTTAAAATAATAATAATGGTTACTTATGAATAATGCTCTGAATATGCATGGTAAACTCAGCTGTTTTTAGCTCACATCAGGTCTTCTTAAGCAAAATACACAAGACAGCTGTGAAATGCTCTTGGAGATTTTAAAAAACTACATTTATATACTTTTAATCATAAATTGAATCAATTTACATGTACATAGCACTAATTAGCAAAAATCAGACATACTTTTTTACTTATTCTTACAATATCGCATAGTTTGAGATTATAACAAATCCAAGCAAAGAAAAAAATGATTAAGCTCAATGTTTGCGACATTAACTTTGTCTCTTCATTATCCTTACAGGAAAATAACAAAGGGCAATTTCCCTAGAGTAAACAATCTAATTTGAGTTAGCTCAGTTTTTTGCATAATTGCATAACTTACATGCAGTTTTGAAGAAACTGACTAAGAAATAAAGGCAGAGTTATCCATACAGGAAACTGCTAACAGACAGTTGAATTGACAGACGACAAGCATCATACCATAATATATTTCTTTGGATGCATTAAAATAAAACAAAACCATTGGAAAACCAAGGAAGCCACTCCAGTGAATGATACATCAATTGGAAATAAAGTCTATACCAGATTCTATAATCATAATTGCTGAAACTCTGTGTACTTGTATAGTGCATGGCCTAGATTATTCTCTCCTCATACTGGGCTGTCTGTACTTTAAGCTCTTGGTTTCCAAGGTTACTTCTCTCTTCGTGTGTAGTCAACCATTACTAGTGATTGGGTTCTTGGAGACCATGTAGATAGTGTCAGGAATATTTCTGTCAAACATTTTGGCCAAGATAAACTATTATTAGTTTCTTTATTTTTTATTGTGATACATTTGAGCTACTTTTATTGTTGGTTTTAACTCATCTGAACACAATCAATGTGAGCAAGGTGAGCTTTTTCTTTTACCCCTTCATACGTCATCCATTCTGTGGCAACAACAATTTGCTGGTGAACACATTAGAAGCTATAGTTTTTCACCAAACTTAGTCAAAATATTTGTCTGCAAGAAAGCTTGGATGAGTTTGTAACTGGGTCACATTGGGTCAGAAAGTATGTCAGATCTTAGTAAAACCTTGTGAGCATACTAGAGGACACATTTATTGCCCAATCTTCACCAAACCTGGCCAGATTGTTTGCTTGCTTGAAATCTTAGATGAGTTCGTAACTGGGTCAAAAGTAGGTCACTAGGTTAAATCTAAGGAAAACCTTGTGAACAAGCTAGCGGAGACATTTGTGACCCAATCATCACCATTGTTGGTCAAAATGTTTGTCTGCAAGAAATCTTGGATGAATCATAACTGTGCAACATTGGGTCAAAAAGAAGGTCAGAAGGTCAAATCTTAGAAAGACTTAGTGAACACATCAGAGGCCACATATATTGACCAATCGTCACTAAACTTGGCCAGAATGTTTGCTTGCATGAAATCTTTGATGAGTTTGGAACTGGGTTCTTGGGGTCATAAAAAACAAGTCACAGGCTCAAATCCTAGAAATATAGGGAAAAGAACACGATAAGAATATATTGTATAACATGTTTTGTAAATGTTTGTTTTTCCAAATAAAATATGTTTAAACCAAATCCTAGAAATGTTGTGGTCACACTTATGGTTCAATCTCAAAGATTTCTGAAATAAATAACTCTTATATACTTGAGGCCAATCTGTTTCATGTCTTGAACCTGTCAATCTGTAGATGTATATGTATTTATATATCTTCTTTATATAAACTTAATGCTATTTGACCTTTTACAGTATCTGTGTGCAATAAAACCCAAATTAAAGTAACAACATGTCATTTGCAAACTACGGTATGATGTTATTTTTAGCAAAGAATATATATTTGATTAAAAATTTACTAAGAAAATAACAAGAAGATATACAGTCTGAACAGGGTCATACAATTGAATAAATAAGTAGATTTTTTTAGTTTTATTTGGAGACCTGCTTCTTTAAAGTCACCATCCTCCTATGTGCACCGCCCACAATAGCTCAGTCGGTAGAGCTTGCGGATCAGGAGGTCGCAGGTTCAAACCCTGGCCAGATCAAACCCTGGCCAGATCAAACCAAAGATTTTAAAGTTGGTAGGTGTGGCTTCTCTTCTAACGCTCGGGGCTAAGGGAAAGCATTACGCCTGACTCATCGGTATAATTATAATGGACTGGCCGGGTGTAGTCCCTTGGTACCTCATAAGTGCCCCTGTTCTATAATGATAGAAATGTCTCTGCACAGTTTTGGCGAAAATGCCGGCAAATCCTACTCCTACTATGTTTCTTGTTTGTCAGACAAGAACAAAAAAAAGTTGAACAGCCATTATTTCCAGTGTCATCATGACTTCAGTATTGATCCGGAGGAGACGCTGTAGTCTCTTGGCCTGCCATGCAAAAGTGATCAAGCATAGGCAAAAATTATAGCTCCAGATCATACAGATTTGACTCTTACATATCTGGTAATTATCTGCTCTATTTGCTCAATCAATAAGTCTTTTTAGGTTTGCATGAAGTTGATACAACTGTTAATTAAGTTTAAGTTATTGAAACACCGCAGGTAAAGGGTTGACAGACCAAAAGCTCCTTTTACTTTTATTGTGACAAGTTTTATTTTCCTCATCTTTGAATTGATCTTTTCCAATGATGGGCTGGGCAACAAGGAAGTAAGGTCTCTAGTTTATGTCTGGTGTCTGATGGTTAAACAAGGAACAAGCTTGCTTGGAGTTTCTTGGAATCAATTTTAAAAGTCGTTAACTGGATGAAATACAAGCAAACTTTAGACATTTTATTTCTATATTTATGTCTGCCAACTTGTGTCTAACTCACCAGCAAAGAAGGAACTGTCCGATTTTGATGAATGAAGAAGCATTGGTAATGTTTTTTTAATCTAACAGGCACTGTCACATACTTTAATAGTTCAAGCACCTGGTAGTGCCTCTCGAGCAAATATGGAAATCTGACAGTTATCAAAGACCTTGTCAGTGAACAGGAGATAATGATGCAGAGAATGTATGTGATAAATGCTAAAACTAATCGAATGAGGTATCAAGAATAAACTGTCGGTAGACCCCTACAAAATGGGCTGAGCCCAGAGACTGTACAGGTTAGACATGATGCCCGTACAATTACTGTACTTTGGGCGGTGAATTTCAGGGTGCTGATAAGGTGCCTGAACAGTCCCTGTTGATATGTATTTCATATTTTAAAATCTAATCTAATGCTGTCTGGTGATGGGGCAGTGTCTGGCCGCCATTTGTTATCCTTTCAGCTCAACCAATACCAGTATCATATCAATGGGGATGATCTAACAGTAATTTCAAGTAAACAAAACTTGTTATGTGTCAAATCTTTAAATCTTTGATAATCTGGAAAGAATACTTTTCTTCTCACTCATATACAATGTGGACATCATCATTTTTAATTACATCACAACTTTTGTTTTTTACAGGTTAAATCAAGGTCACTTGAACAGTTTTGCTTCAAACAGATAATATCTTTCTGCTGCTTGTATTTTGAGAAACCCATCAGAAATTGCAAGGTTACAGCTCACTAAACTAGATAAACAAAGTCTAAACTTTGACTACCATATGCAGGGCCTTCCACAGAAATTTTTTAAGGCATCCTGGCACCCTATGCGCGACATACAAATTTGCGCAAAATTTATATGGTTGATAAGTTGCATCTTACAAATGTATTAATACATATTTAGTACAAAGCAATATAGTATTCTAAGTTTTTATTGTATTATTAGAATGCAGCACATTTTAAAAGCACACTTCACAAAACTAACAGAGTCAGTCAATAAAACAGGCCACAATTGCTGCAAAATATCTAACATTAGTCCACATAGACAGGTCTAGATTGCAGACCTTCTGTTTTTGCCATCATGCCACACTTCAACACATGTGGAGAAGTCAAATTTCTCAATAGCAGGCCCATTTATAGAAATTGACAGAAGACTGTTAAGCACTTTGTTGCTTAGGCTGTTTCTATGTTCTGTCTTGATCCGCTTCAGTGTAGAGAAGCCTCTCTCGCAGTCTGCAGTTGATGTGGGCAATAGCAACCCAACACATGAGATTTTGTAAAGGTTGGGGTGGGAATCTTTAAGACCAGCAATGAACTCCATGATCTGGTCTGGTTTTGCCCTCTGGAGTTCCTTACTGGCATTTATAGATGCCTTCACTTGCCTCCACTCATCCACTGCCGTTTCACCATGAAGGCCTAGGTGATGTGCAAGATCCTTAATTTCTTTGTTTCCATGATCATCAATCTCTTCAGTGAAACAGGAGGCATCAAATACTGAGAAATTCTGAATCACTGGCAAGTCTGGAAATCTTTCTTCAAGGTTATCAATCACATTCTGCAGAAATGGCTCATAAATTGTACACCTGAAGGCATTCATCTGGGCATCTGATGGCACCTCGATGTTGAATCCTTCACCCTTCAGTTTCTCCATGGTCTGAGTTGCAGATTTGAAGTGGTCACCAGGGACGATCTTCAAGTTTTCCAGCAAAGCCTTTGTTCCCATCACCATTGGTTGAACAGTAGTGTAAACTGCATCTCTGGCCTGCATTGCTTTTGACAGAGATGACAAGTGTGGCAAGATGTCTCGCATCATCAACAGGGAGGCAATGAACTTGTGATTCTGTATGAAAACAGACAATCCCATAGCCTGAGCATCCCCACGCTTTTGGGCTTCTCTCTCTAGACTTGCAAGCACAGATGGCAGGCATTTAGCTAGAGTTCTTGTGGCATTGTCATGAGAAAGCCATCGGACGTCTTTAGCCTGCTGTGGCTTGATGATGGGGTCATCAAACACAGCCTGAATCTCATGAAGAGCTGCCATCCTTACAGGACTATTTCTGTAGAACCTAAAGACCTGACCTAGGACATCTTTGAACGTCTTCAAGTATGGCAGATTCTTTGTTGACTGGCTTACAGCTAGGGCTAGTCGATGGGCAACACAGTGGTTTGACAGAAGGTTTGGTACCAGCTCCTTAAGTTTTGCAACTACACCATTTCTTTTCCCAACCATAACTGAGGCACCGTCCGACCCAATAGCACACATCTTCTGCACGAGTAGTTTGTGTTCTGCAAGGAATTGTGTCAGGGCATGAACAATGGTTTCGGCTGTACCATCAGAAAGTGGTATAATCTTCACAAAGTTTGTCATGCTGCTGTTGTCCTTAATGTACCTGAAGTATATTATCATTTCCTTCACCACTTGAATGTCAGTGGTTTCATCAATCATAACAGCATAAAAGGGCGAGTCTCTTATACTTTGGAGGATTGGGTCTTGAACTTGCTGCCCAATTGCTAGCATGGCCTCTTGCAAAAAGCGTTGTGATGTTGCTTTATCATTATTTCCCTTGTCTAAGTGAGCAATTGTGGTTACCCCCTGTAGTTCACAGAAATCCATTAAAGGCTTGTAGTTGGTTGTATGTGGGATCTCCATTTTAGCTAACCAGTACAAGGAACGAAAGGCAGCTATCCGAGCCTGCTTATTCAAGCTGTCCTGCTTGCTAAGACTCTTCTCAATCTTTTGGGTACTTCCTGCTTGGAGATCGGACTCGGATTTCATGGCCTCCTGGTGTGTGTCTGATTTCTGATGAAGATTGAGACTTTTCTTTGTAATGGTCACGCATGGAATGTCCACCCAGACAGCTTTCCCAAAGGGAACTTTGGCTGGCCGCTTGTGGTGCTTTATGCAGAGATGACAAACCATTCCTGAAAGGAATTAAGCTGACATTAAAACTAACTTAAAATTACATTAATTATGATACATATGTAATCAGGTTCCACATTTTACATTGTAAAGTGTATTGCTAAACCCTGTAAATCAAACAAAATGTAATACATTAATTACCATTGTCTTTTTCTAAGACCCAAGGAAAACTTTCTGTCCACATTGGGTCAAAACCAGATTCCCTGATCTTTGAGCGCTTTGGGCTTGGATCAATGCACTTATCAGCTTCAGAATGCCTTAGACTTGGAACATTTGCTGATTTGAGAACAAATTTGTCCATTAATCCACAAGCATTGCTTGGAAAAGGACGTTTTTTGCCTTTGTTGTTCATTTGATAAACACTCGTATACAGTCATAGGAGTTATAAAGGCCTTTTTAAAATACCAGCTTTATATACATCTAAAAACCAACAGTTAGCACTTTAATTACATTAAATTACTTTAATATAGTTTTTTATTTGGGTATAATTTGTTATAAAACTTCTTTAATCATCTGTTAATTAAAGTGATAATAATATCAATTACCACTTTCTTACCTGATCATCGCTCACACCTCTTCACAGTTAGCAGGTAATCAAAGAACAATATACCGACTTTAATCTCATTTCGTCCATCATAACTGCCGAGATAATCTGTTCTTAATTGGTTGATTCTCAGTTTTCAACAGACACTCATTTAATATTGTATCCGACTTCTGATACGCGGCAGACGCCAATGTGTACGCACCTGTCTTACTGACATGTGCACTTACTTACGAGAAAGTGAAAGTAGAAAGATCGACCTGCTCTTAACAATTGCTTTTTGTCACAAGTACCGTAAAAACCCTGTCTTCAGCCAGCTTTAAATAATTATTTTTTTTTATTGTCCGAAAACTTAGGGTTACAAAAAAAATAATTATGAAAAACATGGCCGAAAACTTAGGGTTTGTCCGCGTTGCCGACTATCCGAAAATTGGTACAGTATACATGTGGTTTATGAATTCAAATGCGTAACGAACTTACTGTATTTCCTAAGATTAGAATAAATCTAAATTATAAGCCTTATTTTTGTATTTCATGTTGATAGAATGCCGGTTGATTTAGTCTTATGCGACGGCGAAATCAAATATTCTCAACTGGATAAAACTGCGGACTCGAAAGTGTTAAACATCGGGCAAGTTTAATACGTGGCTACTGTGTACATATTATGAATACCTTTATCTTATGCTTTTTTCAAACTTTTATATGTTGCAATACTCATAGGACCATGCCATTTTTTATATTTATGTTTTATTATGTATAGCTGTGGACCAGACATCTGCTTTGAAATAGCCACAATTTGAAATATGATAAATTTTAGAAAAAAGAAGTCAGTATGTACAGAGGGCCAGATAAAATCCCCCTAGGACAACATCTGTCCAGCCATTTTAGTATGGGTGGACAGAATCCGCACCCCCTGAATATTACAAACAGGACCCCCAAAAATGAAGCAATGGATACTGTCCACATAGGACTGGAAGTGATTAGCGAGGGTGTTGTAGGGTGGGGAGATTTTGTCCTACATTCAGTATAAATGTATACTATATAGTTTAATAAGAAATGGAACTAGGATCAAAGAACATTTGAGATATGTGAAAATTTGAGGTAAGCACATTGTGCTTAATAAGTGTAATAAGAATGTTCTCTTGGCCTTGAAATTTTTTATATACAGTAGAAACTCGCTATTAAGGCCACTTTTGGGACCGGCAAGAAGTGGCCTTAATTTAAAGTTTGGCCTTAATAGCGAGTTTTGATAAAAGCTGTAACAAGTTATGCCCCTTTGACATAATGAACTACATGTGTGTTTATATTCTTTTTATATACGTGTTGTATACTTTATATTTGTGTTTAAACCAATATCATATTTTGTTTTGTTAGTATAATAGTAGTAGTTTAAATCAATAATATAATATGCATTATGATTCATAAAATGTAGAAGACTTTCACTTTTTTTTTCAGTATTATTTATTTTAGTTGATTTTGTACACTTTTAAACTACAATCTACACAAAGAAGTGCAGAATCAATAAAGCATACGTTTTCAAACCAAACCTTCACGTATATAAGGACGTTGCGTTTTTCACACCTAACGATTGTCAATTAACCATTCGTATCAATACTAACGACCATTAAAATTACCCAATCAACTTAAAACAGTTTGATTTCGGCATTATCGTACAAAGTGTAATTATGGCGACACATGACACATGCCTATGATGTCTGTTAATCCTTTGTGAAATGCAGTCTAAACAAAAGAAAGTGTCAAAATGTCGGCCGCCTCTAAGTAAACACTGGTGTACGATATGCTGATGGATGTCTATGAATAGGCTGCGCTGCATGGTAGTAAAATTCACGCACCCAGTCTGGCAACAGTCGATAAGAGTTATTTCCCTTGGCCGCATTAGTCAGTTTCGTTTATCGCTTAGACGCCAGTTCGGGACCGAAACTCATGGCCGTAATTCGCAATAGCCAGTTGCCCGCATTTTTGAGTTTCAAGTATATAGAATCAAATAGTAAAGTGTTCGGGACCGAGAAAATTGGCCGTAATATAAAAATGGCCGTATTATCGAGTTGCCCGCATTGTGAGTTTCTACTGTATTATAATGCTTGATAGTTACAAATGATGTCCTCGTCCCTTTTAAAGGTCCACCTAAACACCAAACATTGAATATATTTGTGTTTATTTCATAATCCCATTTTCATTTAGTGTGTAACAATGGAGATGTGAGAAGTGAGTTGACCACTTAGGTCCAGTTTTTAATCTAGCTTTGTTCCAAAGGAGGCCCATCTGGCCCACGGACTGTAAATAAGGGGGCTCTGTGGAAAAAAGAGGACTGTAACTGCTTAAACAAAATAATAATAGATTAAACCTTAAACTATAAAGCTTATTGGTGTCACACATGGTCTGTAAATCTAAAAAAACAACCCTTGACTCTCTTGTTAAAGACCCTCCTGCTATCACTTATGAGAGGTCAACACTAGCAGAAATTTTTTTTTGCTTCAAATCATTTTCAGTTACATCACAAATTATATCATGCATTTCCTAGGCAGCCCTCTTATTGGTGATTGGCATTGACACCTGAATGTAATGACTACATCGTGAAATTTCAGGTTTCAGGTTAAAGACCGAATCTAGATGTCCATGATATTAAAAAAAAGATTATTATGATTAAATTTATTGAATGTTAGCATGGGGCTACTGTAAATAATCTGTTTTGTTAAAATTACTTTTTTACACAGGGTGTTTTCATTTTAAGGCTACATAGCCTTTTGATATAATTTTTTAGATTCCACATGGTTTTTGCAAAGCATATTAGGAACATCATGTGACGATTGTTACTGAATTGTCAGTACAAACATTACACGGACTGTCGGCCATTTTGTTGTTTGTCAGTAAATTGAACATCACATGACCTTTTGACACGTCAGTGAGCCACAGTAAATATAGCCACAGTGATTACCTTTTATTATTTTAGTATTTTGCAAACAATCGAAAAAGAAAATGATTTTAAACAGTTAAGGATGTTATCTAGTGCTTTGCGGTCTTTGGTTACCTTAGTAGCAACAAATACATCCATCCGATACTCTTTTCACATATTGAATTACCCATGGAACTCATTTTCAATACTCGACCTTTACAACTCAATTCATACTTCAATGTTTCAATCTTCTCCTTACACAACCAATATAGAGATCACATAACAAAAATATTGCTTTATTTCTGTCAAAAACTGACTGAACAATCATTTTTAAGACTATTCCATTCATTGAGTGAACATGACCTGCCAATGAAATGAGACGTTCAAGAAAAAATGTTTGATAATATGTGCAAGAATGTTTAACTAATTGCTTGAAATACATGTTCTGCACAGCACAGCACAGCAAGATTTGTATTGTGAAAAATGTATAAATAGTTGTAATGCTCATCCGTCAGCCATTTGCATTGAAATACTGGTTTCTTCTATAAGTAATCTGGCCAAAGGTTTGATAAGGAGACCGCTACTTTGGGAATTGATATAATCTCTTATTTTTTTGCATTTTGTAATGATTTTTACCAACTGCTGTGCAGAATAATCCGAGATGCGCATCACATAATTATTTCCCCTGCACTAGAAATATGGGAATAGCAACCATACAATATTATTTTGAATTGTTTAATAATATTTTTTGAGTGAAAGGCCGCCCGCATTAGTAGAATGAGTACACAATCTTACTTTGTATTGGAATGGGACAGAAGGAGTGGAAATGAGCAGAAATTGCATTTTTGATATGTGTATGCCCGATAGTCCAAAACAATGCTTAGGGATGAACCAAAAACAAATTTTAGGGGCCATGGGCACATTGGCGCTCTTTGGCCTGAACACTGTAGGCCTGCAGTTTAGGTGTTTGAATTCTGGACTTGATTTATATTTAGCTTTAGAGCTTGCAAACTTGAAATGTATTTTCTGAATACCTGGTTGTGTATTTCCTGGAAAGGAAATTTCACTGGAAAATTCAATTATGTAGTAAAGTGAAACCTATCAATAAATAGAAGTAGCATTTTTCTACATTATATTTCAAAAACATGTTATTCCATGTTGTTCCCTTACAGTATTCAGAGTGGTTGATTGTCTAAACTTGAATGTGTTGCTTATTAAAAGTAGCAACATTAATTTAGTCATAAATTCAGTTTCAGACACACAGGCTACATTACATGTTCAACCAGGAAACCAAATTTTGTTTTCCAATTCATCATATGTTGTTTTATTTTATGGAGTTAATAAAATTTATTTACTGTCATGTACAATTTTATGATACGTGGAGCATATGTATGAGGAATCTATATACAGCTGCTAACGATGCACAGCATACTTGCAAATCATTAACCCATATCATGCTGCATTTATTAACTGCTCATAAAACATTCTGACCTACTTGCTTATAAATTCATACCTAGGGAATAAAATGAACAGTTAGAGACTGAGCAGCTAATAGTGCATTTCATATTCATAGATAGATAGATTATACTTATTTCCAGGCACCAAGAATGCAGCAAGTCAACTCTGCCTCGAGGGTGGCTTAGTGTAGAGTCACCAATTTGTAACTCCTCTGACTGCTTAGCCTCTCACCGCATGGGTTTGAGTCATGTTCGGGGCGAAGGACTTAATGTATTCCAGCTGACTTGCGGTGCGCTGGTGGTTCCTCCCAAAAGTGTCTGGGGTCTTCCTCCACCAAAACAGCTGGATGTTGCTATAATGACGTAAGTGGTCGCTGCAATGTATGTCAAAAACAACTCTGCCTCAAAATGAGCATTTGTTGCTATTATTTATATAATAAAATAAGAAAGCTTAAATATATGTTGGTAAATAGTGAAAAAAATGTCCATACTAATACAGAAAACGTTATGTGTTATAACATTACACAATGCATGATAGAAGTAAAACGATTTATGCTTAAATGTCTTATTAGTAGACTGATCATACTTTACTGTTTGATGAAACCTGATTAAATCATTTTAAGCAGACTAAGACTTATTGTATACTGTCACTTTATTGTTTTATTTCACATTTTCATTTTATTCAAGTTTTATTGCTGACTGTTTCTCCACTTCTACCTCTTTGTGTAAATTAATACCAGAAAAGCATAATGCAAAGCATCAAATGTCATGTTAAGACATTTTTAACAATTTATGGATGATTAGGCATATGATGAGGGCTTTTAGCTTGACTTAGCTGAAGATATTTTCAAACAATATGATATTGGCTGCACCATTTGTGTTGTATTCCTCTTGCCCTTAGTGTTCATTTAACGAATGTTTAATGGAACTTAAAGAATAAAGGAGATAGGGAGATGATGCAACAATGATTTGGACAAACAACCAACCTTTAACTCTCATGCAGCTCTGCAAACATAACACCTACTTAACCCATGTAAACTGAAGTCTATAAAATTGATGTGTTATATACATGATGTGAAGTCTTTATTATCTGACTATAACAACCCTTTCCTAAATTTCAGCCACAAATTTATTTTCACCCCCTAAAGGATGACAAAATCTGTCAATTAAGCTCAAAATGAAGATCAGCAACATTTTAAAATAATGTGCCTTTTAACTTCTTAAAATTCTATATATTTTTAGCTCACCTTAGCACAACATACTCTAAGTGACAATTTCTGATACCCCATTGTCATCAGTTTTGAGTCATCCATCGTCCGACATCAGAAATTTGCCTTTGAGCACCTCTGGAGGCTAAAGTTTTGAATCTTCACCAAACATGATCCAAATGTTTGTCTCTATGAAATCTTGGATGAAATCTTGAAATTGGATCACTTGACATGTTTCTTTGAAGAGAATTAATATATATGTAAGCTAACATTCAAGAATTTAGATAAATGTAAGGCAATTTTAGCATTCAAATGGGCCAAAAAAAAATAGTGGCAATTTTATATTTTTGTGTTCAGTGCGCTAGCCATTACTTGACGTCTTCATGCATCATGCAAACAAACAGAAACATGCTGTCTGGCGTAGGCACAATCATGGGCAAAGCAACTGCGGTTGACAGTGTTGTTTTTAAAGTCCAAGCATGGAAATGGGTATCGAAAGTAGCACTTGAAATGTGTATTAAAAATGACGCACAATCGAAATCAAACTACATTTACATAATAATAACAATTTAAAATATATAAATGTATGCATAAGGCTTTGTCGAATATACATGACCATGTTATCATCTTCAACAAACTGCAACTTACATTACATAATAGTCACAAGGACATAGTATTAAATTACATAGTATTACATTAATCTAGTCATCCCCCAATTGCTGGATTGCTCAGCTAAAATTTCACCTGTTATGCTTCAGGTCAATCTTAAATTGGATTGTCACTTTGCTTAATTGATTGTACTTCATAATTGATTGTAAAATAAATCAACACGTCATATGCAATTTACAACTTCGACCAACCAATTAACAAAGCCAAACATCAATGTTACTGGAGTAACATCCCTTCACTGTTCGACTTGTGACAATACACATTGGTCGGTCGACTGGTGGTGCGATCAGGCATTGGAAAAGATGTGTAAAGATAGCATTAAAACTGTATGTTGGGGAGTAAAATTGACTTTAAATAATACCGAAACTTTGAATAATGGAAGTGAATAATCTAGGTATTTTACATTAAATTATATAGAGAAAAAATCGGGACTGACCAATGACTTCAAATAATGCATTGGCTTCGTACAACCCCAGTTTGAATGACCGAGGTTCGACTGTATTTATAGGAGGGGGAGGGATGCGTCACTTTTCACATAGATGTGGGTTGCCATGGGGGAATCTCTGACTTCTCAGCCACTCACTGCATGTGTTCCAGTCCTTGTTAGGGCGAAAACTTTCATATGGGGAGGTTTTCCAGCTAATCTGCGGTGCGCCAGTATAGCAAGACATAAGTCTGGAGTCTTTCTCAGCAAACATCAACAATATGGCCATGACTATGTCGGTGTGAAGTAACAAAACAACAACTACAAAACAAATAAAACAGATGTAGAACATAACCATAAACATTATTTTGCAATACCTTTTTTAGCTAACAATAATTCATTCGGTTGGTTGTTAGAATAAAAATATTGGTCAAAATTGCCGGATAGGTAATCAATCATACCTCCTAAATATTTCATTCACACATGCAAATCAAACCATACACTCAAAATATGTGTAGATTATGTTCTCAGTTAAAGTCATCCACTGTATGTACTGTAGTTTTGTTTACTTCTTTTTTTTTTTTTTTACTTTTAAGCACATTACATTGACTGACTGACATTATACATGCACACCCCTTTAGTCCCATACAGATTTTTGATGACTATTAGGTAAGGTGCAGTCTTTTAGTTATGAAATGAAGATAATGCTTTGTTTTCATTTCTCCTGTCTGCAGAACATTAAACTTTTTAACCAAAAATAGTAACATTTTCCTGCTCAAAGTGAAAACTTTATGTATTTAAGAAGTTGTTGTATATAAAAAGACCTATGCAATTGTTTTTGTTGTATATGACCTCATGTTTATGCTTTATACATTGTTCTAGATTGATACAAGTGTTTATAAGTATGATGTGAGCCTATGAGCATTCTTTGTATGTAAACATTCTTTGTACGCCTTTGATAACCTACAGTTTATGAAACACATTTGCTACTTTAAATTCCTGCTTTTGTAATTGCATTCCTGATTTTGTATTAAGATTTTTTATTAACAAATACTCTTTTAAAGACTACTGTCTAACTACTAGAGCCATTTTTTTTTCTGAAACATGTCTAATTATTTTGTTATTTTGCAAATAAGTCCATTTCCTTTGTAACTTTGCAAAGAGTAATTGTCATCATTCTAAACCATTTCCATAAATTATATTAAAACTACAACATGTGTTCACATTTCAACACTACTTTTGTCCTAACCTTTTTTTGTATAAGATAAAACCACCATAGCCGCATATAGAAAAAGAATATAATTTATTAATTTACATTTTTTACTGTTCATAAGGTTTATTTGCTAGTTTGACTTTCTCGTTTGTTCTTACCTTTTTTTTTTTTCAATAAAAAACATTTGCTATAATTATTCCCATTTGTGTTGTTTGTTATGAACAGTCCAATCACAAGAGTTTGTCATAATAAAATAAGGAAAGTTTTGCCACCCCAGAAATGCAGTTTGTTTGAAAATAATGTCACAAAAGTAATGACTAATGACTACTGTCTAACCATTTTAACTTAATTTTTAAGCACTGAACACTTCAGTGCTTGCGGTGCTTTGATTTAATCTCCACACTTGCAGTTAAATTTTACAA
The DNA here is from genome assembly GCA_007844125.1 of Sinonovacula constricta. Classification (NCBI taxonomy): domain Eukaryota; kingdom Metazoa; phylum Mollusca; class Bivalvia; order Cardiida; family Solecurtidae; genus Sinonovacula; species Sinonovacula constricta. The sequence goes on from CM017560.1 coordinate 18,104,225, forward strand.
ATACTCACTTTCATTTATAAACTTACCATCCCAATGCTCAGTTGACTGTAAAACCATAAATTGACTAATTTGGTACAATGGTTATAAAATAAGTGTCACCTGCAAAAAAGTGAGAGTTAAATATGTGTGTTAAATGGTATGAAAGATAGTGTTTGACTATTGATTAAGCATGTCAAAGATTAAGTAAGTTGACCATAATTAAAGCATACGTAAACTTGTATTCTTTTAAATGTCAAGAGTAACTTTGGCCATATTTAAATCTTAGGCTGACTGGTAGAGTGATATGCGCATAAAACATACAGATAATACGGACAGATTAACAGCTAAGACAGTTAAGGCAAATTAAAACAGTATTATAGAAGGTGCTATACTTGATGTGCGAGCTTTGTCATCCCGAGCTGTGTAGGATTGACAGTCGTGAATTCTGATAGGATCCCCAATGGTTTATAGTGACATCACTTGTTTTGTTTGTTCAAGCCTTTAAAAATTGATCAGAGGGTAGAAAAATGTATGGGCATGTCTGTCTATCTAGACATTTACCTATATACCTATATATTTTTTATATACTGCTTTGTTTTCTCATTAACATGTTAAATAAACAGATAATTCTTTTCTTTCCTTTTCATGACCTGTGCCTGTTCCTTCAACAATAGGTAAGTACAATTGGAGTTTATCTTTAACTTATTGTTCAGAGTTGTGCCACTAACCACTTTCTATTGCTGCACAAGCTAAAACCCAAGGGAAAGAACTTCCTGCTTGGAGCTGTCTGATCAGGATCTGCACTGTTTGCTACTCAGACTCTGTTTATAAGTATATCAACCCTGACATGCAACATATATAATATCTTAGTAAAAAATTAAGAGAATTTAGCATGGGTTTTAACAAAATGTAGCAAGCTGAGGATAACAGATCTCAATTTGTTACAAAAAAATAATGACTAACAGAATGGTAAGACCAGCTGGTGTATATTGCATATAAATTGGGATAATGAGGTCATTTTAAGTATCATGGCTAACTTTCAGAGCCATGGAAGTCTAGTGAATAAAATGCTAGGCTCCTGAAGGGAAAGCCCTGAGTTCAAACTCTGAGGCCAACCATACCATGTCAGTCAGCAAGATTTTACTGCACATTGTACAAGTTACTCAGTACAGTACCTGGGACTACTGGTTCTACCCAGGAAGTGACAAGTAAAGAGGGATTTGTATAAGTGGAAAGATTTTGTTTTCCAATCAACTACATAAAAGTTATGTTCCAACGATGGTTTGAGTGCTTCTTCAAAACAAGGAGATGGTATAAATGAACATTGAGAACTCACTGGACCTCTGCTTTTACATTTTGTCTTTAATCTAGGCAAGTTACACATACACTTGGCACTTACAAAAATATCATGTATCTTCAAGTTTAATGATGTTCTTTTATTTCAATGTATTAATCTGTTTGGAAGCAATACACTACTATTTTTCGTATCTTTTACTGTACAAGTTATATATAGGAACAGCAAGTTAAGCATTTTTATCAACATTTTCTATTGGAAGTGTGTAGTAGGGATGTGGTGTTATAATGATTCAACATCTGAGTGGAACCTTGAGTTGTTCAAGTAGAACCTTGAGTTGTTTGAGTGGAACCTTGAGTTGTTTGAGTGGAACCTTGAGTTGTTCGAGTAGAAGTTTGAGGTCATGGCCAAATTATAGCTGGTAAACAGGCAGATTCCAGAAAAACACAGCTGGCAAATCATCCTACTCAAACATCGATTAATGTGTTGCATATCGGTAGTATTGAGCTTCACTGAACCTGGTAGCACAGTCAGTAGAGTGTCGGCTCTAAGTGTTGGAGGCCCTGGGTTTGATCTGGGCTGGAACATAACAAAGTTGTCAAAAATGGTAGTAGAATACATGCCAAATGTTAACATCATGCTATACATAGAGGAGGCAGCACTAGAATTAATATTCTCAAGGATGATTATTTATGAATTAACAGTTTAGTGTCTGTAATGATAAAGTCAATGATGTGCAAAAAGCTTTTAATGATTAATGATTTACCTTATGCATGGTGGTATACATTACTTATGCTTATTTAAAAGATATACTGAAACACAAACAAAATTGGGGAAAATGAAAAATCAAGATAAAGCATTGTTTGTCAAACTAAGACATGTGTTCAGAATATAAACGTACATACAAAATCAATGACATGAAAAGTCTTGTAATGTAGTTTGTAATGTTTGTAAGTCTTCAACATCTGTCATCTCGTGCATTGTTGAATATATTTGTGATGCTATGAATTCTATACATCTATGCTTTTTTGTTATGTACATAAACTGTTTTAATTTCTGCTATTATATCAAATTCATATTAAAAATCCAACATAAAACATCGCTATCTGGGAGAGGAAATTACTGTTGTTTTTTTATGACTAGTGTTGTTTTATTGATCCTGCAGCATTTACTGACACTAGGCAACATTTGTTAAAGATGTCTGCATGTGCAAAACAAACTCAATGAATTCCAGCCGGTTTGTGAATGATTGGTGTGTCAAACGAGTCTGTATTTCTACAGCAGAATGTGAGACATGCAAAAATGTTATCACAGATGTACCATAGATATGCTGAACATACTCTCCATGTTTGATTTAAATTTTGATTCTAGTATGGAATTTAAAAGATCTGTGCAGTTTTGATTCTAGTATGGAATTTAATAGATCTGTGAAATGATGTAAAGCCAGGATATGACAAAAACAATTGCAGTGATTGTTTTGTTTTAATTTCATTTGAAATTAGGTTTTATTTCATAAAGCACATATGTTAAGGATATTTAGTAGAACTGAAGCACGTTATACTCATATAGGTGTATGCAAGTCTGTTGATGTAAATACTACTTAATTACTTTTATTAATGTTGTTTTATTGGAATTCTATAAAACAAAGATGAAATGTACATTTACAACAATAGTATTACATATCATTCTATTGCTAGTTAAAGTGTTTTATGTACAAAAGCTATACAACTGATCCCTAGTTCAACTGCTGTACAAATTTCCATGGCAACAGTTCACTTGATCGGGAGAAATATGACAAGGAAAAGAGGTATGATACCTGTTACTGTAACTGTAATATTATCTAAAGTTGACATGATATTCTGAGAATAAAAGGCCCCTGGATGGCTGAAAAATTGTTGGTTGAATGTAACACCTAATAAATAAAATGGCCTTCTAAAAATATAAGTGTGAGGATCACAGACTTCCTTATATCTAATGATGAACTGTTCTGTCCATACTTTGTATTTTACATTTCACTTTTGACACTTTTTGTTATATGAAGTCATGGTATTGTATGACGTCATTATACATCATCGCTTGGGCTGTTTCAAACAACTCTCATTTGGAATTTTTAGGTTGTCAAGGCTTTTATATACTGTACATTTTGTACATATGTTGATAGTTTATGTTATTGCTAGTTATTTTGTCTGTATATTAGTTCATTTGATCTCTTTTAAATTCCAATGAAGGTGCTTACTGTTAGTTGTCTCACTTTGATGGGATATTTTTATTAACACTGTTTGTTTGATAGAAAAACTTTCAGGAAGTGCGATGGTTGGAGTGCTCCACAAACCAGGTTTAAGCACCCCAGTCAGTCCTTTTGCTGACTGACCGTTCCAAGAGGGGTAACTGCTGGTTTTTCTTTTTGTGTGTTATGTCTCGTCTCTGTGTTTTTTGTCACGTTTATATTTACCCTGTTTGCCTTGGACTAGAGGTAGTTTAGATATAAATATGTGTGGTTATTTTGATAATACCTTTTCTTATTTACCTTTCCTTGCCCTGATTGATCAGGCTAAGGCATAAAGCATACATCCAGATCAGCCCTCTGCGCCCTGGAGTTGTCTGATCAGGATCTGCACCATTTGCTGCTAAGTCTCTAGCAATACGTCTAGTAACATTTGAATATAGTTTATTGCTAGTTTTTTTAATCAGAAACAGAGTTCTCGCTTGAGCAGTGCTGTTATGTAGGTTCTTCTCATGTGAAACTGACTTAAGTAACTGTGTAACTTTATACATTGAATATACATTGAATCCTTGTCATGCTACATTTTATATTTACATATAGGAGTTATTACCTTTGTCAACTAGCATGGTTAGAAACGATGCAGTTTACTAGGGAATCATTAGCAAACAGTTGAGATCCTGATCTCTTAGGTCTCAGAGGGAACCAGCTGGTCTTGATTTGTACTCTTTGTCTAGGCAGGATCAACAGGTGATTAACTATTGATTGGTGCTATACAGTTCAAATGTAGAGCCGTCTTTTTATATTCACACTAAAAGTACACAATGTTTGTCCAGTTTTTAGTCCTAAGTTAGCTTTTGACCTTAATGACCAAGACTTATTGTTAATTATTACATAAATTATCTGAAGTGATTAAGCAGCCAATAGTTCAGCTCCGGATCAGACAACTCCCAGCAGAAGCTGACACATCTGGATCTACACTGTTAGTCTAAGCCTGATCAAGCCATGCTTAGCAGACAAAGGGTTATCTTGGCTTGTTATCCGTGACCTTCAGGTTGTTTCCAGAGTTAATATTGATGGGGATGACATTCTTCCAGCACATGGCCCAGTTTCTGAACAGAACTAGATCTACTTAATGATCAGTGCAGAAAGGTGACTACTGTATTATTGAGACACTGGGCAGAAGTTACTTCCCTTTTCATAATACAGAACTGATTAAAGTCTTCATATGCAGACAGAATTAAAGGGTGACTTCAGACACATACTTTCATCAAAGTTAAGGAAATGAAAAATATTTTTATCTGTTTATCTATAAGTTTTTTTTAGATCACTCTTTATTCTGAACCAAATACTTTTGAAAAAGGTAAATCTGTTTCGATAGAGAGTTTATATAGCAATACTTGTATAATTAGACTTGTTGTGTTTTCCACTACATCATCCTAGTGTAACCAATGTCAGCTTGAAGCATTATAAATGCTGTTCAAAAATATGACAGGTATTAAGCACTAGATTTAAAGCAAGTTTTGGTTGTTGTTTTTACAGTAGCACTGAAGAGCACAGTAATTAGTTTTATGAAATTATGAAACATACAGTAGCATAATAGAATAGCACAATAGTAGGTTTTATGAAATTTATTATGAAATATACTGTAGCAAACAGCTAGTTCTTATCCATGTATTTGGCAAAAGTTTCAATGAAAACAAGTTTATACTGATTTATTCAGCAAATGTTTACATTCGTTCTGCTTTAATTTTTTCCACATATTATAAATTTCATAATGTATTACCCTGCATGAATGACAAGGAAATTTTACCTGCCCCGCATGACATTTACTTGCTGTCATTGACAGGGACTACCTTTTTCTTTCAACCTTGGTTCAGATTCTCCAAACTATGACCTTGTTTTTATGACCAGATAATATTCTGTGACACATACGGATGTTGTATGAAGATTGAAGCATATCGTAACTTAGCACTTTATCTGGTGTACACCATTAATTGGTTTGTCTGATACACAGGAATTAATATAAAAATAGTAGAATGGGTCTTTAACAACAGCAGAACCTGGTGTTATTGTTTTAGACAAGATGTGGCTTATATTTGCGATAATATGTGAGGCCATTTGCAAACACTGGATTTTTTGTTTACTTTATGTTTTTTTTTATCAGCAAACAGCAAACCCACAAGTTGTTTTGGGGGATACGTTCTCACAAAATCTTTGGTTATTATTTAATGATGTTATGAAAATGACACTGTATAAATAAAATTAACTGTCTTTAGATAACTGAATATGTGTTGGTAGAATGTTCAGCATAACAAAAGTAAATATATACTTTCTCTGTTAGCGTAGAATCAAGTGTGTAATACATTCATAAACTTTAAATTAACCATTCCCTTGATAAAGGTTAAAGAATTCATATTGTTATTTACTTAAAAAAGTCATCAGATCCATGTTAGACAGCTGCTGGCCCCTTTTTTTGCTTGAGTTCAAATCTTGGTCAGGTAAAAAAACTTTCATGTTCCCTATTTTATTTTGTTTTATCTTCCACTTCCAGCTAGCTTGCAGTGGTCCCGCCCAGACATTTGTCTGGGATCTTCCTCCCACTTGTGTCACTGAGATGTAGATGTAAAAAATAACAACATCAGAATAAGGGAAGCTTCATTTGTCAACAGTATATATCCTTGTTATCAGACCTTTCAAGCTCTAAATCAGTGGCTTCAAGGCCCATGGCCTTGATCAAGCATACCTGTCTGAAAAGATGTCACTGTCACATATATAATATCCTGCTATATTTGAAATAAATAATACAAAATAGATCAATTATTACCCACAGTAGGGTATCTGAAGATGTTGCCAGAGACTGTAGCAGGTTGTTCAAATCCTGATCAGACATATCCTACTGAAACACTATTTACCTGAGTCTGTTCATTTAAATCTCTGCTGACTAAAGTGGTGTTGGACACATGTGAAAATAAAAAAATCATAAAAATCATGAAGAAAAAAAAAGTTCATTTAATTAAAGGTTCTATTTTTTGTTGTCAATTAAAACCCCAAATATTACCATTTTATGAATCACAGAGCTGCAGCGATATGCCCTTTTTACGATATGGCATATATCACCTGTTTATCTCCTGATATCACCTGTTTATCTCCTGATATCACCTGTTTATCTCCTGTCTATGTCTCAATCAGCTTTTCTGTGTTACAATACATTTTGATCAAAAGTTGTTACACAAGCCCATTTAGAATTGTCATTTCACTGTTTTGTTTTCATCTTTGCTGATAATAACATAAAAAGGCCTTAACGTAATGCAAACAAGTAAAGCTAGCATAAAACTATAATTAGTTTTATAGTTTTATTTTGGAACAGCACATCTTGTTCTTAAACATCACATGTAAGAATGTGGGTTGGTAGCAAACAATTGATGTTACATTGTATGTATAATCTCCTGTATGTTGCAATAGTGCAATAGACCATTATCTACTCATCCCTTTTAGATTACTCTTCACCTGCAATGTTTCTGATAATGTTTAATCATTCTAAGTAATTCTATTATGGTCTTTAAGGTTTATTTAATAAACTTGACAATATTTTCACTAAATGGTAAAATAAAAAACAACTATCATAATATCCTCAGGTTTGGATATTTTTCATTATAAAATATCTAATTAATATTTCATGTATGTGGAAGAAAAAAAATCTTAAAATGTCCAATAAATGTTGATGATCATTTACAGTAACATATTATTGTGTCTTTTCAGTGGAAAAAGGTTTGTTTTTAGATAAAGCTTGAGGTATATAGTCTAGTTTGATTGCTGAGCCAGCAGCTCATTGTTCACATCCATCTTAATTATGGCATTGAATAGTCAATTATGTTTTTGTAACATCATTAATTAAACCTTTGTTTGCTGGAAACATAATGTAACCCAATGTCATAAACTACACACCTTCCCTTTATTAAATGTGTTTCCAGCAAGTAAAAGCTTAATGAAAAAAATTTGTTCCTGTTTATATGATTCTGAATCTAAATGTGTTCATCATCTTAAGGCCATAACTTCATGAGGGCCTGGGGGTGCCCGTGGCATAGAGGTAGAGTAACCTCCTCTTACTGCTTATCCTCTCACCACAGGGTTCGAGTCCAGTCCGAAAGACGTAATGTGGGAAAGTCTTCCAGCTGACTTGCGGTGCACCTGTGGTTCTACCCAGACATGTGTCTGGGGTCTTTCTCCTCCAAAAAGCTGGACTTTTTTATAATGGTCGTAATCAGTTGCTGCATTGTATTTTAAAAAAACAAACAAAACAAACAAACAAACATTTATAAGGGTCTGTTTTATTATTAAACTTTTGGTGAAGTTATAATGTGTAAAATCAACTCTGTTAAAGGAAACTCTCCACTCCTTGATTAGATTTTGGATCAATTCTTTAATGCAGAGTTCTGTTCTTTTTAATTCCTGTGAAATCTAGTAGTTAACGAGGTGGGTTAATGTATTTCCTTGTTGCATTTGACTAATGAAAATCAATACATGTAGTGTAAAGTTGTTAACTGAATAACAGAAAATGTCTGTACTAGTGCTAATTAAAGTACATCAATCCATTTATTTCACAGAAAATAATTTTACAATTTTTTTTTTATTGGAATTCTAATCTTGCACTTTTGTAGTTTAAAAGTAAATATTGCATTATAAAAGACTGTGTACCACTTTGCTTATCGATTTGCCATTTTTTGAAGCACCACATGGGTTACGCAAATTTTGTTCTCACATTTTAGTGCTGTACATGTTTAAACTACAATCCTTAAATTGTTTCCATTTGACTTTGGTTTTATTACCTAAGGGAAAATTGACATTTGTGACAATGTCATAACAAATAGTTCACCTTAAGCCATAATTGAAGGCCAATTATTCGAGCATATTTTTCAGCTCATTATAAGTCAGTGCTCTCACCATAAGGGTTTCTGTTCCTTGGATTTTCCTCATTGTTATGCAGTGGATAAATAATTTGGTTGTTTTTTACATAAAAAAGATGCCTACATCTATGCTGCTTTTCTTGTTTATATATTAAAAATACCAGTACTTGGCATTTGCAAAAACCAGAGTGTATTGTAGTGCTATCTACCTAGCTTCATGTTCCATGTTAGTTAATAGGTATTTAATGGGCCACATGTTACCACTTTTAGTATAAATATGTTCAGAAATTAATGATATGCATAAAGATAGCCTGCTGTTGAATTAGAACTAAATCTTAGCTTGCTACATTTTGTTGATTTACCATACTAAATGTTTAGTGTTTGCTTACAGAAACTTGTGAATGAAACTATTGACATATTGTTAGAGACTCAGTAGAGATCAGACAGCATCCAGTATGATCTGGCTGATCCATAGAAACTCAGTAAAGATTAGTGTGGATAGAGATCAGACAGCCTTCAGCATGATCTGGCTGATCCATAGAGACTCAGTAAAGATAATAGTGTGGATAGAGATCAGACAGCCTTCAGCATGATCTGGCTGATCCATAGAGACTCAGTAAAGATTAGTGTGGATAGAGATCAGACAGCCTTAAGTATGATCTGACTGATCCATAGAGACTCAGTAAAGATTAGTGTGGATAGAGATCAGACAGCCTTCAGCATGATCTAACTGATCCATAGAGACTCAGTAAAGATTAGTGTGGATAGAGAGCAGACAGCCTTCAGCATGATCTGACTGATCCATAGAGACTCAGTAAAGATTAGTGTGGATAGAGATCAGACAGCCTTCAGCATGATCTGACTGATCCATAGAGACTCAGTAAAGATTAGTGCGGATAGTGATTAGACAGCCTTCAGCATGATCTGACTGATCCATAGAGACTCAGTAAAGATTAGTGTGGATAGAGATCAAACAGCCTTCAGCATGATCTGACTGATCCATAGAGACTCAGTAAAGATTAGTGTGGATAGTGATCAGACAGCATCCAGCATGATCTGGCTGATCCATAGAGACTCAGTAAAGATTAGTGTGGATAGTGATCAGACAGCATCCAGCATGATCTGGCTGATCCATAGAAACTCAATAAAGATTAGTGTGGATAGTGATCAGACAGCCTTCAGTATGATCTGACTGATCCATAGAGACTCAGTACAGATTAGTGTGGATAGTGATCAGACAGCCTTCACATGATCTGACTGATCCATAGAGACTCAGTAAAGATTAGTGTGGATAGAGATCAGACAGCCTTCAGCATGATCTGACTGATCCATAGAGACTCAGTAAAGATTAGTGTAGATAGTGATCAGACAGCATCCAGCATGATCTGGCTGATCCATAGAGACTCAGTACAGATTAGTGTGGATAGTGATCAGACAGAATCCAGCATGATCTGACTGATCCATAGAGACTCAGTAAAGATTAGTGTGGATAGTGATCAGACAGCATCCAATATGATCTGACTGATCCATAGAGACTCAGTAAAGATTAGTGTGGATAGAGATCAGACAGCCTTAAGTATGATCTGACTGATCCATAGAGACTCAGTTAAGATTAGTGTGGATAGAGATCAGACAGCCTTCAGTATGATCTGACTGATCCATAGAGACTCAGTAAAGATTAGTGTGGATAGTGATCAGACAGCTTTCAGCATGATCTGGCTGATCCATAGAGACTCAGTAAAGATTAGTGTGGATAGAGATCAGACAGCCTTCAGCATGATCTGACTGATCCATAGAGACTCAGTAAAGATTAGTGTGGATAGAGATCAGACAGCCTTCAGCATGATCTGACTGATCCATAGAGACTCAGTAAAGATTAGTGTGGATAGAGATCAGACAGCCTTCAGTATGATCTGACTGATCCATAGAGACTCAGTAAAGATTAGTGTGGATAGAGATCAGACAGTTCTCAGCATGATCTGGCTGATCCCTAGAGACTCAGTAAAGATTAGTGTGGATAGAGATCAGACAGTCCTCAGCATGATCTGGCTGATCCATAGAGACTCAGTAAAGATTAGTGTGGATAGAGATCAGACATCCTTCAGCATGATCTGGCTGATCCATAGAGACTCAGTAAAGATTAGTGTGGATAGAGATCAGACAGCCTTCAGCATGATCTGGCTGATCCATAGAGACTCAGTACAGATTAGTGTGGATAGTGATCAGACAGAATCCAGCGTGATCTGACTGATCAATAATAAACACCATTTGACTAAATCCTAACTTGTTTATATAGCAGGCTAAGAATACTGAACAGAATACAGAACTATTTGTTAATATAGGCCACTTGCTCACAACAATATTACTTACAAACTTTATACATGATAGAGTTCTGTCTTCACAATAACTGGAGTAAAAGTCATTAACATTTTTTATAATGTTCGGATAGCAATGATGAAGATACAGTAATCTGATAGCATAGATGGCATCGGATGGGCAGCCATCTGTCACAGGTGTTTCGCCCCATTAGCGCTCAGTACATCCTTGAGATGGAGGGGCAGGTAGTATGATTAGTTGCTACAATGTCTTCATTGGCTGCCAGCTTTGAGCATCTGAAGATCAATTTTGACTTAAATACTTTAGAGTTTTCAAACAGAATTTTCAAATACCTCTCAGGATTCCAATTAGTTTTAAAATACATATATTTAGGACCTGTGGCTTTAGAAACCCATTTATTTGAAAAACAGTAATGAAAGACAAATTAACCAGGATGCCCATCTTTTATGAATGTAAAAGGTATAAAACTTCAAGGTGGAAGACTCCAGACACAGATCTGAGTAGACAAACACACTGCTTGAGAGCTGAAAGACTTGCTTCATCTTATTAACTTTTAAGAGGACTCAAAAGACTGCAGCATGCACATTCTATTCTATTCATACTAAACCATACTATGTGTATATATATATATATATATATATATATATATATATATATATATATATATATATATATATATATATATATATAAATGAAAATGAAAATACTTAATGCAAAACCCACAAGAAAGATAACTTATAGTTCTGATCTTTTTCAGAAATAAATGATAGGTTGTGTTTTATTTTCTGGACAGGAGGTTACACCCACGTCCCCACAAACAGCTCCCCCCAAAAAACCCACTGCCATCTATGTCCCACCAAGTGCTGAGCTGACACCTGTCTGTGAAGATTAATTGTCTCAGGCCAGGGTGATGGGAGGGTTAAGTTTTTATCTCTGGACAGTATGTGCCAACTCATGTCCAGAGCTGGTCATAAATGCCCAATGTTCTTGCAGTCAAATATCTTGGTTGCTCTCTGTATATCTTGTCAACGTCATCCAGTAGTTAAGATGACATAAAAAGACATGTTAGTGCAGGAAAGTTAAAAATTAGGACTCCTGTTTTTCAAGGTTAAATAGTTTGTTTTTTTTCAGAAGCTTTGCTACTCAGTTTATTAAGCTATTGTCGACAAACTTTTATATCCATATCATCTTTCAATATGTCAGTAGCTACTGAGACCTAGCTTTTATATCCATGATAGTTTAGACTTTAGTCCTGGCTTTTATGTACATTTCAGTCAGGGTCTAGCTTTTATGTCCAAAACATAGACCTAGCTTTTATGTTCAGAGCAGTTGAGGCTAAGCTTGTTTTTCAAATATGATGTGGCCTACCTTTTTTAGCTCACCTGAGCTTATGGTAAGGGTTAACTATTGAGATGGGCCACCACCGGTGTTCAGCAGCATGCATCCGTCAACATTTTTAAACGACATCTCCTCTGAACTGCTGGGTCATATTCAGTCAAACTTTCTCGCAAGCTTAAGTTGGCAGGAGGAAAGAAAAGTTGTTTGAATAATTTTGATCCGTCAAAAAACATGGCTGCCAGGCGCATGGCGATTTTCCGTATAAGGCTATATAGGAAAACTTAGAAAATCTGATTGTTAGAAACTTCAAGACCTAGAGCCTTGATATTTAGTATACCTTGGGTCGGCCTGTATTAAGAGAGGTCATTTGATTTTGATCCATCAAAAAACAATGCTGCCAGGGGTGTGGCCATTTTCCATATATGGCTATATATGAAAACTTTGAAAATCTTCTTGTCAGAAACTACAAAAGCTAGAGCCATGATAATTGGTATACTTGTTACTTGGGTGTTTCTGTATTAAGTATGGTTCAGAACATTTTGATTTGTCAAAATAACATGGCTGCCAAGGGTGTAGCTATTTTCCCTATATGACTATATAGGAAATCTTTGAAAATCTTCTTGTCAGAAACCACAAGTGCTAGAGCTTTTATATTTGGTTTATCCATACTTTGTCTGGACAGTCTTAGGCCAAGTCCTGGTTTTTTCATCTTAAGCTTTTGGAATTCATCATCTCTTTTCTCCCATGGTACTGTCATCTCTACTTATGTGAAGAGCTTTGGATTTGTTGACCGTATGACAATAACTATTGTACGCACACAAAGGACAGGTAGACTAATCAGTCACCTTCCACTGGTGCAGGTTTGCATTAGATTTGGAAGCAGGTCATTTACAACACAAAAGAGGAAACTCAACTGAAGTAGCACATATGTTTACAGCACTTTGACAGGACAGTTTTCTAGTTGAAATATTCCTCTTAGTCTATGATCCTTGTGCTCCCATTTGGACTGCCTTCGTTGACCAGGCCTCCTCGCCTATCTTTCTGGTTTCCTCCTGCACTATCTGTCTCTTCTCTGGGTATATTGCTTTCTCCCATCAAGTTGTTAGTTTGAACTCTTCTGACTGCCTAGCCTTTCACTGTATTTTCCCGCCCCATTCAGGCACTAAATGTGGGAAGGTCTCCCAGCTTACATGCCGTGCACCGGTGGTTCTTAGAAAACATTTGTTTATGGTCTTCCTCCACCAATATAGCTGGGCGTAGCTGTAATGACCATAATTGGTCACTTTTATTTATTCAAAAAATGAAACTTGTGCCAAGGCCTTTCCATCCTATGTGTGTCAATCAGGGGTGTGATTTTTCCACGGAAATGCTTATTTCAGCGGATTAGGGGCGGCCACAGACCATTTCTGCTATTCGCGTAAATTTGAGGAGAAAATGTTAGCAGGGAGGGGAGGGGGACAGGGGGGAAGCGGTCACCTCGGAATCGGTCAAAGTTCCTCAGTTGCGCGACAAGCGACCGACTAGATGACAGAATTTCCCAGGGAACATCGTCTGGCGTAGACAAAAACACGATTCAACTTAACAAGCTGAACGATTAGGAATGTGCAATTGCATTGGTTGTTACCCAATTGTTCATCCAGTTAGAAAATTTGTCTCGGCGGCAACAAGCAAAAGTCGAGAGGACAGAATCCGAGGTAAACCAATTGGAGTAGACAAACAATGTGAACACCTCGGATAATTCACGAATCATCCCAAGGATGAAATTACCCGAGGAGTTCCGACTGGTGGACACGATTAAACTTATGATTTGTAACCTGCGATTACATTGATTGTTACCCGACTGTTCATTTAATCAGAAAAGCCGTAGCTCAGCAATAACGCATCTAGTTAAGTTTTGATGGTGACTGTTTACAACTAGAAAATTATAGTAGTAAAGAAACCCGAAAATGTCACAGATTATTGAACATAGGGACGATTCTCACTTGGCAAGAGATGTAGATGCGGAATGTAAAAACAAATTCAGATAGGAATGGTTAGAAAGTGTAATTTAACTTGATGGTATTCGTTTAGCTATTTCCAATTTATCAGAAAGATCAACAGGTCTGGAAAGTGTATGTGTATTCTTTGTGAGAAAACCATATCGTATGGGTCTTGAGGACATGTTGCTCTTCTTAGGTTCTATAGTAAAATACTTTGGTAAAATAAAACTTTTGTGGACTTAAGAATTTCCGAAGTCCAAAAAAAACATGCATCTTCTTTGTGGGTGTGCTTGGCCTTTGCTAGTCATCTCTTGTCAGTCACATTGTTGTATATGTATTATGACTTCACATAATACATATCCATGTAAATATGCTGGATTGTTTAGAGAAATGCTAATATTTTTTTTCCTTATGGATTAGTCTTTTTTGTTGTTCATGACATTGTTTAATATATGCCCACACTTTTATGTAGTTCATGGGTTCTAATTCTTGTCATCTCCTATGTTCCAAACTTTACTTACAGTGAACAGCTTTAAAGAGTTTTAAAAGCAAAAGATAGATTTTACTCTGTTTGAATTCATGTTATATTTGATAGTATTAAGCTAAATATATACCCTGAAATGTCTATGGCAAAAAACTTTTTAATGGCCAATTTTAGTGAAATTTTGAAAAAGAAAATAATACTTTTTAGATATATCTATATATTATATGTTGATAATTTTATTTTTCTCATAGCACACATTTTATTAGTTGTAAGTAAATAAAGAAGGATAAAAAGCTATGATCTTTTTATATTTAGCTGCCCATCTTTTAATAAAGAGAAAGATAAAATATGGTATAGGGATTTTGAAGAATGGGGTCTCTGGAAAAATTTAAGACCACTTCCTTTAAGCTGAAAATAACTTTTTTCGGGGACTTTGCTCCCTGATCCCCCATAGGGGCCTTTCCTCTTGACCCCATTCCTAATGCGGCCCCTAAATCCCTGGCCGAAAATTTTCCTCCCTTTTCGTATCTGACCAGTCCCACCCCTGGTCAATGCCACAATGTCCTGGTGTCTTAAGACTGTTCTCTGCTTGCTCTACAGATAAGCTTACTGAACATTTCCTTCTTATATGGACCTCAATGCCCCCATCACTTATCTTATTGTCTAAGGTTAAGCAAAGTAATGCATAAATAAAAACAATCAAAGGCAAAGAAGTCTGCTAAATGCATTCAAGCCCTTTTAAACAACATTATGTGTGTGGTGTGTACTGATTACAGTATCTACAGTAGATTCAGTAATGCAACACTCTGGGATACATCTTGTGTTCCACTGCTGAGCAAGGATAGGTTTGACCTTGGGAAAAGTGCAGATTCAGATCATCTAGCTCCCACCGGGAACTCTCTCTGACCTGCAACTACACTTTTTGATGCTAAGTCTCTTAATATGTTTTCATATGCATGAAGGTTTGTTGGCAAATAAGTAGCATTAAGGAAGGGATTTTTACAAATGGCAGATTACCGGATTTTCTCACTTATAAGACATCGATTTTTCCTCAAAATTTCATGTTCAAAGTGAGGGGCTCGTCTTATAGGCGGGGTCTAGTGACCTGGAAAAAAGTTTTTACGTTGTTTTAGGGCAAAAACATACCACAAAAACTTGTAAGCGGTTATGAAATGACCCGACGTGTCATCATTATTGACTGCTGATAATTTTCCTGAACTGAACTTTGAATTCTGTCGGTCAAGGATTTACTATCACACATACATTTCCCTTTGTTCTGCATGAAACACGGCTTTTTATCTGTCAGTAAACAATGAAACAAACTTTCAACTTCTGTCTGCTACATACACCAGGCTGTAATTTACTTGGTGTTTCTGTGTAGACTTTCCTCATTACACAGGTCAAGTTCACTGACTCTGAGATAAGCTGTTGTCAAGGTGATATAGATCGGAGCAGTTTGACAGTGAGAGAGTCAGCAATTTGTTTTCAAAAGCAGCTACCGATTTCATTTCTCCACGAAATTATTGATTGGTGGCATGTACAGAAAGATAGTGCACTGATCCCAGATATATTGTGTACTGTCATACCAGACTTGGTGACATAGATAAAAGAAATTAATGTCATGTCACCACGCGCTACAGGATAGCAGTGCAGCTGAGACTTGAAACATCCCGTAACGTATGAAAATTACAGTCACTTTTTACCAATTAACCCTTTTGTTGAGTCGGCATGACTGGTCGATGCCCCTGTTCATTTTTTATAAGAGGGTCGAAGCCGAAACTGCCAATTTCACTGGTGAAGTAGGGGGCCCGTCTTTTAAGCAAGTAGTCTTATAAGGGAGAAAGCATGGTAATTGTTAACCCTTAACTACATTTGCTATATTGACATGCAGAGATGCCTTGACATATTACTAGAGATTCTGCAGCAAAAAAGTGAAGATCCTGCTTAGACAAGCTCCCAGCAAGAAGCTGGCTGATCTGGATCTTCACCTTTTGCCAAAGATCTGTAGATATGTGCACAGCAAGCTAAGAGGTAAATGGAGGCAACTAATGCATAAAACATTATTTTGTAAGTATAAATATTTTGCTAATAAATGTTAGCACAATCACTTGCTTTAAACCACTTGAATATGGATGATACAGATGAAAGCAGCAACAAACATATGTAGCTCATAAAGCCATAAAAATACACTCTTCTAATTTTGATTCTATTTTGTAGAGATTTAAGAAATTATATAAATTTGATGAAAAAGGTTGGCTAGATACATTTTGTTTAAATGCCTTTTTTAAGAATATCCATGATTTGGGAACATACATGTGATTAAAATACAGAAATGTTTAGTTGAGCTACAGATGGAATTAGGTCCTTAATTAAGGAAATAATTATATAGACCTTATAAAGAACATAGGTATCTTAATAAGTTAATTCCACTATAGAGCAACTTTTCTTTTCTTTTATTCATCCTGATCATTACACCTTATTTATGAGTGATCATTAGACCTTATTTACAAGTGATCATTATACCTTATTTATGAGTGATCAATAGATCTCATTTACGAGTGATCATGAGACATTATTTATGAGTGATCATTAGACCTTATTTATGAGTGATCATAATACCTTATTTATGAGTGATCATAGGACCTTATTTATGAGTGATCATTAGACCTTATTTATGAGTGATCATTAGACAATTATGAGTGGCAAACCGTCCTCCATTTTGCAGTTCCCTTCTTGCAAGTATGCATGTTTTGTTCAGGAGATGTTTTTAAATACACTGCAGCAATACAGTTGTGGTCATTATAGCAATGTTCTAGCATTTTTTGTAGAGGAAAAACCATAAAAATATCTGGTTAGAGCCCGAGGCATATTACACATTGTCCAGGAGACCTCCTTAGTTAAACCCTTACCATGACATGGTCTTGAACCCATGCAATATAGGCTGACGAGTAACAAGTTGGTGACTCCACCCATTTATGTCCTCTGAAGAATATTACAGCTGATAAGGGATGCAGGGTTATTTAATAGAATATTACAGTTGTTAAGGGATGCAGGGTTATTTAATAGAATATTACTGTTGATAAGGGATGCAGGGTTATTTAATAGAATATTACAGTTGATAAGGGATGCAGGGTTATTTAATAGAATATTACTGTTGATAAGGGATGCAGGGTTATTTAATGGAATATTACTGTTGATAAGAGATGGAGGGTTATTTAATAGAATATTACTGTTGATAAGGGATGCGGGGTTATTTAATGGAATATTACTGTTGATAAGGGATGCAGGGTTATTAAATAAAATATAACAGTTGATAAGGGATGCAGGGTTATTTAATA
Source organism: Sinonovacula constricta (assembly GCA_007844125.1). Lineage (NCBI taxonomy): Eukaryota > Metazoa > Mollusca > Bivalvia > Cardiida > Solecurtidae > Sinonovacula > Sinonovacula constricta. Next base: position 18,122,102 of record CM017560.1, read on the forward strand.
GAATATTACTGTTGATAAGGGATGCAGGGTTATTTAATAGAATATTAATGTTGATAAGGGATGCAGGATTATTTAATAGAATATTTCTGTTGATAAGGGATGCAGGGTTATTTAATATTTTCTGTTCACTCTAATTTGTATACATAATTAACCATTAGCTTGGTGCATTTTTATTTACTTTACTTAAGAAATATTCTTATTTTTAATTTTTGATATCTTAATCACACAGCTCAAGCCCTTTTACTCATTTTTAATATTATATAAGAACATACAATTGTAAGTGCTTGCTGCAGTTTGTTAATTATCCTGATGAATTCTTAGTCATCTTCTTACATAAATATGCCTAGACATAATGCTAGAGATTCGGAAGCAAATAATATAGATCCTGGTTAGAAAGGTTCCAATTTTTTGATAATCTGGAACTTGCTATTTTCCGAAGTTGTGTAGCTACATTTTACACAAGCTAAGGGCTAAAATTGCCTTTATGCCTATATTCATTTGAATGATCCCCAAAGTGTTTGATTAAGATTGATGTGTTATTTAAACTTTGTTTTGTCATCTCATTAAATCCACTCTCAGTTTTTCTGTAATAAATTAACACTGTAAAACTGGATGACCCATGTTTTAAACTGAAAGTACATGTAAGCAGAGCCTGACATTTTTGTTATCTGTTAGAGATAGAAGTTAAGCTAATGAACATATAAGTATGCTTTCTGGCATGGTTCTGTCCTCATTCGTAGTCTTTTTGCTAATATTTAAGAATTTAGTATGAATTAGTATCAAGTGAAGGTAGAGGTTGTTTCTTGTACACTTTTCTATTAAGAAGCCAGAAGTAGGGGAATTGAATAAGTATGGCTTCTAAGTGCTGATTTGTACATGAAATAGACTGAGGGTTTGTCCTCCCTTACGGGATTTTTGCATTTGCAGCACCCACTAACTTTCTTAAAGAACTAGCACTCAACTAGTGATGTGATTGTCAGTGAAACAAATCATTTTAGGAAGAAGGATGCAAGATTACCTTGAATGTTTTATAAATTACCAAAGTCAATGCAGCGCATTTTGTGATTCAACAATGGCAAGTCAATGACTGTTTAATATTTTTTTTTTTCTTTTTACTGTTTTATTTTTTATAAATTAATGCACATTTATGTCCAATATGTTACGTTGTTATGTCTTTTTATTATACCAATTATACTGTTAATTCTTTCAACATTTTTGAATGTTTTCAATTCTTTGTGCCCATGTAATAATTAAACTTGTTCATACATCAAAGCATGTACTATGAATATAAAGTAGCAGGAGTGACCTGTGTGGCAGTGTTTGTGGGAAAAATTATCCCCTTCATCAGTAACAGATCATAATCTGCCTTCCTCATGAAAACTGACATTCGTTCAATATTGCAAAACTAGCATCAGATTGGTCAGTAAAGGAGACCACACTCCAAGAAACAGGGAGTGTTTTAGAAATAAGATCTACTTTAATTTGTTGGATTTCATGTCTAATTGTAGTCCTTATCAATCATGTCGAGAATGTGTCCATTTGAGACAGATTTTACTTCTATTCCTGGGATATTGTGGTTTATATTGACATCCTGCTGTATATTGCGACTCAGGCTTACTGCTGATATTTCACTTTTTTATCAAAATAGCAAGTAGTTCAGAAATACGTATAATTTGGGTGCTCAGACTGGACAGGTAGCAAGAGGTTTCATTTAAAAAAAATATGGACTTTTATTTTGTATAGGTCTGTAATGATTTTTGTTTTTTCACTCAGAAATTTATATATGTTTTAAATTTGAGACTTTCATTGCACAATTTTGACATAAGGTCCATGTGGTGACACACCACCATTATTGGATGAGGAAGATCCCAGACATTAGTCTGGGTAGAACCACCCATCTCCCCAGGTCTCCTGGAGGACCTCCTAACTATCATCCTGAATAGTGCTCATACATAAGCTGTGAGGGTCTGATGAACAATAAGTCGGCTCTTGGCCACAGGTACCCTCGTCCTCTTTGTTGCCTAATATAAGAACCAACATTTACTCAGTTTGGCTTGTCATTGCTACGAACTGAACTAGCAAAACAGACAGGGTGCATAGTGACTGACTGGTCAGCCAGTAACATTTGAGTGCATAGGTTTTCACCATGTGGGTTTAAGTCCCATTTTGATTTTGGGTGAAGGCCTTAATTTGGCAGGTCTTCCAAATGACCTGTTATGCTCCTGTGGTTCTATCCAGATATTTTTCTGGCATCTTCCTCTAACAAAATAGCTGAATGTTGCCATAACGATTATTATTGGATGCTACAATTGCATTTAAAAATCAAACAAAATTACATAAGCTCCTGCCCTAATTACACTGATACTTACACTTACACTGATATGGCTGTTTTGTTTCATGACTATGTTGAAAATATATAGCTTATATTACCAGAAACATAAAAACACCTACAAAGGATCAGAAATTAGATATCATTTTCATAATTTTATTAGCATCATATAGAAAAAAAAAGACTGTTGCTGGGTAAAAGATTGAAAAAACAACAACATTTTGTCTAGGAACACAAAAAACACTAGCAAGAAAAGAAATCATTGTTGGAGACTGTCTTGGTAGACATACAGATTCTTGGCTTCAGGATTGAGGATGCCATAGATAGAGATCGATTTAGAGGTGCCATTGCGAGAGCAAAGATTTACTAGCATTTTCACCTGGACTGCTACTCCAAAAGTGATCTTGATGATGATGATGATCATGATGTTCATGATGATCATGATGACGAAAATGTTCAATGCTAGATGTAGCCCAGTTTAAGACATTGTCACTTGTATAATCTTTACAAACAGCACTTTTCAGCATTTTGAATATTGTCTTGCATATTCAGTGAATAAGTAATGTATCTTTTAATCAGTTCCACATCTTGCATCTTTGTTGAAATATGACACAAACATGCATAATTAAATTCAGTAGACATGTTTGCTATGGAAATTCAGTCTTATAATTTGATTTCCCCCCTATAATATTATTTTCCATGGCAATGAATAATCTAGCCATCCCAATTTTTAACCCTTATAACCATGACATAAACCCAGATAGTGTATATTTAAATAGTTCCATAATAAATGACATATATCCCAAAATTCTCAAACCTTAATCGTGTGCTGTGAGTCCATATTTTAATGTCATGATACTGACAAGTACCAATAACAGAATTATATAGTTTGTACAAGAAAGCAGCACGATTAAGCAGAAAGAAAAACATCCACAATCTTCAGCTCTGTAATACTATATAACCAGTGACATGACTATGGTTAGGTAGTCTAAAACTAGGTCACTATTACATAGTCTATTTTCTTTCCCCAGTCAACAGATCTAATGTATACCAGATATATAGTTGCTTTATTGGTAGCTTAGGGCAATGATTTCCACATCAGTGGTTTAGTCTGCTCTACAGGCTGCCATAAGCTCACTGACTGTGGTACAAGTGACTGGATACAAGCACTGACACACAGTCCAATATTCCATGCATCAATGAGTTGTACAGTACAGATGAAGTTTGATCAGAGCACAGTCACATAAAGGAACACATCATCACAGAAACTAAGGCTGCTGCATGTTTCTTCAGCGTCTTAATTGCTACAGCTGCCTGTCTTGTGAGTGGGAGTACAGGTAGTCCTTAGTGTTGAATGACTATTGTCAATGGGAATCTTTGCTGAAGCTTGCCGCCAGGAAATAAAATTCTAAAAAAGATAAGGCTTAGTTGAGATTTGTTTGTGGATATCCTGCTGTGCAGTTTAGTTGTTAGATTTCTGGGGATGTTGTAGAAGACTCAGTACAAGACAGCTATCATTAGAGTATCCTTCAATCTGTGATAAACCAGGTGATTTGCTTTCTCTGATGTAGAACAATAAGTGGATTTCTGTTTTTCATGTGGATGGTATACATGAACCTGTCGGCAAAATGTGATCTGATTATCAAGAATTGGAAGCTGGTCTCCATTGTTATGTGAACATACAGTGAGATATTATTGATTGGTGGTATGTAATGGTATACTTACTAGTATTGTGACAATAAAAGAGAGGACAGTATCATTCTGTCATGTCAAAAGCAGAAGAAACATCATTCATGTGACAGGTATTTTGTTTTTAAGCAGACTTAAGTGGTATAGAGCTTCATTGGAAATGACAACTTCAGAAACTAGATACTCGTAGCCAATTCTACACTGTCTTTGAGGAAACTACTTCTGCATATTGAATCTTCTCTTGCAGCCTCATGGAAACTGCTGATATATGCTGAATATTAAGTAAAAAGGCTTGTAAAAACTACAAGTACTGCTGAAAATTGAGATTAAAGTTTTGTTAAAACTGCTGATAGATGCGGAACATTGAATTCTAAGGTTTGTTAAAACTGCTGATAGATGCTGAACATTGAATTCTAAGGTTTGTTAAAACTGTTGATTAATGCCTAACAATGGGTTTTATTGTTTGTTAAAACTGTTGATAGATGCCTGCCTAACATTGAGTTCTATGGTTTGTTAAAGCTGCAAGTAGATGCTGAACATTGATCTTTTATGTGGTCATTGCTGGCATAACTTCAATGTGCCACATCAACAAGACAGCTTTATGAGATATGAACCAAGTAATGGTTGGTCAGTTATTATGCTGAAACTGTAGACAAGTAAAGTATACCAAATCTATCTGGACAGTACAATATTGTGGAGTAACATTTGACTGCTCTAGTATGCTACCTGTAGTAAATGTTGATATACCAACTCTCCCTGGTATGTTGAAACCTGTACATTTACTGATATTGAAGGATTACAGTATACCTGAGTGTAGAAGGGACTAGCCCCAAGGTTACAATTGTTTTTATTTCCTGATATAACACTCCACTACAACACATATGTACTTTTTTGATCTTATATATAACTGTTAGATTTTTTAAGCTCAGGATTACATTTTATAAGCAAATGGAACGAGATATGGTTTTTTATGCCTAGGTTTACAGGTATATAGGTGTGTGTTTGTTTTTTGTTTTTTTGAGAAATGTTTATTTATGTTACTGCTAAGAAAACCATTACCAGGTAACAAGATTGCCTTTTTTTCTGAGAGTATACATGTTAATAATTTAAATGTTATTGATCAGCATACATGTGAACTCATTTTCAAATAATTTATACTTTAAAAGTGGGAGTCTTTCTCCAAAAGTGGGAGAGTTCACATGTATAGATCAGTAATTAGCAGTGCTGAAACTTCTCTAACAAGTCATCTCTTGTAGCAGTCTCATTATAAGCAGGCTTCTATTATTCCTTGGGACAGGTGGCTATCAACTATACTCAGTTAGCTAATACTGGACATAACCTTGAAGTGTGTTTAACCCTTCAACATGAAGTTACTTAATTGATTTAAAACTTAAGTGACCAAAATGATCAACACATGTGAATATTCTTAACAGAAACTTTTCAAAAGTGAAGTGTTAGACAGCAATGTTTTGTTAAAAGTTGATTGTTGGACCTGTGTACAGATATCCAATATGAACCTGGATTACGACAGAATGGTGATGTCACCATATAGGTTTGATCCTGACATTCCATACGAGCACTTGAAAATGATGACCTGTGCTTCAATGTGTCATGAGCCAATGTCTACTGTCAAGGTAATGAAAGATTGATTTGTGTTATTGTCAATGTTTAATTGTTGACAAATATTGTTGCTCTTGTTTTGTAAATTAAGCTGCAATCCCATGATGCAAATAGAAATAATTAAAAAAAATAATGGATGTAGTTATATAATTTAAAGGTATTATGTCAGTTAATGTATGGATAAATATGTCCATTTTTCATTCCCACAGTCATGAAAAAATATGGCATTTTTTTGTAAATATTTTAATTAAAAAAATAAAAGTTATTGACATGCTATAATTATTACTGGTATTTTGTAAACTTTTCATTTGATTGTAGAAGTTTCTTTAAATAACCCATTGTAGTTATTTGGTACTTTTGTGTGTGTCTGAGTTTTGGAAGAAATTATTACAAATGAAGAAAATTGTGTATGAGTAATCAGTCTTAACGCACATGGTAAGACTGTGTCTCTTGGGAGGTACAGTCTTGTGCAATCTTTGTACTAGCATACTAGCATGGCAATCATCATCAGTTATCGATTCTTATGCCATTGTTATGAAAGAAGAAAAATGGAGAAAAAAAATGAGAATGCAACAGCATTCTTTCGTGCACTGTGTGCAATTACTACATATCTTGCTAGGAATTTCTGTCAGTGGGCCAGATTTGATAAACTTTTTGTCTCGACTACATGAATCTGGCCTATGTTTTCTTTGACTTTCTTGACTTATGAACATAAAACATTTAAAACTAACTATAAAAAAATATTTTTCTTTAAGCAGACCCTGCAACATCTATCTGCTTCTAGCAAAATAAGATCTTTTTTATATATATTTTATAACAACATAAACAGAATGTAGATTATATATTGAAGCATTTACCAGGTAGATTTTTATATTCTTTTATCAATCTCTTCTAGTAAGCCATCAGTCCCAGGGTCTTTTTTTCCTTTCTTAGATAGCTTGCTTTCACCTTTATTTTCTATCCCGTCAGTATTGTTAAGTGTTTGGTTGGTCTGTATTGTTAAGTGTTTGGTTGGTCTGTTTAATAGATTATGTTGCATAATCTTGTAATTGCATTATTTCAGCAAGGTTTTAACTAACTTAGATACATTTAGTTATACAAGGAACCTTTCAAAGTAATTTGTTAAATAAAATAAAAAGTTGTCATTACTTTGATTTTAGGGAAATACCTGGCTTAGTAAGTTCTTATTTTTTTTTAAAATTGTCTTATTCTCATGCTAACTTGATGTTATCACCAGTTTAATCAGAAAATAATTTGAAAAAGAAAAAAAAAAGTTACATTGAAATGTCCTGTTGAAATGTCATATATGACAGATTTGTGTGAGAGTATGATTGAGTTCCAGCTCAGTAAAAAAGTGAGAAAGTCTTCTAGCAGAGCTGAAGTGTGCCATTGGTTCTACCATGATGTTCATATAGGGTCCTCTACCACAAATAATAGGTTGACATAATGAAAAGGGGTGCCCATGGCCAACAGCTAGACTCCTTTAACTGCTTGTTTCCAGTCCCAGTCGAGTCCCCCGTTGAGCCAAGGAATTCAATGTGGGAAGGTATTTCAGCTGATCTGTGATATGCTGCTGTTTAAATCCTAGACTTTTGTTTCTTGGTGTTTTCTGCCACCAAAATGGATTGACATTATTACAGTGGCCATTATTGGCAACTGGCTACTGATTCAATTTGAAAGGTCAACCTTTCAATTAATAGTCTAGGTTGTGGCAAAATAAATTTTCTGCAATTATAATTTACTGCAACATTGATAATTTGCATAGTTGTTGTATGTGTCATCAGTTTTTGTAGAAAGAAAGCTGGTATTAGCATCAGTGTGGGTTGACAGATTAGTCTGTTAGCACCAGATGTTGACCAAAAAGGTTGGTTAGCCAGTGGCTACTTCAGTTCAAAAGGTCAGTGTTTTAATAAATGGTCCAAAGTATCACAAAATGTAGCAGTACTTTCATTGTTGCTATACATTACTGACCATTACATTTTTTTCCAATAGGCAATATAATATTATATTGATGGTTGCATTATAAAATACTGCTTTAAAACAAAGAAACAGCAAAATTATTGTTTTTATTGCATATCAAATATACAATATTTACAGTTTAATTAGCCACAATTAATGAAGTTATAAGTATATATGTAAAAGCCTAAATATAGCTTTCAATAAGCCTTTATTTCTCTTTTAAAAATTTCATTATGCTTAAATCCAAACAGATGACCTTCATTATGCAACAAAACTAAGAATACAATAATATTATATAAAGCGCAGAAACATGCAAGCTCTTTATGTACTTCACAATAGGCATGCTTTTACATTCTTTCTTCATTATCTAAATAAATACAATTTTCATGTTAAAAATTAGTGAGGAAATGCTTATACATGGTATTTATGTTGCTGTTATTTTAATTGAACATGGCCATAAGGACAAGAAATTCAGTCATTGGTAATTTTGTAAAAAAAAATCAACAACTAAAACATGCTTGTATGAAAAAAAAGAGTTATTTTATAACCTTAATAGAAAAAACAAACCTTTATTAGTCAGTACATGATGTTGCTGTTTTTATAAATGTGTATGGTTTTACACAACAACAGTTTCATTTTCTGCACTCTGTTGTTAGTCCTTATGCTTCTACTGCAGCTACTAGCACATGTAACCATCCATAACATATATCTCATTTGTTAAAAACTGTAACATATGCCCATAGGCATGGCAGCAAAATAGTGCAGACTTGATCACGCATTTCAAAGTGAGAGCTGGCTGATCAGAATTTATTTGATATGCCCAGACCAATTTGTGTTCAGCAAGTAAAGAGGAAGGTCTGTGTCATTAACCCAGATTTCATCTCAAGGCAGAAAAGAGGAGCAGGAAATCTAGTTGTTATTGATGTTAAATTGGTGAAAGAAAATAATGGAATCATTATCATGCAAATTGTGGTTGTTGTGGAGGTGGTTGTGGTAATGGGGTCTAATAATAGACTGCCTGTTATCTATTGCCTATAGCCATAAACTTGGATTTTTTTTATGCACTTACTTTTTCTATTTTCCACATTATCAATGTCGGATCTAGGTAGAGCAGAGTTAAGCATTGACATTTTCTTTATGTGCAAAAGTTGCAGGTTAAATACTATGCCATACCAAAGTTTAAACAATATTTTTACATCTTATGATCTTCCTAAAACTTGTAAGGGTGGTTCCAAATTGGTTGAACCAGTTCTTACAAACAAGCAAATAGAACCTATCAAGACACGTTTATATAGATGCATCAGACATTTATTAGTGCAGCTCCACCACAAGTTGTAGTCTCCTGTTGAATTATTGTCTGATTTGATTTAACCTGACTCTTAGAAAAATGGCAGCGAATGGCACATATGTCAAGACCATGAGGTAGATATTCTAGATTGGGTCATTGTTCTTGGAATATGAGCAGCATTGAATACAGCCATAATGATTATTGTTACACAGTGCAGCACATAACCTGATGTAACGTATAATATATAATCTATAAATAGAAGCATTCTCATTGCCTAATCACCTTTAAACTCCAGTCAACATTTAGTGATATTTAGCCATGTTTGTTTTGTTAATCACTCTTTAAGTCATCAGAAAAATCCAGTCAATTTTAATTAGCTGCAGTATTGGTACTCCTCTGGCTATATAATGAACTATGTAAATTAAACGATATAGTTACCAGCTAAAAATGGGTCCATTGTCACCTCAAAGTCCACATCAGAGGTCACCTGTTTTCAGAACTCAGAAACGTCTGCCACTGCTTACAAAAACAAACATGTGCTCTATCGAATGTGATTCGAACGAGATTATAATATTTTAAAAAATATTTTCTTAATTTCATACAATTAAGAGTTACATTATAAGAATAACATCTGAGGAAGGTTAGTGTATCACCAGGCAACATAACCAGTATAAGGAGTGTAATGTCAATCCTGGTAACATCAGACTGCAGGACATAAGCTTGCACATGCTACAGGAGCTTATGCCACAGTGTTGTTTACCAAGTTTCAATGAATTTTCTACAGAGGCTATAGAAAGCATAAAACAGCATAAGTCCAAAAGATGAAGACAATTATTTAATAACTTTGTGTCATATTGTAACGACAATAATATAAAGGTTCTAAATGCTGTAGTTAAAGTAAGATTTCTAAAACAATATATAAATGAAGATTAGAATTATCTTTAAGGCATCAATCTGATGCTTAATGATGAATCTTGTGTGTTTTATAGGCTTGTCACATGCTGTGTTCTTATTGATATATTTTGGGATATATATATATATATATATATACACACACACAGGTTATCATAAGAAAATAGTTTTGGAGAATGCAGCAAAGCAGGATTGTATATCTCTTTCTAGGCTATATATTGTATTTATTGTATGGAATTTTGTCCTAGTGTTTTTAGTGTTCAGGATCACTTTGAAGCTTAGCTCTTAGCCTGTTTAGTAGGAAATGATTAGTCCAAACCAAATGGTGTGTAGGTCTGGATTAAGCGTCTCTCAATGCTTAGCACTTTCTTGCCTCAGGATATCAAGTAATAGACATTTCCTTTACATGCAGTTGTTAGTAGATAAGTAAATAATATGTATGTTATAAAATGTAGCATGATAAGGGTAAGTGTCAGTTTCTTGCCAACTAAAGAGTGTGTATAGATAGCAATTGACGTATATACGTGAAATAAACACCTTTATTATTTGCCTTTTATTTATTGATTCCTATGTCTGTTTAGAATAAGTGATGATTTCCAGTTGCAACAATTGAAGGATTCTAAAGCTATTATAACCTTATTATAAAGTGTCTAGTAGCAGACTAGTGGTAGTAGCAGTAGTACATGCAGCAGCCAGCATGAGGACTTTAGTAGTATACATGTAGTAATAATAGATGAAGCCTTATCTATATTATACGCAAGATACTAACTATATTAGGGCAATTTGGAGTCACCTCTGTTGACTGGTTGGTCAGTTATTGACATATTTGTCCATGCTATTTCTTAGCTACAGTGGATCTTATTTTTATGCAATTCTCCATGACGGTAAGTAACAAGCTTATTTGCGCATATTGTTGGTACTGAAGCTGGTAGTGCAATCGGTAGAGCATTTGCTCCAGGTACAGGAGGCCCTGGGTTCGATCCCGGGCCGCAGCATACCAAAGTCGTTAAAAAATAGTAGTGCTAGTGTGGGTAGTTCCATGTCTGGTTGGCCCGGTGTCAGGATAATATGACTGGGTGTGGTTTCATGGTGTTCACAGCATGCTATACACAGTGAAGGCAGCACTATATCTACTTCAAGTGGACATTGTCTCCAGAAAACTGAAATACTGTTGGTTGGACGATAAACCCAATAAACAAACATATTGTTGGCACATCATGACAGGCTGGATGACCCTTTGTTATGATTGCAATGCCCATGGCAAAGTAGTGACTTTTAAAGAAGTCCTTACATGTATTTTTGACGATTATACTTGTTTTGTATCTTACCTTGTTCAATAGAGATTAATGTCTTATAGTTTGATAAAAACAAGACAGGCAGGCTATATTGTTGGCAGCTAGGTGCCAATAAGTGTTTGTAATAAATGCATGTATTAAGTTTGGGTTGTGTTTTGTCACTCAATTGCTTTTACATTTGGTACATATATCTGGAATATCAGCAGCTTGTGTGGTGAGACAAGGTTAAGAACTCAAGAGCCATAACTCTTATACATAGTTGTTAAAATTATTTCTTTTTTTTTTAATTTCTTAATAAGTTCATTAATTGACAGCAAAATTTACTTCAAACTTGAACATACATCTCTGTAGGTTATGACTTAGATAAAATACTGAGCACAATAAACATGACAGATTCTTTTGTTTGGTTTTAACAACTTCTTGCATTAAGTTTTTATTTTAATTTTGTCTCTTTTGTGAAATAAAACCTTTTTAATATCATCACTTAATAACCTCAAGCATTTTTAAAACCAACACAGACATACCTTTTATGTCATTTTAATTGTTCCAGATTTTGTTCAGTCTGAGTGCTTCTTTTCATGGTTTGTCATTGAATTTCTCCTGTCCAGGTCTAACATTATTATATGTATTCTGTATTATTTTATATACTTTTCCCATGAATAATTGCTATTTGACAATCTGCAATATTCGTCATCATCATGTAGTGTTAAAAAGGGGGGGGGGAGAATATTTAAGGGAGGTAACTGTGTAACACATTGCTTAATTTTTTGGTGGGTGAAACTTTATTGTTGTCATTAAATAAATCTTTCTTGTTTATAACCCCCATTGTTTGTTTGATATGATACCATATATATCACCTATTGACTTGGTTACATTACCAATCTCAGGTTGAAAATAAGCTATCACCCTCCATGAGGCCTCATATTTATATACATGTCTTATAATGCTAAGAGTCCATTAAAAGCATACTTAAACTTACTTTTACAAGCATATATTTCTTTTATGACCAGTTATTAAATTATATGCTTACAAAAAACAACAGGTTTCTTGTATTATGTCTGTATAAGGAAGACGAACAAAGAACGTGTTGTTCCTGTAGAAGTATATTTGAAAAAAATATATTTTGGTTCGTCATTTGAACCAACTGACATCAAAGTAGAGATGAAGAACAAAAATGAAACCCACATGTTGTACTCATGATGTACACATTCTATACCAGTAGACTGTTGTTTTATGTATTAAAGGAAACACTATATAAATTGAAGATTTCCTTGAACTTATCTGCCTAGGAGTTATTAATAAAACTGTTTCAATGTTGAAGTAAAAGTACATTTGACATATGTTGATAAAATTATGTTGAGGTTTTGAAATTGTTTGTGATTTTTTTAAGTTGTAGTTGAACTTATTTTTAATGTTCATTTTATGGAAGCCTGAACATTTTTGATGAACAACACAAATTGTATAGGTTTTTAACTAAGTATTTTAGTATCTTGTTTTCTTCCACTGTAAAAAATTGCCCAAGCACAAGTTGTTTACCATTTTTATTATTATATATTTTTATATTAAATTAACAACAAAGAAGTACACTATTATATACTAAAAACTTTTAGCACATTGACTGTATTTAGACAGCTGCAAATTGTATAAATAGATTATATTTATTATCAAAGCTACTGTAATGACTGTTGTACATTCTGAAAAATATCTCCACTCTTGTCTCTGAGCTGTTTGAATGAACCCTAACAGTTCTACTGCAATCTTATGTTATTTGGTATTATTTTAATAGAACCCTTCTGCATTGTTATGTTGTATGTTGTTGTGAAATGAAGCTTGGCATATATTTTAAAGGTCGTATCCAGCAGTTTTGACCATTTTTTTTCATGCAATCAAATAAATTATTGTTACCTGAAAAGATCCTGCAAACAGTTGTTAATGGTGTCCTACAGCCATGTGAAAAGTAAGGCATAATACCTCACTTATCATTACAAAATGTATTTCCTACCAGAGTCACCCTGCATTGTTAACTATTTTTAAACTAAGAAAACCATGTGACCTCTTTCGAAATCATGTTACATATTATCATCCTAAAAATGATCTATTTTAAGTTGAAGTCACCATTGAGCATATTTATATATGTAGTTGGACATTAAAAGCAGTATATTAGTACTATTTAACAATTAAGATTATGTTATAAAGAGGCCTTACTTAATCATAAGTGTAAGGTATTGCATCAGTTAATTTCCAACCATAAGGATAAGATGTTACATGCATTAGATATATATAGGTAAACTGTAGAAGGTAACACCTTTAAGGCAGTACAGAAGCACTTGTTTTTTTTATATTTTTGATATTAACCTGAATTATTGCACAAGAATTAATTTTATGTTAGTATGACAGATTGCCACATCAAGCAGGTCTTTCAGTGGTGTTGTTAGAATATAATTGATGTTGATTAATCTGAAGAGAATTGTCCTATTGTAAGCTAGATGCATGTATGTATAAGCTGAGTCAGGGGATTTGGGTTATTTTTTTTTTAAACTTAATTTCAGCAAAAAGGGTATCACGAATCTCGCTTACACATAAAATTTCTTAGTGTGGAATATTTGCAAACAGTTGTAAGGGTGATAATTGATGACTCAATGCATAATAACTGAATATATTAAATTATGTAAGGATATGGGAATGTTTTCATGAAAGGTGTGCACTTATTTTCAAGCAAGAATGTAAATTATATTTAACAAGATTTTGTCATCTGTTATATAAAATAATTCTGGGTAAAAATATGCCTTTAATGTAGATCACTTCTGTTACAAAGATAAGAGCATATGGAAGGCTAAAAAAATGAAGATAAGTTTAGCAAGCCCTGTCACATTCCTCTTTTTGTGACCACATTAAATAAATGTGTCTTTTTTGCCCTTAAATAAATTTGTATAAAAATGAACACAAAGTCAGAATATTTTTCTGCATATTCTTGATACAGCATTGCTTCCCTGCTTTATAATGAATATAAATGAATCTAACATATATAGATAAATCTGGTTGTTTTCAGAGCCCTATGATTTATCCTTATTGATAAATTTAGTCTAATAAAAAAAACAACGAAAAAACCTCCTCATTACCACATCTGGAATGAAGGACAAATCATCATTTGGTTTAGTCTAAACATGGTATGGTGAATTTTGTGGCCTCACATTTTGTGACAAATGATCATTACATCTAACTCTAAGTTTTATAATTATTTTATCAATTTTATTTCCTTAACCATGTTAGGTAGTAACTTTTTTACTTGCTTCTCCATGTGATAATATTATTGATTATAATCAATGTTAGAAAAAAGAGTCGGAAGGTGTGGTTTCATTTAGTTGACATTTTCAATGTAATGTTCACAATATACATATGAATTCAAAACTTTCTCCCTGTGGCCAAATGCATGTTGTTTGTTGAATTTGGTTGTTAAGAGCAAATGTAATGCTACAATTGGAGAGTATCAAAATTAGGGTAAAAAATGCTTTAAAACTAAGGGGTTGAGGGTTCAAAACCCAGTATAGGCCCACACAGTCATTTTTATTTTCTTCCTTCTGTTTCACACTTTTTGCATTTATTTCCGCATTTCTATACCAGATAAAGAAGAAACGTGTATTTTTCAATTTGTATTTTTTAATTGAATTTTAATTACATGATTTGTGCTCAGTTTGATTACAAATTCATTAACCTGTATATTCAAAGTCTAAAAAAACAACAACCAAGTTCTGATTTTTTTTTATATTTGCATCATCAACCAGAATACTTTATACAACATTTTGGGCCACTTTGAAATAAATCATTTAACTATTAGGAGCTCTGTAATGATTTTAATAAAGCACAGTAAGCAGAACAAATTGAAAAATCAGTTTAAAACTCATTGGGTTTATAAACAATTAATTAGATAAATGGGATAGTTTGAGTTCCCACAATTAACCAAATGATACTCAATAGCACAACACTTCTGCTAAAGAGGATATGACATAACATTTGGAGTTTTCTTATTTCTAAAAAAAAAGACAAAATATCATTAACTTTTATTTATTTATTAAAATGTGGCATACCAGTCTACATGTAAGTATACAACACATCATATTTATCTGAGGTGACATACTAGTCTACATGTAAGTATACAACACATCATATTTATCTGAGGTGACATACTAGTCTACATCGTATTTATCTGAGGTGACATACCAGTCTACATGTAAGTATACAACACATCATATTTATCTGAGGTGGTGTACTAGTCTACATGTAAGTATATAACACATCATATTTATCTGAGGTGACATACCAGTCTACATGTAAGTATACAACACATCATATTTATCTGAGGTGACATACCAGTCTACATGTAAGTATACAACACATCATATTTATCTGAGGTGGTGTACTAGTCTACATGTAAGTATATAACACATCATTATTATCTGAGGTGACATACCAGTCTACATGTAAGTATACAACACATCATATTTATCTGAGGTAACATACAAGTCTACATGTAAGTATACAACACATCATATTTATCTGAGATTTCTGTGGTTTTCTTTCACCAATAAATGAAAGCTTTATTGACAAAATATGTCACTAATGGATGTTGGATAAAATTGCTTCCAGACAAAATCTCTTTCAGACAAAATATCTTCAAGACAAAGTCCCTTCTAGACAAAATCTATTCTGCCCATTTTGGCATAGCCTGACAAATTTCTGTTCTGTTCTATTCTATAATTTAATAAAAGTAAAATCTCTCTTGAAGTTATAATATTCTAAGAAAACAAACAAAGACTGTGTTATTATGATATTTTCAAAACGTAACTGTGCAGTCCTAATAAAAAAAGTTTTCAAAAGTTGGAAAATGTTAAAGCATGATTTTATGCCGGCCTTGGAAAATTTACTCTAAGGATTTTTTGTCCACCTTTGATAAAATGAGCGAAAGGGATTTTTCTGGAAGGGTTTTGACATGCCTATCAAAATGGCAAAAACAAAATTATTTAAAAAAACTGGAGAGTTTGTTGTCAATGCTTTGCCTGTTTTGGAATTACAGATATATTGATGAAAGGATGACAAAGATAAAGGCTCCTAAGTCAAACAAAAACATAGTTCCCTTATGCAAGCAGTTTTAAGAATGGCTCTTTAACCTGTCAGCCTGTTATCAGGATAATGTGACTGGCTGTGGTATCATGTCAGGTGTTCTTGGCTGGAGGTAAATACTGTCTCCAGATGTCTGGAAGAATGTTGATTTGACATTTTGCCCAACAAGCAGGTCATACTTCCTATATTAGCATAGTACATTAACCGCATTCTACACTGTTTACAACTGTATGTATTCTTGCACTGTCAAAAATAATTGTCCAGGTTCATGTGTTGGTCAGAGTTAGTGATTTGTTGATGACAGACATACTGTCCTGTCCTTCAGTGTGTTTGAAGGCCTGGTCACATTAGCCGTAGTAAGCCGTAGTGTGGTTTAACCGTAGTAGACCGTAGTAGCCCGTACTTAACCGTACCGATTGTAGTAGATCGTAGTAATGAACGTAGTTCGAATGAACTTTTTTTCCGTAGAGGTATTAAATTTTTTTGACTTGTTCAAAAAATGGCTAGTATGCATGAAGAAATGATATGAACTTCTTGCAACGCTACGGTTAACTAGGGTCTACTACGGTTGTGCTACGTTCGAGGTACGGTCAAATTATTAGTTATGTTAACAATACAAATTGACCAGGTGTAACCTAAAATTAAATTGATGTTATTTGTCTTCTACAAAGAGATAATGGTTGACAATATAATGTATTTGCATTCAGGTGATATAAATATGGTTCAATGTAATGTTGTGGGATCTACCTACCATAATTACAAGGGATTTGAATCTATCATACTGATGGCATTGGTAGACTCCAATTATCGTTTCCTGTGGACGCAAGAAGGAGATGTTGGTTCGAGCTCCGATAGGGCTGGGCCATTCTGAACTTCGCAGGTGCGACCATGATTTGAAACCGCAGCTACACGTAGTTATCCCTAATTTACCGTACTCACACGTACTTAAACGGTACCTCGTATGTAGTGACCCGCAGTAACACGTAGTTTACCGTACTGATGACTTGGTTTAACCGTTCCATTTTAATCATACTTAAACGTAGTTAACCATACTTACACGTAGTTAACCGTATGTTGACACATAAATAACTAGAGTTTCTACGTACTTCAACCCTAGTTAACTGTAGTAAGTCTGCGTTTAAGTACGTGTAACTACGTGTTAGTACGTTCAAGATGGACTACTTGTAACTACCTGCAAAATCGTAGATGTGACCACCCCTTTAGTATGAGAGAGATGGTGTGAAGAAAGTAGGTCATCACAGGGTGTGTGTGAGATGGTGTGAGGAAAATATATCATCACAGTGTTTGTGTGAGATATGGTGTGAGGGACATAGTTCATTACAGTGTGTATGTGTAAGTTATGGGGTGAGAAAAAAAAGTCATCACAGTGCTTGTGTGAGATATGTTGTGTGAGGAAAGTAGGTTGTCACAGAGTGTGTGAGTGTGTGTGTGTGTGTAAGTGTGTGTGTGCGATATGGTGTGAGGGACATAGTTCATTACAGTGTGTATGTGTAAGTTATGGGGTGAGAAAAAAAAGTCATCACAGTGCTTGTGTGAGATATGTTGTGTGAGGAAAGTAGGTTGTCACAGAGTGTGTGAGTGTGTGTGTGTGTGAGTGTGTGTGAGAGAGAGAGAGAGAGAAAGAGAGAGAGAGAGAGAGAGAAAGAGAGAGTAATAACAGTGCATGTTTGAGATTTGGACTGAGGAAAATAGGTCATCATAACACATATATACCTGGTACATTCTAGTCCACCATCGACTAGGACTCACCTGACTTGATTAAAAGGAATTCTTCGATTCTTTCCCAAGCTTGATGCAATTTTTCTGTATGACAAAGTGTGCATGAACAAAGAAGGAACCAGTTAAGTATTCTAAGATGATGTTATAGCCAACATGTTGTGCACATGTGAAGATAAGCCTGTCAAGCTTAATAAAAAATCATTGATTATTAACCATCTGCAGCCATTTGTTCTGTTTGGTTGTGAATTCAATGTGGCTTGTGAAATTGACTTGTTGTGTTTTTATGATTTAACGTCACTCAAACAGTTTTGCAGTGAGGGTCATAACATCACCAATGGAAGGTGATAATATCACCCAGAGAGGGTGGTAGCATCACCCAGTGAGAGCAATAACATCACCCAGAGAGGGTGATAACATCACCTAGGGAGGGTGAAAACATCACCAATGGAAGGTGATAATATCACCCAGAGAGGGTGGTAGCATCACCCAGTGAGAGCAATAACATCACCCAGGGAGGGTGATAACATCACCCAGGGAGGATGGTAACATCACCTAGTGATGGGGACAGCATCCCCCAGTGAGAGCAATAACATCACCTAGGAAGGGTGATAGCATCAGCCAGGGAGGATGAGAGCATGCACTATCCACCCAAGATTGGTAATTACTATATCATATGGGGTGTAATAGTCATTTTTTATAATGAACAAAAATCTTGTCAAGCTCCTATTCTTAGTCATTTATTCTTAAGACTGATTTGGTGGACTTTTGTAACACTATAATATTTTATAAGTGCTTAATGACTAAGACCTCAGAAAACTCCACAGTACTATTTTAAGAAGCACAAAAGTAAGGGCAAACTGATTATATCACAGGGTATTTTCTCTATGTGGGATGGTAATAATAATTTAAAACTATCACCCCTCAGTGTGTATTGGAATCAGAACGTTACTTGAGGTATAGTAAATCAAAATATCAACTGTCTAACATATACTGTCTGTTATGTTAACACCATTTAACAGGCAACACTAAGTACACGTACATCTTATACAAGCCCAGATGTCAAAATGTAAATTTAAGATAGAATTATTATGCAGATTCATTATTTTAGCCAGTCAATGGTCATGCACACCAGATGTTGCTGATGTAATTAACTATTATATTCTATTGAAATGTTGTTTTATATATACAAGGTAAATGATTAAGCCAGCGTATGCCCAAGGAGGCAATACCTTGGTAAAACATACTGAACACTAAGACTTTTTTACAGTTGTTGGGTATTGCTTGCTAAAACACTGTTTGGCTTTATTTAGTTTCATTTTTTAGTGGCTTCTTGTGACTTCATCCAGAGTTATAAGAAGGTTGAATTTCAGAGGCACGAATGACATCGTCGGATACCCCCGGTTGATTCTATTACGTTACTCTCCATCAAGGAGAGTAACGTAATAGAATCAACCGGGGGTATCCGATGATGCACGAATGATTGACCCTGCATGATCTTTACTTTTCTAGCCCATCTTCTAGCCTGAGAAAAAGTAGTGTGTGAACAAAAACAAAAATACATGTAGAAGCCGTATAAAGGTTTCATTTGTTCCTTGGCATGTGTCTTTTTTTAACATTAATATTGTAATCTGTTTTATCTAGATTTTCAAGTCTTTTTATTGTTTAATGCAGATAGTCATAAAAATTCAGATGTGTGAATGAACATGCTTTACACTGTTGTTTCTGTGTCTTTTTAAATTTTTATTATGTTTATAGACGTGTTTACGATTTTTGTTAAAATAATTTATGTTCATCTGTCAGCAAAGATACACACCAAACAGTAAATAGTCAACCTTAAGTGTCACATTTTCATAAATGAATTGTATGGTAAAATATCAAATCAGGACAAAAACTGATGATTTGTACAATATTGAGGAGGAAGGGTATTGTTACAGTGCTACAAAGACCACATAAATTGATGTAGTTTACCTGTAGAGATCACAAAGACACAAAGAATAATTTTTCTTGGCAGTGGGTATTGAGTCACTTTTAAACCTGTAAACACCTGTCAGATATTGTAGAGGTAGACCTATGGAGCTGTTACAATTTGAGGTTGGTCTGAGAATGTATACACAAGGTAGTTTAAAGTCATAATAATTGCAGAGACACAAGC
The DNA here is from genome assembly GCA_007844125.1 of Sinonovacula constricta. Taxonomy (NCBI): domain Eukaryota; kingdom Metazoa; phylum Mollusca; class Bivalvia; order Cardiida; family Solecurtidae; genus Sinonovacula; species Sinonovacula constricta. Next base: position 18,142,204 of record CM017560.1, read on the forward strand.
ATTGCTTATACATCCAGGTATGAAGTATATGGGAGCAATATTAGATTCTTGTCTGTCGGTTCCATCCATCCATTTGTAAACAACATCTGTCTGCCCATTTTTCTTGGCTACCATTGGTCGCATTTTTGTGAAACATTAGAGGACTGGTCAGTACCAAGCCTAGATGTGCATGTCATTTGCAAAGTGGGACATTGTTGACTTAACAACACACTTATAACCAATTAAATGTCTGTATAAGAGGGAATGTATAAATATCATAGTTATTGTAAAATGAAGCATGATGTTTCTCCATTTTTATGAAAACAATGCTAAATATGGCAAGAAAATAAAAGTTGCATGGTAAACATATTTTTTCAAATAAGATAAATGTAATAAAAAATATTAGAATTATCAACAAACATATTAGAATTATCTTCAAAAACTGAACAGTGAATGCTTGTGTTACCAACAAATGTCCAAATGTGACATCTAGCTTTCATCTTTATGTTCACTGGACTTTGCCATTAGGACTGGAATTTTAATTCCTGTTTCTAAATGGTGTTCTAAATTTACCTTTAGATTTTTAAAAGCTTTCAATCAGAGTGTATCACAAGGATATTACTTGTTCATACCATTAATTTCTTGTCATTAATTGTTATTGTTCTGATTCTATTATTTCATGAACAACCATTTAGTTTTAACAAGCTGGTGTCCTGAGGGAAACCTCTGTTATAGTTGTAATAATTGTTACAATTTGGAAATGCATTTTAAAATAAGATGTTTGGTGAGAGAACTAAGATGTTCTATTGTTTCACTGTGGTGTTGTAATTTTTTTTTTGTAACTTGCCAGGCTAAAGTTGAAAATGACAGCAAAAATCAAAAAGCAGAAAATGAAAACTGGTAAACATGATGCTGTTTATTTAATGGATCTGTTCTCTCGGCTGTAGTCTAGTTATTGCAAATTGGTTTTTGTTGTGTATTTTGAAATGTTTTATATTTATCTTTTTTCTTATAGGAATATCAACTGACCATAAAGTATGGCTTATAATTCTGCCGAACAAGAATTTATCAGGTTTACTTAAATAGTGTAGCTCCAGTTTAGCTGTCTCTGTATGCTTAGTCTATTTCAACAATTTTTCGTACCTTTGCCTAGTGCTGTAAATAACGAAAAATTAAGTATGGGTTCTTAACAAATGTTGCATAATACGGGATAATGGCTCTGAGACAGCTGGTGTCTGGTGATAAAGTTAGTTAATTCAATTATCATTAATGCTAGGCTGTACCATAAATTGCAGCACAAACTTGCTTAAGACTGTCTGAGAAACTTCTTTTCAAGCTCGAATGGATTTGGGAGCAGTATTGTTGTCACTCTGCAGGGTTCGACATTAAGGACCGACCGAACGACATTCACTAGTAGATCGGTGGTCCGGTCTAGCTAAGTCCTAGGCTAGCTGGACCAAGGGTCGTGTACTAAATCGGACAAAGTTCGCCTATGAATGAATCAAAAGTAAAAAAAATATTGTTTAATGGTTAAACTTGGTTGCTATTGACGCTTGCCGATACAGTTTCTTGGGAAACCCATGTGCTATATTTAGCGGTATATTTAGTAACAACCTTGACATGCGTTCACTCATTGGCTGGTATTTTCAGAACAAGGCTTTTTCCCCTACGCACTTTTCAAATATCCAATGTCGTAATACTAATTGTTAAGCGGATACGAATGCTTATTTCTTCATCTAACTTCTTATTGTCTAATGTTTACGGAACTGTCCTATTATTATTTACACTATTTAAAGAAAAATGCGAGGGATAGAAAAGCACGAATACTACGACAACAGACTATAATACGGTTTGTTTACAATGCTCTATGCGCAGACGACACAAAAATGTCAAGCAATGTATTTAAGTTAGGTTTTTCGTCCAACAAAAAAAAAAAGAAAAAGAAAAGAAAGACGGACGACAATACGAAACGAAAGAGCAGGAATGCTTTAAAGAAACTGTATGACAAAACAAAGCGGATAATATCGTTTTGTCCAAAATGAACAGGTGAGTTTAGTTGGCTAGATTTTGAAGAAAAGAGCATCTTATGTTTTGTAAGACATGCAGATAGTATGAAGAGTGTGGAGGATTTGTTGTCGGTACGAACAATTTCAGAATCGATAATATAAAGGGGCATTCTGAATCTGAATCCCATATATATCACCAACGAAAATATGATCTTAAGTATAGCTCACCGCTCACTACTTTTGTTGCATCCTATACTGTGGAAATAAAGCAGGTTGACAATCATGTGAGTCTAGCCTGTTCTTTTGTGTAAACGTCTAGTCATATAGGTATGGTCATACTTAACTTTCTAGTCATATAATTACCATTATATATATACATTATGATACCTATATTAGACTAGAAAATTAAATATAATCATACCTAAGTTGCATTAATAGAATATTTAGTTTCATACTCATTTTCTAGTCATAAATGTCTCATACTTAGTTATATTGGTATGTCATTGCAACACAATGCTTGAACTCATATAACAATTTGATTTAAGTATGACTTGTATGTGTATTGTGCGTTTTACATTTTGGTCTAGTCCAGTTTAGGTCAGGTCTAGTAAGTTTTCTAAGTTACTGGACCACTGGTCCAGCTCTCAAAAAAGTTAACGTCGAACCCTGCTCTGTCAATTCTTATATCTTGTCTTTCCATCCATCTTTTGTCGATCAAAGTTTTTTCACAGATCATCAAAACTATTCCTAATTTTAACTTACAATGTTGAGGTTTGATAGATCTTGATGAATTCAAGTGTACTGCACAGTAACCATAACTTTACTTGTGTTAGTTTTTTAACTTATCTCCATCCTTATTCCAGACAATAATACTTGAAAAACTCCTGGATGGGTTCATTATTGAACTTTTATAGGGATCTAGCTATGGATAGGAGTGCATGCACAAAAACCTTGACTCCATGAATGTTCATTTAGTATTTATATCCATAGCAGGGGATCCAGAATTTTTTTTATCAAGGTCCATTCAACTTTATGGCAGTAAATACTAGAAATGTATACACAGTAAGGGACCCTAACATCGACCTTAGCAGTAAACAGACAAAATTTACTTTAAAAGCTAAATATTTTTTAAGATAATGTGTATGTGTTCTCTTTTACCTGGTTGGTGTGGGGGGTGCATCCCTCCATTCCCCTCTCCCTGGATCCATCCCTGATTCATAGGTATAATAACATGCAAGGTCCAGTGTCTAAATAAACAAGTCATAGTAAATAAATAAGTTTTTGATTGGTTTTTATTCTTCTATCTAAAATTGAGTTGTGGAGCATAACCCAGCTCTACAGATTCTCTGTTTATGTTTGTTCCTAGACTAGCTAAAATTTAAGCTCCAGAACCATACAAATGATTTAATGATTATTTCCAGTATGGTGCCAGAAAAACTATTTAAGAGGCAGTGTTAAATGGAACAATTTTTTATTTTTAAGTTGATTGACACATAGGAACCAAAATTATCATGACAAAAAAACAAGAATGGCTGTGCAACATCCAAGGTGCCTATGAGACCATGTGTGTTGAGCAAGAAACTGATTGTTATTGAAAAATCATGTTGTTAAATTTAATATACAAATGTTACATACAATAAAACATTTTATAGAAATGGTTATATAAGACACAAAGCACAAAATTACCAGGCTTAAGTGAAGGGTCAAGATTCACATTTAACAGCTTCTGCTAGAAGCTTTGTGATGAGCATCTGTACTTGGTAAAACTGAGGAGAAGTTATAACTAGTTTCCTTTCTACAGGCTTATTTATCAGCAAAAATAATGATTATGTATTGATTATTAATAAGTACAGTACATTAAGACAGAATTCACAATAAAGCCTTCTGTCTCTAGCTGCAACTTTTAGTTGGTCAGATCTAATTGCTATTTATGGTGGCATTTTTATGTCCCCAGAGTCACCCTTTCTTTGTTGGACTGCATAGAGAGAAGTTGCTTAATCATAAGCTTGCTTTGTTGTTAACAACTTATACTGTCTTTTTTTTGTTTCCATACAACTAAATACAGACAAAACAAGACATTGCATAAGACTTGGCAGCAAAAATTGAAGATCCTGATTGGAAAGTTTCCAACTGGGAGCAGGTTGATCAGGAGGAACACTATTTGCCTAAGTCTTATATATATTGAAGTATCCAGTCATTAGTTTAGTCCTTGGCAGAGAGGCTAATGTCTGAGGACAGTGTTGACACGGGCATCATTGGGACTAATTACAGTGACACCTGACTAGAAACTTTGTCTTTCAGGCATCAAGCAACAGATGGGACCCTAAGAAGTCCAGACTCTCTTAACCCTGGCCATGCTAAAAGTTTAGCTTTTTGCTTACAAATAAAAATACAGGCTACAAGACTCCTTGCCAAAAACCCTGTTGTAAACTCTATTTATCCTGATCAGACAGCTCTCTCTACACTATTTGCCTTGGTCAGATAAGTGCTTAGAAGGCTAAGAGTTATTTGTGGATTTCTAGGAAATTTGGACTGATCTAATAAGGTTTGTGAATTCCATTGTGTACTTTCTTTATGCTAAGTCAGAAAATATGGTTGGCTTTTATGGTAAGTACTTACATATGTAGTCAGTTGATATGTGCTCATGGCCACGTAGTTGGCTGTCTGACCTTGACTCTTCAGGTTTGAGTCATAGTCAGGATTATTTACAATTTTAAAATTTTGAGGGTCATCAAGCTGAAATGAAGTGTGCTGTCTGGGGTCTTCCTCCATCAAGAATTAGCCAGACATTACCTATAAAACTATGATTGTCATGCATGCAAACTCTTCCACTTTTGGATGGAGACTCCCACTTTTAAGGTTCAAAATTATCTGAAAACAGGGCATGTTTTACACATTTTCAGAAATCTCCCTACTTGGAAACAGATAACTTCCTTCTTTGTTTATATGAAAATAACAAATCTCCCACATTGCGGGTGAAAGTCTCCCTCTTTGGCCTCAGAAAAAGTTCACATGTATGAATTGTGTCAGTGTGATATAACAAATAAAAACAAAAAGCGTGAGAAAAACAACAACAACAATAACACAACTGTAATCTCTTTCTTAAGCCAGCCCAAGATAGTTTATTTGGGAGGTAAAAGTGGAAATAATGGATAGTAAATAACATGATGCCTTAAAATATCGTAAACAAAGACACATTACTTTTAATTAATCTCCAGTATAGTCCTTAATGTAGATCTATTTATACTGACATGTCCTTTCTAAGCTGTATTGGTTTGCTTATGAGGAACAAGAAAATTGTAAGACCCAGTATTAAGGTGGTTTAGTCTGATGACTTTGTTAGATGTATCAAAACAAAACAACTGGTCAAATTTGCGTTATTTTTGAAGGAGTTATATTGGGTGATATTGGTCCTTGTCTAGTTAGATTTGAAGCCCGGCAGGCTCGCGTCCCATTCATCATGATGTCACAGTTTTGTCCATAAGTGTGCATGCTGAAAAAATGCTCACTGCATACAAATGGATAAACTGCGGATGTGGTATAAAACCTTTGAGGCCATATGTGCCTTAAGTGGGCCTGCTTTTGTCTGTGGTTATGAATGAACAAGCTCTTCAAAGTTACTTTCTACCTCTTATAAGAGAACAGCTGATGATTTATTGATCAGAGATGTGGAAGTTTAATGTTATATTGGCAACAAACAGTCAGTTTACAATATTTTCAGTTATATCTTTTTACTTAAAGGTGGTATTTGATAGTTTGGACCAAAATATTTTTTCTCAAATAACCAAAAAATTCATTGTTACCTGAAAAGATCCTGCAAAATGCTGCTCATTGATGCCCTAGATCATTGTGAAATGTGAAACATAAATCCCCATTCCTAATTGTAAACAGGTATTTTCCTTTTTGAGCCATGCTTCAGAGATAGCTATTTTTAACTAGGAAAACCCCGTGACAACTCACTTTTGAGATCACGTGGTATCATTCGCTGTGACATCAATATCTATTTTTAGCAGGTATCACTATTATGATTATTTATATATTTGGAATATTTGAACTTTTAGAGTGTTTTTGTAGTGATTTGTACTTTTTAACAATATAATCAGTGTTCAAAACCATCATTCTTTATTTGTACAAAAGTATGAGTTTCTGCAGATATTATGCCCCAATTCCCAAGGCAGTAGTAAGGTATTGTTACATGAATTTGATACAGGCCATCTGTTAGACTCTATGATGTAATTAAACACACACACATGGTCGAACACAGACTAACACACACACCAATTCACTAAAATAACCTTTAAAGCTGCGAAAAGACTTTACATCAGTTTTTTAAAATGACATGTGTTTGCATTTATTGGGTTATTGTCCCACCAACAACAGTATTTCAGTTATTTGGAGACCGTATCCACATGAAGCAGATATAGTGGTGCTTTCACTGTGTGTAGCATACCGTGAACACCTGGCATGATACCACACCCAGGCCTGTCACTGGGCCAACCAGTTGTAGAACTACCCTTATATTTGCTTGAGCATTAGCAAGGGAGCTATACCACTACAATTTTTAACAACTTTGGTATGTCATTGTCCAGGGATCGAACCTGGAGCATCCCATGAGGAGCCAATGCCCAACTGATTCAGCTACCAGGTCCAGTCTTAAATGACGAAGATTCAATTTGATACATGATTTGTTTTGTTTTTTTGCTAATATGATGCAATACAGTTTTACATGTCATTGATACTGTTTATGTAAATCTAGGCAGTTTTTTTACTTTTTTTTGTTCTCCTTTTCATTTTATTTTTAATCTATTTCTTCTTTCTTTTTTCTTTTGATGTAACAATAATAGACATGAAAATTTGAAGTAAAATTTTCTCCTAACCACTGCAGACTGTATTATATTGTCTGAAGGGTTTTATTGTTCCACAAACAATCTGTCGCTCAATCATTCTTAGAAAGTACTCTTTAAATTTATTCTTGCATTTGTTCTTGTATTCATAATGGTTTAAGAAGGGAATGTAATAGGTTCTGGTCCAGGTCATCAGTTCATATATTTCAAAAAGAATGTCGTAAATCACAAACTGCATGATAATGTTTGTTGTTTCCACCTCTGTGTTTTTGTTTATTATTTCTAGCAGTTTTAATGCATCATCATTTTGGAAAAAATCTGCCTGTTACAAGAGTGCACCTGCAGTCTTACAAATATACAATAAATTATTTGATTTGATTGCTTGAACACAAAAATGACCAACATACAACCCAGGTCAGCTGGGAGAATTTTTTACTTTAAAGTTTTATATCCCAACTTGGAGCTTAAACTAAGTGGTGGGTGTGCTAGTGCAACAATTAAACTGCTTAGCCAGGAGGTAACCTGCAAGGGCCTGATTTTATCTTTTAACCAAACAAAAAGCTAAAATAATGGTGACAGTTTTAATTGTCCCCTGCCTATGGAATCAGGAGGGGATATTGTTTTGGCATCAATCCATCCGTCCTTCCATCCATCCATCCGAATTTTGCTTCCATGCTATTTCTCAGCAACTGCTGACTGGACTTCAGTTAAACTTTTACTGGAGTTTAACGAAACTTTATGGGAACCCTCAATACCAAAAGGAGATGTGCAAATCATTGGCATGTTCCGGTCTCAGCGGTCTGACCATTTAACACAGTTACGGCCCCTGAATAGTATTTTGTTTCCGTGCTATTTCAACTACAGCACTTTTAATTTTCCTTTCATCAAGATGATAACCACAAAGTTGTTTATTGAAAAGTTTAATGCTGATTTCTTCCCATTTTCTTTGTATTCAAACTCTTAACCCTTTCTTCAAATAAGCACTAATTTTCCGGGGGATATACAGTCTGTGACAGAGTCTTGTCAGTCTTTTGTTTGGAAATAAAACTAGAAAACTTATTATATCCTTATAATGTCCCTAGACTTACGAGGTATAAATAGCATAAAAAAGCAACATTAAAAAACACATAGCAAAACCAAGAATAATAAATCTTGTATGTTATTTGACAGACAAATGCTCTACTACGATGTCACTGAGTCTTGGTACACGTATTTTTTTTATAAAGTTTTATTATATAATGCATTTGGCACAATGTTTATATGCAGCTTTCCACATAAACTTTGTTATAATTCTGCTTGACCAGGATTTAAGCTGCTTTGCCAAGACTTAAGCTGTTTGAGCAAGGTTGAAACTGCTCAGCCAGGATATAAGCTGCCTAGCCTTGACATCAGCTGTATAGCCAAGATTTCTGCTGAATAGTCATGCATTAGACATTTTTACACTGATTAAAGGTCCACTGTGAGGTCCATAGCCACACTTTGCGTCAAGAGTCTGGTTATGTTGTTTGTGTGTCATATACAGAACTGAATACACCAGTTTATGGAAATGAATGTTTTAGCTGAAAGATTTAACACTTAATCATTGTGTGGTAAGGCAATGTGTCCCAGATAATATTTACTATCAGAATAATTATACTTTCAAACATCATTTTGTGGTAAGACAATGTGTCCCAGATAATATTTACTATCAGAATAATTATACTTTCATACCAAAAGATTATGAGGGGCATTTTATAAATTGGTAAAATTACCATCAACTGATTGTCAAATGATTTACATGTGTTTTACAAATACAGGTTACTGCCTGGTAAAAATGAAGTCATGCCCCTTTTTTTCAGGGGTGCAGGGGTTTGTAAGATTATATAAGGAGTTCTCTTATTTTTTTATTTAAACACAACCTTTGGTTTCAATTTTACAAATTTATGAAATGCCCTTCATATCATTTTCAGTAAGCATGACAAAATTGTTGTTGTTTTTTTAACTAGTGCTTAATTTTTCAATCATAGTTTTTATTTTATAAAAATCTTTTAGAGAGCACTTAACAAAAAGCTTCAGTGTGTTGTGTAAAGTTTGACATTGTACAGAATCACAAATGGGGCACCTATGGTCAAGGTGTTTGCATCACATTTAAGTTAATAAGGAAAATCTTTCAGCTTATGTAACATTTGTCAGTGCTTCTACCCAAATATTTTGTCTTACTTTACCTAAATACCTGGAATTGTTGCTATAATGTCCCATCTAGATGAAGAATTTAATATGTTTTAGTCTTCCAGGTGACCTGTCGCTGCATGGTGCTTCTACCCAAATATTTACTTATCAACGTTACTATAATGTCCATTATTGTATAGCTGCGAAGTATTCCTTTGAATGTATTGTTTATTGGGTTTATCGTCCCACCAACAGTATTTCAGTTATCTGGAGACGGTGTCCACTTGAAGCAGATATAGTGCTGCCTTCACTGTGTATAGCATGCTGTGATACCACACCCAGTCACATTATCCTGACACCGGGCCAACCAGTCGTGGAACTACCCTTATATTTGCTTGAGCGTTAGCAAGGGAGCTATACCACTACCATTTTTAACGACTTTGGTATGTCGCGGCCCGGGATCGAACCCGTGGCCTCCCGTACCTGGTCCTTTGAATGAAAAGAATTTATCAAAATGCGAACCACTGATACTCATGAATAAGCTAGAAAGTCTGTAAACTTTCTGCCTAACACATAAGTGTACGTAGGATTAGACCGTCTCCAGATAACTGAAAAACTGTTGGTGGGACGATAAACCCAATAAACAAAAAAACAAAACATAGGATTAGAACAATTACTAGAATCCTGATGACTAATCAGTCAATCACTTCATTAGTATTTTTTTGCCATAAGTAATTTTCAACTACGTATTAACTAGTATGTTGCCTGCTGTACTGGATTTGAGATTGGCTGCAGCTGTTTGTAATATGTCTCTGCTTAAAGTCTTTGCTAGTTAGCTACTACTAACATATTATGTTTAAATCATTTCACCAATGATGTAATAATGAAAATTATAAAGAAGATTTTATCAACTTTATTACACAAAGCAAAGTTGATATTGGTTACAAAACTACACCAGATTTATCCAGAATAGTTCATTTTTTCAAGACTTTTGCAAGAAGACATCAGGGTTTTACCTTATTGTTTAAAGTGTAACATTAGGGTTTTACCTTATTGTTCAAAGTGCTAACATACGACATGCACTGTGTATTATGAATACAAAACTGATTAAATAAGTATTTGTTGCACAGTTGTCTGTATAACATTATTCTGTTTCAAGTTTGAGAACTATTTCACCAAATGAAGAGGGGTATATTTGATACTTGTAAGTTATTACTTCAAGATGCAGCTGTAGTTTGTGCATGTAAGGTTATGATAAAATACCTAATTGCATTAAATGGCCTTTTCAAATGTTTACCCCCATAGAGAAGAATGCTAGCCGGCAATAAGCTTATGGCAGAGAACAGGGTTAAAAACCACAAATGCAATTAGCTGACCACAATATGCAACACATCACATGATCATCAGGAGCAGGGGCACAAGTGGCGTAGTGGTAGAGTTGCCGATTTCTAACTCCTTTAACTGCTTAGCCTCCCACCACATGGGTTTGAGTACTGTTTGGGCCGAAGTACTTAATGTGGGAAGGTCTTCCAGCTGACCTGTTGTGCGCCGGTGGTTGTACCCAGATAATTGTCAGGGGTCTGCCTCCACCAAAACAGCTGGGTGTCACAGTAATGTTCATAATAGGTAGCTGCGATATATTTCAAATACAGAACAAAAAGCAACAGATAATTCTTTCCTGTCCTCAAGTACAACCCATCTACTATAAATAAACACCCAAAGAAATCTTTTAGTCAAGCTACTTCAAGGTCTTAGACTAACTTAAATCCTCTTAAATATAATGGAAAGAAATATGTAAACATTAGTTTTGACCTACTTTTTTTAATGAATAAGCACTTTTATATGAACACCAACTCTTATTCACTTAATTTTTTCCTTTACGAGATGGCTTAGAATTAATTTTCCCATTAGTTTCCCATGATAATTGACATTCCATTTTATACCAGTGAACTTGATCTGTTTCTCTTCATACTTTAGAAGACTTCCTTTTTAATTTGAAGAAAAAGCCTCCATGTAGAACAAACTCTTGAGCTGTTTTAAAGTGTGTGTTTTCTTGTCTGTTTTTCAAGGGCTAATATGTTAAGGGTGAATTTTTATCACTCTTAATTTTTTAGCTATTCTGATCACTACATGCTCAAGGTGAGCTTTTCTAAAACCCCTTCGTCAGTCGTCCATCGTGTGGCATCAACAGTTCGCTTCTGAGCACACTAGAGGCTTTTGTTTTTATCCAATTTTCACCATACTTGGTTAGAATGTTTGTCTGCAAGAAATCTTAGATGACTTTGTAACTAGATCCTGTGGTGTCTGTAAGTAGGTCATGAGGTCAAATCTTAGAAAATGTTGTGATTACTCCAAAAGCCACCCTTATGGCCCAATTTTTACTAAAGATTTCTAAAGTAAATAATGACTTTACACAAAATATGAGTACTAAAAGATAGTGTTGTCAGGTGAGCAATTCAGGGCCATCATGGCCCTCTTGTTTATTTCAGGAATTTAATGTCTATCATCATTCATGGGAAAACTGTAATGGTATTTCTGTGTGATTTCTATTGCCACTTCATTTGTGTGTCATAAAGAGGCTTTATATAAATTTTGTAATGTTTGTGCTCATTTGTTGTTTTATTTTTATTAAAGATGTCTAAGGCTCAAAATCGAAAAACTTGTTCAGTGGACCATTTTCCTAAAAATCAGAAACAGCAGTCAAGATATGAAGTTTATCATTATTTTTTGTTCAACGAATGATGAAACTTATTCTCGATGTTAGACATTATAGGATCTTACCATCAATTCATTATTCGCATGCATTGGGCATCACTGAACCCTTAATAAGCATATTCTCCATGCTGCTCTGTAAATAACCAATATATTATATAACAATCACACGATAATCTTCTCCTTAACTCAGTGGTTACAATATCGGTTTCTCAATAGATCAGTCCAGGTTCAATTCTTGCTCAGTGCCAGTCATTAGATGGCGGGCTCATCCAGTATTCATCATGACTGTCCTAATATGGACTTTAAATGCTGTTTAAGTCATATGATTATGACTACAGTGATCCCATTTCTTGACAGCTGAATGTCCAAGGCAGCTAGCCAACCAACACTGCATTGTTCATGTTACATGTGGCTCATTATAACTTATACAACCTGTTGCCTTTACAAGAAAATGGGAATTGAAAATAAGTAGTATTTCAAAAGAGTCTTTTCACACTCTTAGAATTGTATCACTCCCTTGGTTCAACTGTTGACAATGGATGCCTTGATAAAAAATTAGGAGCTGATTATAAGTCAAATACAAGCAAGTGTACTTTTATATAAATATTCCCAGATATGCACAATACATTATGCAATGGGTATTCACTTTAAAACATTGAGCAGTGGGTATCCACTTTAAAAACATTATGCAATGGGTATTCACTTTAAAACATTGTGCAGTGGGTATTCACTTTAAAAACATTATGCAATGGGTTTGCACTTTAAAACATTATGCAGTGGATATTCACCTTAAAACATTGTCAATGGGTATTAACTTTTTAGTTTAAATCAAAATAGGTGCAAACACTTTTTCTAGCACAAGAGAGTATAGATTTTACAATCTCTTTAATCTATCTAAACCAATTCCACAATATTAAATTAAATAAAAACATGAAATTTGTTGCATAATGAAATTTGTTGGATATAATTTTACCAGCTTGAAATTTCCTGTTTCAACTCAGTAATAAAATGATTTTATTACCCAGAGGCATTTTTACTAGCCAGGAATGCCATCATATATTCATCTTCACAGCTTTACTGAAGTATAATGATTTTGTACCTACCTAGACTTGGAAATAGACAAGTGGCAGATAGTCAGGTGATGAAGTCAATGAGTTAATACCATCTGATGAGGATCCTTCCTTTAGCTGTCTGATCAGAGTCCTTGTAGAATATCTCTGGTCTTTTCTGAAGCTGTCCAGTTATAATCCTTCCAATTTCTGTCTGATCCTTTTTAGGGTTGTTTGATCAGGATCATTTCAGGAGCTGTCTGATCAGGGCCCTTTCAGGAGCTGTTTGATCAGGACCATTTCAGGAGCTGTTTGATCAGGATCATTTCAGGAGCTGTCTGATCAGGACCCTTTCAGGAGCTGTTTGATCAGGACCATTTCAGGAGCTGTTTGATCAGGATCATTTCAGGAGCTGTCTGATCAGGACCATTTCAGGAGCTTTTTGAACAGGGTCCTTTCAGGAGCTGTTTGATCAGGACCATTTCAGGAGCTTTTTTATCAGGACCCTTTCAGGAGCTGTTTGATCAGGACCATTTCAGGAGCTGTCTGATCAGGATCATTTCAGGAGCTGTCTGATCAGGACCCTTTCAGGAGCTGTTTGATCAGGACCATTTCAGGAGCCATATGATCAGAGCCATTTTAAAAAGTTTTTTTCTGTTTAGGGCCATTTCAGGAGCTTTCTGATCCTTTTAGGAGCTGTCTGATCCTTCAAGGGGCTTTCTGATCATGCCTTGCACCTACATTTATAAGATTTGTCAATAAGATCAACATACTTGTGTTTCTTATAAAGTATCTCAGCATGCAAAGTTAATAAAAATTAACTTAATGTCAGTAACTACAAATATACTCTTCAGACAGCAAAGTAATGAGGACATTAGAGGTCTGTAATTAGAAACACTTCTCCATGTGAATGTTTTTTCTTGTTTTTTCTTTAGCATAGTAAGTTGCTTGTAGGCTTAATGTGTTAGGGTAAGGTCACACATTATCTGTGGAGAAAATGGAACATTTGAATGAATGCGAACTGATACAGATTCTATCCATTGTCTTACCTGGTAGATTCATTCTGAGATTTGAGTTACTGCTATCCCTACAGATATATACTTTTATGTTTCCTTATGCCCCCAAGTAGAGTAGTGCTATTCTGCACTTTAATACATATAACAACATTTAGGTTCCCAGTACATGGTTGATTTAAATCATTTTCTTCAAGTGGTTTTGCAGCTTATCTTTTCTTAAGATTTTTTAAAGATTAAAACTTTCAAACCAATTTATTTTATATTTGAGCATGTGCCAGATTTTGTAATAAGAAAAGTTTGTTGTATTCAAAATCCATTAATTGCAAAATTTTATCTGAATAATATAATATTTTCAGTTAGGTTGTTCAGAAAGAGAGTTATATGGCCCAGCTATAAGGAGGTCTGTTGTTCGAATCTCGGTAAAGGTCAGCTTCTTTCACTTCAGTTAAAATTGCATGACTAGTTTTGAGTGGCATTTGAGGTGAGAACTTTCATGTTAGGTCTTCAAGTGGACCTGCCATGTACTCATACTACTATGATATTTTTCCTTTTTTTCATAAGTTTTAGCTGAACATATTAATAACAATTATATATTTCTATGTGATTTATATGTCACAAAGCAAAATGCAAAATGGTCTACATGGTGATGTCTAGCTATTTTGGTGAAGGAAGACAACATACAAATGTCTGAGTCAAAACACTAGGTCCCCTCTACATCAGTTGGAAGACCTTCTCTTAACAAGCATTTGATAGTATTGCGGGCAATACAGTAGTTCCCTACCGGTCCCTCAAAAAGTTCTTTAATTATCATACGCTCCTGTTTATTGCCATTTATAATTAATTTGAGGTTGAAGTCTGTATTTGTATAATTATGGCTTAAAAATGAAGTAATAAACAAGGAAATCTACAGTAGTTGGGATTCACATAATTTTTTTAAATTCAGTTGGCCTAAATAATTGTGAACTTAACATGACATTTATTTTTGGCCTTTATTTAAGGTATGAGCACCTTAATGCACTATCATTTAAGGTAAGTGCACCTGAATGCGCTCTCCAAAACTTCACGATTTTTCTGCAAGGTCATGCTGTGACCTTGACCTTCAAGGTAGCGACCCAAATCTTGCTCGCGACACGTCATCTCAATATGGTGATCATTTTTGTGAAATAGTTTTAAAATTCGACTTCAAATAACAAAGCTATGGGTCGGACACGATTTTGCTTCAAGGTCATGCTGTGACCTTGACCTTCAAGTTAGCAACCCAAATCTTGCTCATGACACGTCATCTCAATATGGTGATCATTTCTGTGAAATAGTTTTAAAATCCAGCTTCAATTAACGAAGTTATGGGTCGGACACGATTTTGCTTTAAGGTCATGCTGTGACCTTGACCTTCAAGGTAGCGACCCAAATGTTGCGTGTGCATATTGTACACATTGCTACCTATTAACATACCAAGTTTCATACGCCTGGCTTTAATAGTTTTTAAGTTATCAAAGGATCCAGATTTTTAGCGGACAGACAGACAGACTGACGGACGGAGGGTAAACCTATAGTCCCCTCCGGTGTAAACACCGGTAGGGGACTAATAAGGTGCTTCATTTTGATTGGGACTCGAACCCTAAGCATTGAGAGGCTACCATCTTGCTACAGCACCCTCAAAATAGACCAGGTTCAGGAAGACCCAGGTTTGATCCCGGGCCGTGACATTCCAAAGTCATTAAAAAAGGTAGTGGTATAGCTTCCTTGCTAACAATCAGGCAAATATAATGGTAATTCTATGATTGGTTTGGTCTGGTTCTACAAAGTGGCTTGACAAATAAAGATCTAAATTGGCTTAAATTGTCAATTTCGATTAACATCTAGATACAGTCTGGATACTTTTTTCACTTGGTAGACATTTTCACTTTTTAGACAGACAATTATAGTAACAAGTAACTTGAAAACCTTTTAATACTAAATGATCAGTCATTGGCTCTTCTGGGAGCTATCTAATCAGGATTTGCTGGTAATGGTTATTATTTAGCTGAAAATGACTTGGAATAAGATTAGTTACTATCTACTGGAGCAGGTTCAGGGATAACATTCCAATCAAGATTTGTTTTTATCCCATTGCATGTTGTACATGTGAAATACACATGCAACACAGTCAACTGTTGATTGATGTACAGTGATGTGAAGGAGTTAGGCGGCCTCTTCCCTGTGAACACCACAACTCAGGGCAAAATATATCGTTTGACACCCTTATGTTTTAGTTATTGTGTTTTGTTAGTCTAATTGTATTCCTTTATTCTTGTGTGGATCTGTATGTCCCTGGAGATGATAGTACGGATAAGGTATGGAAGATACAAACCTTGCATTTCTGTGTTACATATAGTTTTGAAACTGTCTGTCAAATTTGTTTACATAGAGGGTTTATCCATTTATCCAATCAGTGCAAGCTTACAGCTTGTATTTTAGACATTATAGACTCAAAAGATTACATGTATTGTGTTTGTGATATTTTTTTATGAGAACTTGAATAGAAACTTCCAATGTGGAGATAAGTTACGCACCAAATAGCAGGGCCATCCATTGTTAAACACTAAGCCTGCTGAGCAGGAATTGATGAATGTCAGGCAAAAAGTGTAGATCCAGATTAAAGCAAATATAGTGCTGCCTTCACTGATTACAGCATGGCATGAACCTCTGGCATGATACCACACCTAGTGTCATTATTTTGTCATCAGACTGGCAAGTAATGGAACTACCCTGACACTTGCTTGAGTTTAACAAGAGAGTTATACTGCTTTACTGGCGACACACTGGAGCGCGACGCCTATATTATTGAATGCTCACAGAAATTTGCACATGGGGGAAAGTTTGTTTTGCAGACTTTCTAAACCTGATAAATACGGGTCCTAAATTGGTAAAAGGTGTTTTATTTTATGTTTTTATTTTTATATTTATTTTCGTGTGTTTGTAACTTTCAAAATAACTTTGAAAATAAACAATAAGATACTAAAAAAACACATGCTACGTTCGAGAAAAATATTATCTGAACAATACTTATTTATGTAATGTAAGGCTGCTGCACCTGTGCATTCTCTGCTAGTGCTAGTTTTATAGTTAATTTTAATAATTTTTCATTTTTTCTACATATGTAACATCTTAAGAAAACCTATTAAATGGTGTCGGGTTTTGCTTTTTATTTTGTTTTAAACCATTTTATGGTCTCAGGAATATAAGTTATACAGGCTTTTTCTGGCTAAATAATAATATTCTGAAAATTTTCAAATAAGAACCATAACGTTTCAAGTGTCTTTGTTACTTGCTCCCATATTGCTTTAATCTCTTTACATCTCTAACTTTTTGTGTCGCCTTTGATGCTTTGCATCAATGACTTTTCTTGTTTATAAATTTGTTATGTCACAGCCTAGGTAATTATGCATTATAGTGTTGCTCTCCAAGATCGTTACAAAAAACTGATGTGGACTGCATGGGTTCATGCCGGAGCAAATACATCACCATCATACAAAATGCATTATCACAGAACAATGGATGATTCTCCTATGGTATCCATTCCAAGTTGAACATATTCAAAACTTTCTTCTTGATGCAAAAAAGGAACATATTTTCTAGAGAAATGGACACTGAATGGATGCGAAACAGTACATCGATTTCCAGTGGTCTCCTTTCAATGTAAACAGGTCGCAATAGCTCAGGTGGTAGAGCGACTGCATGCAGATCGGGAGTTCATGGGTTCAAACCCTGGCCAGGTCAAACCAAAGACTTTAAAGTTGGTATTAGTGGCTTCCCTCCTAACCCTCGGGGCTAAGGGGACAGCATTATGCCTGACTCGTAGGTGTCAGTATAATGGACCAGCCGGGTTCAGTCCCTGGGCACCTCATAAGTGCCCCTGTGCTATAATGATAGAAATGTCGCTGCACAGTATCGTCAAAAATGCCAGCTAATCCCATCCCTTTCAATGTAGTGGGACAGAGCCTTTATGCCCTATAACATATTCCCTTAGGTGAAAAAGTTGTTTGCATCCTTATGTGCTAGGTGGGACACTTATGGTTTACAACAATACACTAAACCCAGGTAAGATAATTAAACAGTACTTTTGTACAATTTACAGTAATACTTATTTGCATTCCATGATGTCTTTATAAATGATAAAGAAATGATCTCTGGAGAAGGCGCAGGCACATGGTTGTTTTACAGCATTGTATAATAGTAAAATTGAAATAATTTGCATTAAAACAAGTAAGACATGCAAAGTTATTAAGGTAAAAAAATGGTAAAGATTTGTTAAGCAGGCTAGTTTCCTTAAACTCAGATGTGTCAATGAAGATTTTTTAAAATTTAGTACTACATGTATTTACATAAAACTGATGCTTGTAAAGAATCCTCAAATAACTTAATATATCCAGTTTTGTTAATATCTTGCATTCATATTTGTTGTAAAGCTGAACTTACATTCCATTAAAGAATATGCAACATAATCTTTTCCAAATATAACCTCTAGTTTATTGTTTTCTATTCTGTTAAGGAGTTTTATGTCTATCCTTTTTTATGTTGCTGGGCCTGCTCAGCAGATCATCAATTTTTTTATGCTTAACAGGTATTTCTTTTTGTTTACAACTTCTAGCTAAGACATTTACCCTTTCTACCATCAAGTCTGAGTTATGAAAAGATGAATTTCATCTGAATTTATTAAAATGGGTGGACTATTTTCCATTGATATAAAGTTTTATGTGGGTTGGTTCATTGCCCCTTTTATTGGGCAGTCACATAATTGCCTCATGTTAACAGTGACTGTCACTGTGTCACGATGTATTGGAATATCATGTAGCTGTCAAATCATTTTGCTGGTTTGGCACATGTACATTGTAATTTGATTGTACTCCTAGTTCGAATGTACACCAAACTGATGAATATAATGCTACCGGTACTCTAGTATTGCATCCATCTCTTCAGCCTCTAATCTTCATGCTATTTTGTTCAGACCACTCGCCCATTCGACATTTGACATATCACTCGATAAAAATCAAATACACTTGCCTAAAAGGTGATGTAATATTTTGAGATAAGTTGTTATTTATTATGCTAAATGACTGTAAACTTCCACAAGACTTTGCATGTCATATTGAGCACTCAATGAACGTGACAGTTTCCCTGACATCATAGCATCAGTGTATGAATTTCTCTTAGCAATCAGGTAAGTTTTAAGTTGATTTTGTTAGATTTATACTGGCCTGTACAAATGATGCAGATATTTCAATTGATGGTGTTGAAAGAAAACAACAACACAGACTGTGATCGGAGTTGTATATTATAAACAAAATTCTAGTGTCATTTTCTAATAATGTTTAGTTATTCTTCCATGAATACACACGAATTAACTAATACTTGTCAAGTACTTATTGATAATAATATGTTTTAGCATTTTCCATTTTGCTTTCATTGTTTATTGGCCCAATGCTTTATTTGCATTTTTTCTAGTGTTAAATCTCTTATGCCATAATATTAAGAATAAAAATTATTGTAATTTGTCTACGTGCTTCAGAATTGTTGTTTTTAATTTTCCTTCTGATTCTATGCTATATTTACATGTCCATGATCTTCTCTCAAGACATTTCACATAATTTAAAATAGCAATGCTACATTTTTTTGTAGACTAGCGGAGTTCATTTTCATTTAATACAAGTACTGGTGGATTTGTTCCAAATTTCACATGTTCAATCAGGTCTTTGCTTGTAACTTTTACTTACATTAAACAAAATTTAATTGCCTTGGTGTCAGGCAAGTGGTCCAATTAGAACTCATAAAAATCCTTAAGTGTTAAAATGCTTTTGTAAAAGTGTACGAATATAAAAAACCATGATCATGTATATAGATAAACAGGGTAGTAAAAAGTCATAAAAAAGTCATAAAACATGTTTTACCAGATTAGCAGATGGTTAATGCTATTGCTATCAGCTTGCCAGTACTAACATTCAGAATTGAATGTAACAATGATACTTTAATCTTGGAACTTATATTTTTAGAGTAAAGAAATTTTAAATTGACTTACAAAATATACTCAAGGTCTTGCTACAGCTAGTCGTGTGTATGAGTATGCCAAAAATTAGTGATGCATAATTTTGGCTTAGAAGCAGATTCTCAGACACTTAATATGCAGTCCTGTTATTGCATGCAGTTTAAGTATCTGTAGCCGCCTCGATTCATTTTCTATTTTATTGCTTTTTATTGCTTCCATGATAAAGCAGTCTGGTTATTCAGATTAAATAATTTATAAATACAAAAGTACTTGACCTTATTTTTTATTTCCTAATTGAACAGGATTAAAATGCAATTATGCAGTGGTATGTCAACAAAATCTTAGTCAAGTAAATACGGTTCCAAAAATTATTGGGGTCTCCAAAATAAATATTTATTATCCAAAACTATCTTCTTCTCTTTTTTTTTGCTGAAGGTTATATGTTGTTTGTGGAATTGTGTTAGTGGGGTAAGGTGTGTTCATGAAGCTTGCTGGTTGATCTCTTGCTGTAATGTGCTAGGCCATCTAATCTTTTTTCAGTCATGCTGTTACATGTGTATTTGTTGATGGAACGATAAACGAAAGATACAGACATAAGTATTATATATCAAAACCAACAAAGGGCCACCTGTGGCGTAGTGGTAGAGTTACTGATTTGTAATTCCTCTGACTGCTTAGCCTCTCACTGCATGGGTTTGATTCCTTAATGAGCTGACTTGAATTGCACCGGTGGTTCTACACAGAAATTTGTGGTCTTCTTGCTTTAACAATCATAATTGGCTGCTGTGATGTATTTAAAAAAACAAACCAAAACAAACAAATTAACACTAAGAACTGAATCGTTGAAATAAATTCTACCCTTGAAATAAAACACTACAATAAAAATGACTTTTTGAAGTTATGAAAGTTACAAGGGATGTAATGGACAATATCCTGTGATTATGTCACTGTTATTTACTAAATACTAGGCAGTATTTATCATGCAGAGGGGCAATGTTTAATATATAGAATTTAAAGATAAAATTGTTCTAAGATAAATCATAAACCATGTATAAATTTAAGAAGTTAATTACATCTGTACATACCAAAACCAGCTTTTATGAGTTTTCACTCTAGCAAGCTTTTAAACTATGGACCATAAATTTGCCTCAGATACAATCTAGATTATATTGTTCACGCATGAATAAAAACATAAACTGTTTGTAGATGTTGAAGAAGAATTTTACTTTATGCAAGATTTCTAGCCAATTGTGCTATCTTTGTCATTAACTGTGATTGTGTAAAAAAGAATCAATTTGCAATCGGATTTGAATAAATCCTAAAACATCAGTTATATCATGTTTTGTTGTGGGTGTCTGTAAAGATGCATACATGTACGTGTAAAGTGTACTAGATACTAAAGGGAGGTAAAATCATTTTCAAGATAAGTGGGATTTTATGAGTCCATTTTATCCTAGGCAGTATTTCTGCAGTTTATTTATGTATCCATGATGATCATAAAGCAATTTTGCAATGTTTGAGAGCATGTGTCTCTGCTATGTGTGTGTGTTCATGCAGACATACATCTGTATACGTTTAACTAAGGAAGAAAAATGTACAGCTTGTTTAGATCTCCAAGTAAGGACTTTGCAATCTAAACCAAAGCTTTTGTAAGCTAAACTAAGCTTACATATCCACTCATATTTACTTTCTATCATCACCCAGCTACATAGATTCTGAATTCTGTTTTTAAATTTCCTCAAATTTGCTCTACCAGCAACTCACAAACCCTCCTCTAACACTGTTAACTGTAAGGATTCAGGCCATATTAAGTTTAGTTATACTGAACTCCCTTGGCACTAAATTCTGCTTGACAGGGATTTAATTTGATGTCTAGTATTTTCCCATAATATTTATATATAACAACGCACCCTTAAGACTTGAGAATTCTTTTGAGAAAAAAAATTGTGTGCAACACAGTGATATCTATGCTTCCTTGTATCATGTTTTCACACCTTTTCTCAGTTGCTGAATCTCAGGATTAAAAATCAAAAGTCGCAGCTAACACTAAGTACATTTATCTTGCCAAGGTGTGTCTGCACTTTAGACTTAAGGAAAAGCAATTATTCTTCACTTACCTAAAACTTTAAACCTGATATAAGCTGCCATTATTTTCCAAGAAGAGATAAGAATGGTATCATGACCACCATTTTGTAATGGCATAGTGTGATGAGAAATCGTAACTATTCATATTTGGACAATGCCTCTTTTCTGTCTTTTTTTTTTTAAATTTGGCTTAAGGAAATCTTTTTAAATTTGGCTTAATTAAGGAAGGCAACTTTTACGATATTCTAATTGTTATCTAATATGAGCCTTTTGACCTGATGAAAATGTTGTTCTAAATAGGAAGACTGCTTATTGTGTGACTTTATTCTGATCATGTGAGTTTTGAAGGAATAAATAATTTAAACAGCACATGTGAATGTGGAATGAAGATTAAAATATATTATCAGTACTGGCTTTGAATTAATTATTACGTCAGTAAATTACATTGTTGTGAATTTATTATTTATTATTTTCTGTTTTATAATTGAAATATATATATAAATATAAACAACAAAAACTCTTGGTTCTTTTAAAATTCATGCTATAAGGTGTACAACAAGACATTGTTAAGGTAAATACCTGTTGTAGATACCTGACAAAACATGTATTCTCATGTCTCTGAAGTTTCTTAAGTCAGAATATTTTTTAATATCTCCTTGACTTTGACATACCAGTAATGGGGTTACACTTTAACATAGAAAGTTATATGTGTACTCAGTGTCCAAATCCAGGACGCTTTGCT
Organism: Sinonovacula constricta; assembly: GCA_007844125.1. NCBI lineage: Eukaryota > Metazoa > Mollusca > Bivalvia > Cardiida > Solecurtidae > Sinonovacula > Sinonovacula constricta. The sequence continues at coordinate 18,164,810 of CM017560.1, forward strand.
ATTAAGTAAAAAAAACAATCCACTTAAGCAACAGTGCTTACAAAGGTGCTGTTTTATTCAGCTGACTATGGTATTTGTATCTGTGAGTATACATTCCTGTATGTGTCCACAACTGTCTGTATGGTCTGTATGGACAGGAGTGTCTGAAACCAATGAGAGACATTAATGAATAGTCTCCCCTGAATATTCCCTAAATGCAAGTAGGTCCTTTCATTTGTTTTACTCGGTTTTTATGCTTGTGCTCTTTGGAGTGTATGTTGACTTTTCTGCCTTTCTTGTGATACCCAGTTAACCATCATCAACAGACACTTCCTTTTTCTTTTTGAAATAACAAATCTCTGTAAATATTTAAATGGTTTTTATGCTTATATCTATGCAAAAGTAAGACAGTCCAAGAATTTCAACTGAATGGACGTACCTACTGTTTGGAATGCCTCGGATATTAACTAACAAGGGAGACAATGTCCATTTCACCAATGTACCCCATTATAAATGACCTTACCCAATGTTTGTTTTGTTTCAGGATGAGAGTGCCAGTCCAGACTCGGACATCATGCTGACAGGCCAGAAGAAGGACAAGATCTGTCTAGTGTGTGGGGACAAGGCCCTGGGCTGTAATTTCAATGCTGTGTCCTGCGAATCATGCAAGGCTTTCTTCCGAAGAAATGCGCACAAGGTATGGAGATTATCTGTTAATACACACACCAGGGCTGACAGTGGTACATATATATAATACATATAGAGGTTTGATAAATTAAGGGCGGTAATTGCGTAACTACAGTCCACAAGGCAATGTTTAGGATATGGAAAATAGAAGTAACTCAAAACCTTTACAAGTAATGTGTATCATATTTCGATTCTGGCTTGTCAGTTGTACATGTAAGAAGTGATGATGTTGCCAGGCATCAAAAACTTTTTTTAAAGAAAAGTTGTCTGTCCATTGATTTCATGTTTTTGGTTTGGGAAGGTGACATTATAAAAGTGTCCCTGGTGGCTGTTAATCAGTTTGTTCAGATCAATACAAAATATTAGCTAAACAGTCAAATGGTTTATATGTATAGTCTTGTTACCATGGAATAAGGCCATTTACTAGTCAATTAACACCTGTCAACGTTTACATAATTTTGCCTTTTCTTTTCAAGCATCATTTAAAGAATATTTCAAGCACAATGATGACAAACTATTATACTTCATAATCAGCTTTAACATGCAGCCATTTTATTGCCAAACTTCACAGATTTCATACCTTTTTGACAGAACAAAGAACTTGATAATATGCATGTCTACTTAATGTTTCTACAAATTTGACCTCTAATATGGGTTTCATTGAGGGGTGTATGTGACAGTTATTTCTGTTGTTATGGAAACCATGGGAATACTACTGTAGTAAGACGGCCAGCAATTAAACATATATAATCCTATTTATTTTCACATTGTTTTACATGATTTTTATGAAAATAACCAAACAGTATCAAAAAGGAAAACAACAGGAGATAGATGCATGCTGCTACACACAGACAGTGTTGGTGTGATGATAAACACAGGAGATAGATACATGCTGCCACACACCCTGAAAGTATTGGTGTGATGATAAACACAGGAGATAGATACACGCTGCTACACACCCTGAAAGTATTGGTGTGATGATAAACACTAGATATAGACGTGCTGATAAACACCCTGAAAGTGTTAGTGTCATGATAAAAACAGGAGATATAGACGTGCTGATAAACACCCTGAAAAGTATTGGTGTGATGATAAACACAGGAGATAGATGCATGCTGCTACACACAGACAGTGTTGGTGTGATGATAAACACAGGAGAAAGATGCATGCTGCTACACACAGACAGTGTTGGTGTGATGATAAACACAAGAGATAGATGCATGCTGCTACACACAGACAGTGTTGGTGTGATGATAAACACAGGAGATAGATACATGCTGCTACACACCCTGAAAGTATTGGTGTGATGATAAACACTAGATATAGACGTGCTGATAAACACCCTGAAAGTGTTAGTGTCATGATAAAAACAGGAGATATAGACATGCTGATAAACACCCTGAAAAGTATTGGTGTGATGATAAACACAGGAGATAGATACATGCTGCTACACACACTGAAAGCGTTGGTGTGATGATAAACACAGGAGATAGATGCATGCAGCTACACACACTGAAAGCCTTGTAGAATATAGGTGGGCTGATAAACACACAGGATCAATACATGCTCCTACACATCTTGGAAAAGTGTTGGTGTGAACTCAGTGTATTGCTACATGCTTCTACACCCAATAGATAAATGAAAGAATGCTTTGTGCTGATAAAATGACATCTGTATATGTTATTATACACAATCACTAGCTGAAAGTGTCTGTGCGAGACGAAACAGATACATTCTTCTACATGTCTAATACATTCAATAAATTACATAGATTGTGAAATATCCATGATTGCTTATTTCAGAAAAAGATGCCACTTTACCCACTCAAACTTCCCTGATAAACAAGCTGAAGTTGTGGGAGGTGCTTTGTACATCGTAATGATTAGTCAGGCTGAACTTTCACCATATACAGTGGGATACATAGAAAGTTCCATTGCTCTTGTGTATGTCAACCGAGTGATAGTTCTTAGCATCTACATCTCCCACTCTGTAGTTGTGGCTGTGTATTTAGATTTATGTTTTAGACATGTAGGAGCATAAATTCGGGTGAAAAAAACAACAACACCTAAGATAAGAAGCACTAACTGTAGGACATTTAACAGAAACAATTGACTAGTGAGGTCTTAAGCTCTCAAAAAAAAATAATGGAATGGAAAATAACTCATTTTCACATTTAACCAGGTATATTTGTATTTGCATACTGCACTCAGAGGCATCATCACCATTTCAAAAAGTTTCTCAAATATCATTTTTTTCTAATATCTAATACTAAAATACCTAATCATAAGGAGGGTAACATATGCAATTTGAATAAGGTCATTTTTTCAACAGCAACAGGAAATAGATGATGTGCTCTGACCCTGTTTATACTGATACACTTATAATGACACAGATCCCCATAAGCACCTGTTTAATGTTATGCTATGTACAGCAAACTGTCAACATGTATTATAGTTGTCACCTGTTTTCTCTGTTAGATAGAGATAAATGCCACAATTCATGACCAATAAATCAACCCACGAACATTTTGGTCCTAAATTATACCTTTAATGTATTATTATATTGCTATGTGACGGATTGTCTTGACCTACTTTCTACAACAAGAGCACTATGGCATTGGTATCTATGAATGGGGTCAACCTGTATATGACAGTGTCTGTGACTGAATGCCATGTGGTTTGGTTGTCTTTGGATTGGGGTGTCTATGGAGTGGGGTGTCTATAGATAGGGTTGTCTTTGGATTGGGGTGTCTATGGACCTGGGTGTCTATAGATGGGGGGTCAGGTAGGGTTGTTAAAATCTGATATAGCTCTGATATGTGTATATGTGTGACTTTCCTTTGTTCACTATTTCCTGTTGACTATAAGGTTTTACATTATTGATTTTTCTGCTCAATTTATGATGTATGTATGCCTGCAAGTGAACATTTTAGTGGATTTAATACCTGACAAAAAGTATTTTTTAAAAAAGATATGCAGTATTGGTCAGGCTTTAAAATGTTTAGAGTATTTGCAACTTGGATGTATGCTTGCCAAAACTTAAACACAATTTATTGATTGTGTTAAAGACAATAAGCTTGGAGAAACCAAAATACCTAAAGATTATACAGTTTCTGATTTTTTCTAATGTTAATAAGTTAGTTACACACAGTTTAAATACCTCTAACTTATGTAAAATCATACGTTATTTGTATATAAACCACAAAGCTTGTTGTTTGCATAAATTAAAAAAATATATGTAGTTAAATGTCACAGGAAAGCTTGCTCAATTATTCAAGAACTATATTGTTTGAAAGCTATAGCCAAATGTTAGAAATTTTACTGCTTATGTAACATTCTGTAATTATGCAATTATGTCAAATTACAGATAACAAATGTGACAAGAAAAATGGTCTAAGATGGGTGTTAAAAAACACACAAAAAAACTTACTCTAAAAAATTCTTTAAAAGTAATTCATTTTTCCAATAGTGAAATATTATTTTCTGGCTTCGAGGGGTGTCATTTTTTCATCATGTAGTGTAAAAAAAACAAAAAAACAACAACAACTACAAACAAGTAATTTCTTTTTCCAAATTACTGGCATTTTTACATTAAATGTTAAATTGATTTTATTATTGAAATTCTTAAGTATCATAATCAAACTAAAACTTTCACTTATTGACAAAATTTGTAAGACAAGGATGGCAAAAAGTTATAGCTAACAAATGTCTGATACAAGTCAAATGCTGTTCCTCCATTATATTGAATTTGACATTGAGTATTGAAATCAAATTTAATTGATGTTTTAATAAATTAATAATAATTAATTAATAGATGTTTGAACATTTGATTAATGAACCATTTGTTTAGGTTAATTGCAATCACTACTGGTTGTAATGGTATAAGATTGATATCGCTATCATGCAAAACTTTAACCTGAGCGGTGTGTGGAATTGCTAAAAATGGCAAAAGAAGTCATTCATGGAATGTTTGTCTGCATAAATTCTTGGTTGGAGTTAGTTTTTACCTGGGTCACTTGTGGTCATGTGTAGGTCAGTAGGTTAAATTTGAGAAAAAAAAACAACTTATGAAGACACTAGAGACCTCATATATGGCCCAAGAAAAGCACTTTGTGCATATAATGTACCGGTATATGCAATAATTTTCACATTTATTACCTTTACGATAAAATACGTAACTGTGCTTATTTTAAAATGATAATCTAAATATGTTCTTAATTACATGGCAAAACTCCAATACACATCATAATTACATACCACTGGATTATAATAATATTCTACGTCATGAATTTTTAAGTCTATATACAATTTGAAACACCATAGCTAAGAGCAACCCTTGCGCCATTAGTAACCCTCTGTGATATTTAATTTTTAATCAACTTGTAACTAATGCTTGTGCCAAATAATTTATAATTAACGGCGAGGGTAAATAAGTCCAAATAAGTAAGTATATGGCCCAATCTTCACTAAACATGGCCAGAGTGTTTGCCTGTATAAAATCTTGGATGAGTTCATAATTGGGTCACATTGGGTCAAAAAGTAGGTCCCTAGATGAATTCGTAGAAAACCCTTGGGAACACGCTAGAGATCACATTAATGGCCCAATCTTCACTAAACATGGCCAAAATGTTTGCCTGCATGAAATCTTAGCTGAGCTCATAACTGGGTCTTGTTGGATCAAAAACTAGATCACTAGGTCAAACTTTAGTAAAACGTTATAAAAATAATTAGAGGCTGAATTTATGGCCCAATCTTCACTAATCTTGGCCAGAATGTTTGCCTGTATGAAATCATAGATATTTTGAACTGGGTCAGGTAGATTCAGTTGGTCACTAGGTAAAATTAGTGAAAACGTTATTAGCCCAGTGGCTACACTAATGATTTCTAAAGTAAATAGCTATTAATTACTTGACACCAGCTATGAGCCTAATAAAAGCCCATGTCCTCAGGTGAGTGATTAAGGGCTATCATGACCCTCTTGTTCATTATTCTCAAGGTAGAGAAATGATCAATTGTCACTCACTGTTTGGTATGAAATATGTAACCAATTCTTAAAATTTTATTGTGTTCTGTACATCTCATTTTTGCATTTCTCAAGTACTTCACTCACACGTTTCTGAAATAGATTTTGCTCCAGCCCATTCATAATTTATAAACCTTTTAGCCCGCTGTATGCTTATTTTTAAGGCTTAGGCAAATAGTGTAGGTCCAGCCAACTCCCTGCTGTGAGCTATCTGATCAGGATCTACACTATTTGCTCCTCAGTATCTACTTTTAAGTATATCAACCCGGACATGTAACATATGTAATATTTAAGCAAAATATCTCCGAGAATTTAGCATGGGTTGTTAACAAATTGTAGCAAGGTAAGGGTTAAACCATCTCCAAATAAGTGAAATACTGTTAGTGGGATGATAAACCCAATGAACAAACAAACCTTTTTAACTTTGCAGAAAGTCACTGAATTACTCCCTTTTAAAAACAATAAGGTTTGTCAATATTAGCTTTGTACAATATTAATACGAATGAAGCTACAAATGAGCTAATTATAACAGTGACTGTTGATGTTTGAATGCGGCGTTAATTTAATTCAGACAAGAAACATTATTTCTCTCAGCAAAAGTTCTATGACCTCAACTTGATTATTATGAGAAATGTCTATGCCAGTACTGAAAATTTTGTTTAAAAAAACAGTGGCATTCAAATACAAACTCTAATTGATAAAAAAATTGAAATATTGATTTTAGTTTATGTTTTGATTTTTAAAAGTCAGATTGTGAGAAAAAATATTTTTATAAAGTTTGGTATGCCTATGTGGTCATTTTAGCATTGATGTTTTATGTTGTAGTTGTTTTATTCTACAGTTTAGTCAATGTAAAAACTCATATGTAGTTTACAAACTGAATAAAAAAAACAATGGTAAAGCATAAATGCTTTGGGTGTCTGTGGTTGAGTGGTTAAAGTCACTGATTTTTAACTCCTCATTTTCGAGCCCTAGTAGAGGATAGAACTTTCATGTTGACAGGTTTTCCAGCTAATCTTTGGTGAGCCTGTGGTTCTACTCATACATAAGTCTGGGGTTGTCCACCAAGAATTAGTTAGACATCACCAATATGACCATAATACTGTCACAATGTAACAAAAACAAAGCATATAAGCACCATCATTCTAATCTATTCCAAGGAGGACCTATGACTTGTGTGTGTGCAGAAAAAGACGCCTGGAAGAAGAGTCAGTTTCTGCAGATGCTGTTTTGCACAGTTTTAAAACACTTTATTATCTTGATCTGCAAGCTCTTTGTGGTATTTTACTATCATTATTACATTTTATTGTAAAAGCCTTTGTGACAATAGGCTCTCAAGGCTTGAAAAAGTCCACAGGAAGCACAAATGACCTTACCATTGGATTGCGTTTTTTTTTATCATGATGTTGACAAATGGTTGTAAGTCTCCGATCTCAAGGTCATCTTTTTGCCTGCAACCCAAATGACCAGTAGTAGCATATGGGTGTAGGTACATTTGACCTAGTACAGAAAGGTCACCTTCAACTAACCTGGTCTGGGTATATGTATGTTAGTTGCAACAGATCCAGGACACATAGTTACTCAAGCTTTTTAACCTTCTAATTATAAATTGATGCTGCTTAGCCATCAAGTGTACTCTCAGATCCCATTAGGAACTGTCTGATCGTGATCTGCATAATTTGCTTCAGAGTCTTTGGCTATATATGTAGTTATGCTTGCGTATCTGCATGGGGATCATATAGCTTACTGGAAAATATACACACAGATTTCCTGATTTTTTTAAAGACTCGGTCATTAGAAGCATCAACTTTCAACCTTATTTTTATTTTATAATTGCTATGGTATAGTCAGTCTTCATTTCTAGAAAAATGTGTCAATACATGTAAAGTGTCTGGAGAAATTAGTTTCTTGTTAAAAGTTTTATGCTAAGCTTTGGCAGTTATTGGCGAAGATATCAGTAAACTTAGCTTACAAATTGTAAACAAGGAGTTGGTCTATATTAAAAGGGTCTAATTACTGCAGTGAACCCTGTCTTGTTTTAAGCTTTTAAAGGTGGTATCTGACAGTTTGCCTTCATCTTATCCAACATCTTACTCATTTAACATCCAGCCCAATCTCACTCATGACAGTTTGTTAATCATGGGTAGTTAATTTTTAGTAATTAAGATTTTTCTAGTAATAGACATATGAATAAGAAGCATGGTTTTCCAGTAGTATTAGTAAAACTGGTCATTTTATTATGTGCAAGCACTTTACTTGAATACAAATTTCTCAGGAACTGCAGTTTTTGGACTTCCAAAACATGTTATAATGAGGTGTATCAGTGGTTCTACACAGACCTTTGTCTTGGTCTTTATCTTACCATAATAGGTGGAAATTGACTATTATTGTGTAGATGCATGGAACTTCACACAGGTGCAATAATAAATCCTCTTCAAAACGAAGGTGTATCTCTTGATCAAACAGCTTCCAACAGAAGTCTCTGACCTTACTGACGTAGACTCTGACCTTTCTTATAAGCACCTCTGTCTATTTGATAAATGAAGCAATGGGATTTTTTGTCTATCACTCCTAAATATAAATGACTCAATTTTTTAATGTTACTAATTCAATTGATTCTCACTACATATATGTTAATGACTCAATTTAGTCTCTATTTACGTCTGCTTTGATGTAAACGGCTCAATTTAATCTATTTATCTCTGCTGTAAAATGAATGACTCCATTTTTTTTGGGTTTCTATCTATATCTTCTATAATGTTTATGACCCATCTTTTTCTCTATCTCTGCTATAATGTTGAAGCCACAGTTGATTCCCTTTTTGTCTCTCCTTTCATATTTATGACAATTGTCTCTGTTTATGCATTATCAAGGCATTTGCTCAGTTAGAGCAGGATTTGACAGCTAAGGGTCAGGTCAAGAGAATTAATGTATAGCAGGATTTGACAGCTAAGGGTCAGGTCATTAATGTAAATTCCTTCTATATTATACAGAGTCGCAAGAGCCCAATATATAGCTAGTCTGTCATAAGAAGCCAATTGTTGAAGCAATAAATTATGCAAATTATTAATTATCAATATTATTTGGGCTTCCTTTGATATGGCTCTACATCCTTCTTTATAAAGTAATGGCAGATATATCACCAGATGGGGGTGCGCCCATGGCCGAGTGGTTAGAACAGCTGACCTGAAACTCCTCTGGCCATCAATCTTGGGTTTGAGTCCCAATCGGGGTGAGAACTAACATGTGGGGAGGTTTTCCAGTTAACGTACGGTGTGCCGGTGGATCTACCCAGACATAAGTCCGAGGTCTTTCTCCACCAATAATTTACTGGATGTCACCAATATGACAATAATCATGTCGGCGCCATATAGCTAAAACAAAGAGACAAACATATAACCAGACAATGACCACAGCAAACTAAATGCAAAGCACATTGTGCACAGCTTAATGACTCTTAGATATTTCAAAATCTGTATTAAATGACTGTCATTTTGATATGACTTATTTCACATATGCCAGATTATTGAAATATAACATTAAAACACAAAATAAAGAAAAACACAGCAATACTTATGATGCATTATAAAATATCAAAATAGCATCACAATACACCACATTGCAATTCTATGGAATAAGCTGTTATTTATAAAATAAAGAGGTGCTTTTCTTTAATGCCTCTACTGGTCAACATCTTTAAGCATTTGGCATATTAAACCTGATTGTACAGAATGATGATGCACTGATGCAACTTCATTCTGCCTCTTTCAATTTAATTGAATATGAATGCAAAGGTGAAAGGATATTCTCTATAGATATATGATATGAAAACACTTTGTTTAATTTATAGAATAGATAAAACAGCAACAACCTAGAAAGCAACATTTTTCTCTTGTAAGCAAAAGTGTTCATTATTAAATGAAGGCCAAATATGACAACACACTAATGTTACTTACTGATCCAAATAATATTTTATCTTAAGCAAAATTTACTAGTTTGAAGATAATGAACAGGTTGACATATTATTGCTAATTTGGGAGGGTGTAAATGAATAATCCAACCATAGGTCGGCTACAGATAACATCAGCACCTTAGGGTTATTGCACTATTAAGGCCTTAATAATTCCTGTAGCACTTCTGGTAATTTTCATAAAGCTTTGACACATAATGAAAAAGTTTGAGGTAGGTGACAGAAATGACATTTTCCACTGGAAATATAAAGATTAACCAAACATAGCATTCTTACGAACACTATTAAGTTAAAAATAAAAAGAATACATGGACTGTTACAAGACATATCTCTTGTTTAAGTGCTCCTGAGTAAATGTGTTAATAAATAATTAATGAATACACACTGTCTGAGACTGCACTTTTGACATCAACTGCATCTAGTCTCCAGCAACATTATTAACAGCATAACATTTTAATGTACTTATTCACAGAAGTAAGAATAAGTACCAAGTAATTAACCCTTATGCTAAATTCTGTAAAAAATAACAATTATCAATCTTAAGTTGTCTTCTTACACGAAAGTGCATTGGCAGGCTTAAGGCAGCAAATATTAACGATCCTGATCAGACAGCTGCCTGCAGGCTGATCTGGATCTACACTGTTTGTCTAAGCCTTTTGAATATGTGCTTAGCTGGCTAAAGGCTAATGAGCTGCAGCAAGTTTAGGACAATGATGTAGTCAGTTCGTTAGATTCTTTATGTGGCAGGGTCGGAAACCTTGTGTCCAATAACGCATGGTATTCCACTTTTATTTTCCTTCTCATGCATGTCTAGTGCATGTTCAGCATGCATTATCATAAAACTGTCTTTTAACTTGTAAAACTTATCAACATATATGATTTATTTCAGGGTGTAACATGTAGTTAGGTTAGGCTTTTGAGTTATTTATTGGTAGACACAGGATAAAAGAGTAGCCATTTGGATAAGGCATGAATAAAAAAATAATAAAGATTTGCGACTAGGATCAAATTCGCTTGTCAAATGACAACTGACTAAATGGAACTAAGCATGCATCAATGAGAATCTGTCCTGGAGTAACTGCCATGTGCATATGTACCCCAGTTGTTTTAAACTGCTTTTCCTATTTTTTGTTATTGATATGCATCAAATTACATTGTTATTGTTAAAACCTGAATTGGATATTTTGGATGGTTTGCTTAAATGCTTTTCTTGTATGCATCATGGAGTACAAATAAAAGACCTTATGGATAAAATGCAGGAAAAAACAGATTATTTGACAATATGTTTTGCATGGATAAGCATGTGATCTTGTTAATACAGCCTTCAGGCCATTGTTTGGTCAAATTTTCAATTGTTGACTTAATTGATTTGATGAAAAATTTAAATTATAAACCCAACTCATGTGCAGTCATTCACAAATTGATCAGGTTTATGAAAATGGTGTTGTTCCAGATCAGCCATCTCCCAGGAGCTGTCTGATCAGGATTTGCAGGATTTTCTACTGAGTCTCTTGCATTTATTTTTAACATTAGCATCTAGTTGCATATATCTAAGATTTGTATTAATTTTGTATTGTACTCAACAGTAGCAGGTTAGGTCTGATTATAGTGAGGCATTTTATGACTGTTGTAACTGTGCAGCTTTTCAGTGCTGGTTTGTTTATGTCTGCAGCTTTTATATATTCACTTAAGGGGTAGGGGGTTACTTGTTGTCTATGACTGTTTTTATGTATTAATATTTTACAGGAATATTTCTGCTATTAGAAACTATACAGTTATGTTTTCATCCTTTTGTGTCAGTCATCCATCGTTGGCATCAACAGTTTGCTTGTGAACACACTAGAGGCTACACTTTTTATCCAGTAATGGTCAGAATGTTTGCAAGAAATCTTAGATGAGTTTGTAATTGGGTCATGTGGAGTCAAAAAGTAGGTCACTAGATCAAATATTTGATGAACATTTAGAAGACACTAGAAGCCACATTTATTGCCAATCTTCACCAAACTTGACAAGAATGTTTGCCTGCAAAGAATCTTGGATAAGTTCTTAACTGGGTCAAGTGGGGTCAAAAAGTAGGTCACAGGATCATATCTTAGAAAAACCTTTGTAAACACACTAAAGGCTTCATTTATAGCCCAATCTTCACCAAACTTTGTCAGAATGTTTGCCTGTATAAAATCTTAGATATGTTTTGAACTGAGTCTCATGGATTCAGTTGGTCATTAGGTAAAATCCTTTAAATTATTATCAGCCCTATGGTCACACTAATCTTCACCATATTTACTTGATGCCAGATATGAGCTTACAAAAAGTTGTGTCCTCAGGTGAGAGATTAAGGGCCATAATGGTCCTCTTGTTTAAAGTTAATCTCTCAGTTTAAGATGCTATATATTCACATTCTTATGCGAACAGTTGATAAGTTTGCAGTTACTAGTTTTTAGAATTTAACTTTTATGTTTTCAGTTGGTTTATATTTCATCTTACATTAATTTAGTACATGTGTCTGATTTTTGTGTATAAATAATGTTGTGTATACATTTTCTGTTTCTCTACAGACTATCAGAGGTCGATGTGAGGGGAAGTGTGATGTCAACATTGAGTCAAGGTCATTCTGTAAGCGATGCCGGCTGGCTAAATGCTTTACTGTGGGGATGAGAAAAGACATGATCCTAGGTGGGTAGTCATTCATTGAATCAGTATCCATTATCCATGAATTGTAAATTAACTATACTGAGATCTTAATTTTTGGCTGACAACTACATGCAAATATAACATATTGCTAGAAACTGAGCAGTAAATAGTGCAGATACTTATCAGAGGCTGTGGCAGAGCTGTTAGAGTCGCTGACTTGTAACTCCTCAGTCCGAGTGGGTTCAAGACCCTCTGTTAGAACTTAAATGTGGGGAGGTTTTCTAGCTAACTTGCAGTATGCCAGTGGTTCTACCCAGACATAAGTCTGGAGTCTTCCTCCAACAATAATTAGCTGGACGTCAACCGTATGATCCTAATTGTGTGAATGCGATGAAACGCAACAAACTAATCAGACAACATGAAGACCAGCAGGATCTGGCTGATCTGGGTCTACAATATTTTTCTAAGCCTGACTTAGAGTTAGCAGAAACAATAACATGGAACATGGAATGGAAAACTTCCAGGAGTAGATCATAGGCAACTTTATCATGATATTTATCATTTATTTGCTCCTTTATTTTAATTTCAGAAATGGTTTAGTGATTTCCATGCTAACAATCAAAGTTTTAAAAAAGTAATATTTTTTGGAAAGGTGTACAAAATTGAATCTCCTGATTATGACAATATGCACATTTGCAGCACAGATTGTAGAAACTCAACTGAACATGAAACAACATGAGTACTTGTTATCAACTGGAGTATGTCAAATAACCTTATGTTTATAAAAAAAGTCCAACAATTTAAGGTAAAAGAAGAGCTATTTCTCATATTGTTCTAAAACTGAAGCAGCAGATAAATGATAAATATGATGATAAAGTTGTGAAATATGCAATCACATCAGAAACTTTTCATTGAATCATATATTTATTTATTTGTTTATATAAACAATTATATGAAGTTTAACAATTTTAGGTCATGTAAAAGTGAAGCTTTATATTCAATTCTGCAATATTTAAACTATCATGAAAAAATAATTGTAGTAATGATTGTAATAAAAAATTGCCTCATGATTCAATGAAATCTTTCTTGATTTTTTTTAGTTTTTATTATCTGTATGTTTAGCATGTAAGTATAGATCTTAGGCTAAAGTGACTGCTAAGAGATTGTTGTTGTCTATGCTTTGTAATAGCATAAAATGTCATATGTATTGATGAAATAGTTAACCAACTTACAGCCAATCTAACAAGCAAAATAAACAGAACTCAATTTTCTGAACTTATTGTGTGTGTTGTGTGTGTGTATGTTACCTGTCAATGTTTATTTAATCTTGAAAATTTTCTTCTTCTATCTTTGTACCATTTCTGTTTTCATGCACTTGTATCATACATTTATGTTACACTATTTTTTTAAATATAAAACATCTATTTCAGATGATAATCAGAAACGAGTAAGGAAACAGAAGATTTTGATTAACAAGTTACGACGCAGCAGTGGCAGTATCCCAGGCGATGAGGTTGGCATGGTTACAGAAACCAGTCCAGGAGTGCTGCTGCCTAATTCTGAGGAGACCCTCCGTAAACTGTACCCTAATCTCACTGACAAGGACATTGACATTTTGTGTGAGAAGAAACCAGAAGCAGATTCCAAGCAAGACAATAAACTGAAAAAAACTAAAATAGAACCATGGTCTGATGTAAAGGAATCTGTGTTTCAGATTATAGAGGACCTTGATCCTGCTGATAAAAACGTGCTGCAAGAAATGAACAAAGCTCACGAGTCCTCATCTTTTCTTACAAATACAGAAACAAAACTAAAAGCACTCCCTTCATCAGCAACAGATATGTTTAACATTGCTGATGGGTTTGTGCGACGGATAATCAAGGTTGCAAAGCAGCTGGAATATTTCCGTGCTGTCGACAAAGACGATCAGATTGCCCTGTTGAAGGGCTCTGTTGTAGAAATCATGATGCTGAGATCAGCAGTGAACTTTGACATCAAGACTGAGTCATGGAGTCTGAGTACCGTCAGCTGCATCAAGTCTGAGAACCAGCCAGGTACATCATCAGAAGGGGGTGGGCTGGACATTGCTGCCCTTCGCAAGGCTGCCTTGGAGGGGGCAGACTTTGAGACCCTTCGAAACATGGCCAGGGGCGGGGCTAGCTGTCCAACTGTTCCCTCCTCAGTTACACCCTCACCACCTCCAACCCTTCCTCCTGTGGGCAGTAGAGAATGCAGAAATTTAACTAACCCATATTTTCCAACAGGTTCCTTGCCAAATGTTCCCAATCCTGGTCTGGATCGCATAAGAGAAGCAGCATCAGCTGCTGGGATGGACATTGAGGCCCTTCGTATGGCAGCCATGGAAGGAGCCTCGTATGACCATTTGGCTAAAATGGCCCATGGTGTAAACAGTAGAGACAATCCAGGAATGGATGTTGAAATGCTCAGAAAAGCTGCATTGAGTGGTGCATCTTTTGAACAACTGTCAAAAATGGCTCACAATAATGTTGTCAGTTCTGGTATGGATGTTAATGCACTAAATTCTACTGCAAAAAGTGAAGCTTCACATGAACAACTTTCAAGAATGGCTCATGAAAATGCTACTTCATCTGTAGGTACTCCTAATGCCTCCTTGCCGGTGGATCTGACAAAAGTGAAAATAGAGCTGCCAAGTGGTTTTGGACTACCACAGCAGTCCTCTGAAAGTCAGAAAAATACTCCTTTGATCAGTTCAGAAATACTCAAATCTGGCAATTCTGAAACAAAAGCCATGTTCCTTACATACTCAAAGTTTATCCGCTCCTTAATGTTTACAATAAGAGGTGATTTGATCATTCTCAAGTTCCTTATAATGCTCTCATTATTTTCCCCTGACCGGCAAGGAATAGGTCATCGAGATTTAATCTGTTACTACCAAGAAAAATATGCTCAACTGTTGGAAAAATATATCCACAAGCGATTCCCTGATGAAAAGAACATGTTTGCCAGATGTGTTATGAAGTTAACTGACCTTAGAAATGTTAATGAGATTCACACTAAAATGTTACAGAAGATGCATGTGGAACAAATTGAACCATTGCTCGTTGAAATATTTGATCTGTCATAAAATTACTCTCTCTGACATCTTAAATACATGCAGAAATGTCCATGTTAGCTGTAAAAATATGTATTGTAACATACTCATATTGAGTTTTAAATCTGAGGGTTGTCATTGGTATAATTGCTTCTGTCATAATTTTCAACCAATGAGACAAGATTCCATATTTGTATTAACCAATCAGATTGCTTCTATTGTTTAGCTTTTGCCTGAGTCTATTCTCAAACAACAATTTGTCCTTTTGGATAATAGACAAGTATTTCCATCATGCTTTTATCTTGCTATTATTTTTTTTATCAAATACAAAAACATAAGTTATCTACTCAATACTAAATGCATCGATAAAAAAGGGTCCCTGATAAGCTCTTGGTAGCAAATATAATGTAGATCTTTATCAGATCATTCCCAATGGGGAACTTGTTAATCTGGATCTACACTTTATCCATGGTTTTACTTTCCCAGCTGTTTCATGTACATTTTTTTTGTTAGCAGCCGTTTCTTTTTTTTTGTTAAACAGATATGATTATAAACACTTTTTATACCATCTGAAAGCTGTATATGAAAAAGGTTTACAGCACAAGCCAATATGTCTTTATTCAACAAACAGGTTTTTTCACTGGCTAGATCGTTCATTATATCCACCTAGGTTGTTAATCTGTCTGTCCATCAAAAACAAAATTTTGTCCAGGTTTCCTGTCCTTACAGTTTGCACCAATTGAGAGAACTTCACAAACACAAATGTATCTTTAGTACCTTGGAAACATGCATCTGCTATTATCCTTATGGTAAGAATAAAATTACAGGAGTTACTGCCCCTTTTAATGATTTCTAGGTTTATAAGCTGTTGTGTAAATAAAAGTACAAATTGCATATAAACTAATGCCACTAGCCCAAAAAACGTTAGGCCAAATTGTATTATCATAGAAGAGGTGTATCATATAGATCACCTTTTGTACTATCACAATTCTTTCAAATCAGGTTGTTGTAAATAATGAGACCAATGTCATCATGCAAAAAAAAAAATGTGTGAATAAGTGGTAATAAAAACGAGTATAAATATCAATCCTGCTATATTATAAATTGTTATTTCAGTGCCGTAGGACATAGCAAGTGTAAGTGAGCCATCAAACCCAAGATACAAATACATGTTTGTTGTTTTTTGCTAACAACGGGACACAAAAAGTAACTAAACATATTGCTTAGAATGCTGAGCATAAAAAAGAGTGCAATTTCTGATCAGACATTTCCCAGTGGGAGCTTGTGTATCTGGATCTGCATAGTTGACATATGATGGATACAGTTGTGCTTTTGCAGGCTGTGACAAAAGTACTCAGATATTCACTTCTTGCTTTATTGAACTATGAATGCAAAAAAGCAGTCTCCATTTTTTTGCATTGAAATATTGAAATTTACTTAGTATTTGTTGGTAATTGCAAAGAAACATGGATAACCGTATAAAGAAATCCATGACAGTTTCAGTATAATTACATATAAATCATGATTCTCCACTTTAAAAAAAAAATCCTGATGAAAAAATTCCTTTTTTTGCAGTACCATGAGCCTTAGTGCAGTAAATTTCACCAAATACATCAGTAATGTCTTAAGGGCAAACAGGAAAATGCACATCTAATGATAAAATAACATGATTTAATGCATCATTTTATGATTGATCATTCCTTAACATGTTCTTACTTAGCAGGGTCTGGCTGAATCTATGCAAATAGCCATTGGTCTGATAAGATTTGTGCTAAACAGGCTATTTACTGCACACATGCACACACACGTGCACATGCACGTGCACACACACACGCGCGTGCACGCACACACACACAGAAAAGAGAAAATAAAATTGCAATAAAGACATATTGTGAAATAAAAAAAATATTAACAGCTAAATTTTGTAACAATTATGTATTAAAAAGGATTTACATCATTTGGAAGGACTACTGTTTACAATCAGAATTTTATGGGTAAATAAAGGTGTATACTTGCTATAGACATTATTGTGGATTAAACCTTTTATCTGAAATTATTTTATATAATGTTATGATGCTATGTATAAGTGTGATGAAAAACAATAACAAAATGTGCAATTTAATTATCATGGTGATGCCCTTAATTGCATCAATTTTGTCTTTTGACTATTTAGTAGGTATTAAATAAAAATATTCTCGAACAACAGGAGCCACATCATTACATATAAAGCATTGTATAGGTGAAGGATTAATTTGATTTTTTGTTGTTGCAAAAACATAAAAATAAAACATTGACCACAAAGCAAAAGTCACTCATATATTGTTTATTCTCATCTAAATCAGCAATTTTTCTGAAGACACTTCAGCTACTTACTCTACAGTCTCAGATGGGGCTTGATTTTAAGCAATTTGATTGGCAAAAATTGACAGGGCAACCAATAAAAAATCTGGCACATTAGTATCATTATAAATGCTTCATTATGTTATACATCTATAGTCGATATTCAAACTCATTGTATTATCTTTATGTGTCAAGAACTACTTTCTGTTTGATAAATATATGTATGAGCTTTTTCAAATTGTATAACATGGCTCTGTGTCATTGAGATGCCACAATAAAATTAGCATCTTTGATTGCCGGAAAAAGATTTATTCTAATAACTTAATTGCTTTTTAAGGGCCACTTTACTTTTTTTGCAAATTCTTGCCCGGTAAGTGCTGATCAATTTAGTGGAAGTAAGTGTCTGGTTTTACAAGACAAACATTATGTGAAGGTCTGTGGCAAGATACTTCAAGAAGACTAAAACTGCTGTTACAAGTGGAAACTGCTACCAAGAGGACTGGCAGTAATGAGCTTTGACCTCCTGCTGTCAATACTATCCTAATGAAAGGATTATTTTAACTGCTTGATCTATTTTCTTAAATGTGTATTGCTTGTTCTCATGAGAACCATCTTTAAATTTTTTCTCTCAACATGCAAGATTAATGACACATACTGCTACAGACTTGGTAGCAAATATTGCAGCTTCACACCTGACAGACCTCAGCAGGACCAACCTCAGATCAATTGGGCCATACTATTTGCCAGCAATACCTAGATACTGTCATTCTAGGTTGGAAACATGCTTTTATTCATTTCGATTACTTCATTCTCTTACATTAAGGTTCAAGCTGTACATTTTCTGGGTCATACAATTCTTAACTTGGTACATTAATAATTAACCTATAATTAACCCTTTTACTGGCATCAAGACTGGTTGACCCGTCTGCACAAAATGTTGTGGATACTGTCCTCAAGACAGGAATTCCCCAATATGTAAAATAACCCTGAATTAGATTGACATCACACATTTTATATATATTCGACCAATGATATTTTGTTTTGCAGATACATTGTTAAAATTAGAAAATACATCATTGATATTGTGTTTTGTGTTGAAGTTTCAAAAGGAGGGTGGTGGTATTTTCTATGCGTAATTTTTATTTTCTCCAAAATGGCAGTTCAATAAAGTTGAGTTGATTTGAATAGAGGTAAAAATAAAATAATAAAAATTTGTCCAGAAAACGTATAATTTACTCGACAGAAGAGGTTCTTTGTATGTTAGATAATGATTCATCGGATGGTATACTTGAATGCTTGGAGAGTGACGTTTCCTGGCATACGGGTACATATTGGAAATTTAATGCCTGGCAATGAAATGGTTAAAAGTGTTTCCGTCAGTTTGCTTATATCAAGTACCATTAACAAAACCTTTACCCGATTTGGGCATGATTTTTACATAAACCCATGCTTACGTCTACAGAAAACTATTGTAGACATTACCACAAGTGTATACATTGTGAAATAATTGCTCTGAATGTTAATTTTCTCTCAGGCAAGTCTACAAATAAGCACCATGAGTATTTCTGCAGAAAATAGATATCTGCGTCAGAGCAGATTGCCTAGATGATGCTACCATAAAAACCCTAAGTCTTGGGCCACCCTAAGTCTTCAGCCACGGTTAATTTTTTCTTTTAACCAATTATTTAAATGACCCTAAGTTTTCGGCCACTAAAATTTGGCAATTTTTTCTGTGACCCTAAGTTTTTGGCCACCATTTTCAACCATTAATTGACTGTTTTTATAAGTTGTATACATTGCTTATTCCACATACTTTGAACGATTTAACTACCAGGAGCCTCTGATCACTGATATATTTTACAGCCAATGCCAACCAGTCAATCATTAATTCTTTTGTGGCTGCCTTCACCTTTTCCCTTCTTTACTTGGGGTATTATGTGGTCTCAACAGTAAGTTGTCACATGGTTTTCTTAAATTTAAAAATAGCTAACAGTGCAGATAATGGCTCAGATATAAAAAGCATTCTCGTAATGACGAGCTCCACCTTTCACATCTGTAGGATATCAATAAACAGCATTTCTCTGGATCTTTTCATGTACCAATAATTTATATGGTTGAGTAAAAAAATCTGGTGTAAACAATTGGATACCTCCTTTAACTCATTGGCTTAGTACTAAAAGCAAATAAAATTTGACATATTGCCAGAGACCAAGCAGCACTTTATGCCTAAGCCTTATAAATACATTATAGCCAGCTTCTAGTTGAGCAGTCCCGTTTCTTTTCTTCTCTATAGTGGTGTATCCTGGGGAAAAAGATTTTTGCTCAATTTTGACTATGATGTACAGTTTATATCATTCACCCTCATAGTAAAAGTATAAATCATCATCATAATTGTACATTTCATTATTTTATGTGCATGTATTGTCATTATATTAAATTTTTCTAAGCATCATATTAGTTGCCCAGGAACTTTATATCCAATGCACAACATGATATCCCACATTGAAAGCAAAAGATGCATGCATGTTACAAACAAGATGGTATTAAGTCCCAATATCTGACTGAAAGAAGCAATTGTAATAAATGTTATATAAGTTTTATAAAAATAATGCAACTGAATTTAAATTTAATGAAATTGTCTGAAATATACTGGTACATTAATTAAGTGAATGACAATATTCCTTAAATTAATGCGTTAAATAACAGCATTAAAGATAAAATACAAAGGCTTTATTGGCAAGTGTTTTTTTTTTCTTTCTTCTCAATATCAATGTGATATTGTTAACATCATAATTCACATTAGAGTTAAATTCAACATTATGTGTTAAGGTTATCTTAATGTTATTACTCAAACAATAATCCCAGCCAGATGTTTTTCCACTTATCTGCTAGTTAAAAAAAGAAGACCGGACCTGGTAGCGCAATCAGTAGAGCATCGGCTCCAGGTACGGAAGGCCCCGGGTACGATTCCAGGCCGCGACATACCAACGTCGTTAAAAATGGTAGTGGCATAGCTCCTTTGCTAAAGCTCAAGCAAATATAAGGGTAGTTCCACGACTGGTTGGCCCAATGTCAGGATAACGTGACTGGGTGTGGTATCATGCCAGGTGTTCACGGCTTGCTATACAAAGTGAAGGCAGCGCTATATCTGCTTCAAGTGGACACCCAACGTCTCCAGATAACTGAAATACTGTTGGTAGGACGATAAACCCATTAAACATAAACAATAAAAAAGAAGAATGAATCCTAGGAGTAGATGCACGATCTCAACCCTCTTGCCATAGCTTCTTCATAATGAAATATCAAATTCTTGTGTTGGGATCTCAGATCCAATCCTAGGTAAAATTATTAATAGTGATAATGAGAGCTTTTATTGAATGCCTAAGATAGGATATTGAATGTAATAGATACATGTCAATTATTTCTAAATGTTTGAGATATGATATTGAATGTTGTAGATACAAGTCAGTGGTATTTCCAAATGTTTGAGATATGATATTGAATGTAGTAGATAAAAGTCAGAGGTATTTCCAAATGTTTGAGATATGATATTGAATGTAGTAGATAAAAGTCAGAGGTATTTCCAAATGTCTCAGATATGATATTGAATGTGGTAGATATATTACTGTATGATATTTGATGTCAGCTATTTTTGAATGTCTATGAAATTATATTAATTGTATTAGATACACGTATAATTTTGAATGAGAGTTATTATTGAATGTCTATGATATGACATTTATTGCCCTATATATGATGTATTGAATGCAGTATTTGTTAAATACACTGCTGGAGCAATTACATAAAATAATGGCAAAGTGATATTAAATGTTGAATAAATGATAATAAATATCCTAGATATGATACTATATGTTAAGCACAACTGTATATAATCAATCTGGTGTTTAATGTAGGATGTTTGAATAATATCAAGAGACCAAGGATCGAAATGACAGAGGTATGATATTAATGACATTTGTAATGCTACTTACTGTGAATGACAGAAGTTAGGTATATTATTTACTATTCATAAAATGTCCTTTATATTGTTATTTGTTTGTGAAATTTAAAATTGAATGTTATATTATAAGATATGTAACTGAAAGATTAAAAGGTATCAATAATACAATGTCACAGAAGGACTGAGTGATATGTTTATTTATATTGTACTGTTACCATCACGCTGTTGTAATTGGTGTTCCCCTTCTGCTTGTACATATATTTTGTATGTGATGGTGTGGAATATCATAGTTTGACACAAAATGTTTTGTGTTAAAATGACAGTTGCCTAAAGTGGTTGTTCAGAAATAATATAGAGTTTTGTAACTACTCATTTATGATGCACAGCAAGCTATTGAATTTAAGAATTGATCAGAATGGGTGTCAAAACTGGTTCACTGTCTTGTATGTAATTTTTAAAATCCACATTCCTTACTATTGTGCATACAAAGAGACATTGCACTGCGAAAAATACCAATAGTTTTATTCAATTTTTATTAAGTGTTAGCTCTAGTCTACATTATTTCTTAACAATCCCTGTATGAATGCTGTTTCAGTAGAAAATATAAAATCTGTTTTCTATTTTTCTTTTGTTTCAATCTACATGTAAAATGTTACATTTTTTCATCATTTTAGTACTGATTGACAAACAAAAAATATGATCAAAATAGGAGCATAGTGAGAATATTTGACCTGAGATGAGACTTACAAATATCTTGGTATTTTTTGGATAGTTGTTCAAAGCTCAAGATAAGTGGAGTGAATCTGAATGTGTTTCTTTTGTTACCAAATATATCCAATAATTCTCAATCAAGTCATATACAATGCTGATACTTATTGAATTTTTTTATATCGAGACGATTCTAAATAGTATGTGTGAAGGGTTTGGAGGAGACATAAAGAAGTTAGCAGAAGTGTACTCCTCATATCTATGGCTCAGCATGGAAGTTTGTTTGTTGCAGTTTATCAAAACATTTAATTATTAGAGTATGTAGTATGTTGGTGTACTAGGTGCAGTCTTGGTTGGTATGTGCAAGAGGGGATATTGTGGCAGTGCTGAAGATACAACAGATTGACAATCAGCTCTTTTCTCTCAGCTTTTTCATTTGTAAATATGCATTGATATCATAATTAAAAAGCAGAAAAATATACATAGACATCATACTTTTAAACCAGAATTATAATGTAATATAATCATGGATGTCTGAAATTCTGCAGTTTAAAACATACCAATATTTTTTTTCCTAAAAATAATAGTAAAAATATACATATGTGTTCTGTGCCTTTATTAATGAGGCACATGCTATTGCATTTTCATAATTGCTTTCATAATTTTTTAATTTTTTTTTGCATGAAAATCTCTAGATTTTTATTAACCATTTAATTATCAATTGTTAATGCTCGATAATTAAGTGAATTCTGAGACTTTTAACATGAATGATTCATGAATGATGGCATCATTGTATTTTTATTGGTATGGCCTGATTCAAGTAATGCGTGTAAGTACTTAGTACTATCAAGCTTAAATCTCAGTAACTGGCACATAAATTGCAATATGTTGTCCTTGTGATCAAACATACTGATATTGTTAAGATTGCTAACTCTTAGCCTGCTAACTAATCTATACTTAATTGATAGTTATCTGCTTATTAATATATCAAAAGGTAACAACCGGCCGCAATAGCTCAATTGGTAGAGCATCAGCTTGCGGATTGGGAGGTCATGGGTTCAAACCCTGGCCGGGTCAAACCAAAGACTTTAAAGTTGGTGGTAGTGGCCTCCCCTTCTAACGCTCGGGGCTAATGGGACAGCATTATGCCCGATTCGTCAGTTTAATGGACCCGCCAGGTTCAGTCCCTGGGCACCTCATATGTACCCCTGTGCTATAATGATAGAAATGTTGCTGCGCAGTATCGGAAAAAATGCCGGCAAAATCCAAAATCTCAAAAGGTAACTCGACATATTGAAAGAGACTAAGCAGCAAATAGTGTTGATGTTGATCAAACAGGTCCAAGAATTTGCTTTAACCTGATTAGGCTAAATCATGTTTGCAACTTGCTAAGTTGGAGCTGTGTAATTGTTTTAAACTGTTTCCGGTGAATTGTTATTGACATATCAAAGTTTATTGGACTACTGCTTGTACTACAGTTATCTGATGCAGTGATAACATGTGTTACTCTGCATGTTTTGTTATTATTTTGTCAGCTGTTACCTGTCTTGCCTTATGTAGAAATTGTGTATCATTGTATGAGGATCTGGATACATTGTACTTCTCTGTTCATTTTAGAATTATGCTTCCAGTATTTAAGAAACCTCTGTTCTGTGTGGGGTCTTGTTAGGGGGTGTAATATGCACTGCTAAAATGGTGAGATTTGTATTTCATTATTTGTAACTGAAATGAATTATGCTTTGTTTTTATTTTATGTTAATTTTTTTAATTTATTGTATTTGCAGCCTTTTAAATGCATGTAATGTACCCTGTCACTCACAAAATCCATGGTTTTCATATATTCCATTACAGAAAGGTTGAATATAGTTATACATTTCTCTTGTTAAGTATTCCTAAAAATATCATGCATGAGAGTGAAGTTTATTTTATCTCTTTGTTTTTTAATTTAAGATTTTAACTGGTTGTAAATATGATAAGTATTTTATTAAAATAAAATGTACAAAACCCTCTGTAACAAGGTGTGTAAAACTTGCTCAATTATTTTATTTTTATTTGTTAACTTTTAATTGTAAATTAAAAGTTTGGGAGCCTGTTTAACACACCCACCTTAAGATTTATAAATATGCTACTCTACATTCTTTATTTGTTTTTAGCATATTCACAAGAATTAATGTATAAGTGATGTTTTTCATTCATAACAACAAACATTGCATTATATTAACAATGAGGTTAACATAACATGTAATTTGTAACAGAAAAATGATAAGTGCAATTTGAGTTGAGATATTTTTTGTGTTTTTGTCATTATTTGTTTATCTTTGTGTTGATATTTTGCAATCTACAATATGTAGATAGCACATTTTCACACTGCTTCTCTTGTAAAAAGTAAGAAATTGATAATCATTGTCAGTGGGTTTTTTTACTTAGCAAATGTTGCATTCAGTTCTAAGGTTGTTTACATGGTATCTGCTATTTTTGATGTGACAAATTTAGTCTTTTTAAGGCATTTTTTCCCAATAAAAATGGCGCTCGTGGCGTAGTGGTAGAGGCGTCGATGACTGATAAGCCACGTAGGTTCAAATCCCGATCGGGGTAAACAACTTAATGTGGGAAGGTCTTCCAGCTGTCTTGAGGTGCACTAGTGGTTCTACCCCCAAAAAATTAGGAGGTAATAGAAATAACCACGATAATCAAACATACCCTTAATTTGTTATGCAATGTAGACAAGCATTATTTATTTAGTTATCAACTAACACCTGTAAGTCAAGGTGACTAAATGTATATCATTAGCATCAACTTATTTATGCTAATTCTATTTTACCATTTTGTGGCTAATCTTTTTTTTTTAAAGTTTGTTAAAGTTTATTTAATTCTTCTAGTTTATTCATTCTTCAAAAATGTAATTAAAACAACAGTTGTAGCTAATATCCTGTCTAAACAACCCAGACTGTATGCCCCATGTGAATCTACATCACATCAGTATGATAGTGCACTGGGAAATTGTCTTTATGACATGGTATATGATATGTTATGATGAAAGTAAATTTGTGACCCTATTATCGTCATTGGTTGTTTTTATTTATCTAGAGTACAAACATAAAGCAATAAAAACTCGGATCTAGTATTTTATATAAAAAAGTTTTTAAAAGGCTGTTGTATGAAAATAATCCTAAATACATGCAGTACATTGTAATTAGGAGCTACCCTATCAAAGAAGTCAAACATGTAAAAGAAGTATAAACAAGCTGAAGTTTTTGTATGTTTAACATGCAATCTTTTTAATGGCAGTCCATTACAATATTTACTGCCCCAATTAGTCTTGCTACATGCATCAACATTTAAGTAGTTTCTTATAAACATTGGGCAGTCCGTTAACTTAGTTGTCTGCCCTTGAGTACCCTCTGAATGCCCAGATTAAAACTTACAGGGCATAAGTAGAAATTTTATCAGCATGTATAACACAAACATCGAGTGACAAGGAAAGTTAATTAAAGAAAGAAACAAAACCGAAATGGAAATCGCCGAAATATTGCTGCACATGTAAAGGTGTTTATCGCGGGAAGGTGGTAGAAAACAGAACTGTTTCATTGCATCGATTTCCTTGAAACAAACGACTGCAACGCATTTGGATGGTATTATAACACTTCGCCCTCCCTTAACTAGTAACAGTTCGCCCTTGATCGGTAACAGCTTGCCCTTGATATGTAACAGTTCGCCATTGCTTTACAACATGTCACCTTTGGATATAAGTGTATCACATCAAGCAAAAAAAAAAAGTAAATTTGTATTTATAACCATACACATTGTATTTGTTTTCTTCATCTTCATATACATTATGAGCACTTCTGATATAAGTGTATACGCCACCATTTGCCCTTTAATCTTAAGAAATAAAGTTAAAAAAATGTTAACTTGTTAATTAATTTTTTATTATTTCGACACCATTCACATTAAATTTATGCTTTCTTTGTCTTCTTATTCTTTATTAACATCGTAAAAAATTGTTAGCATCATAAATTTTAATATTTTTATTTTGCATATTTTAAACTTGTTTTAACCAAAGAAAAAATCTGATCCTCCCAGTACAATATACGAACTGTCACTGTTCCTTGATTTAAATGCAATG
This sequence comes from Sinonovacula constricta, assembly GCA_007844125.1. NCBI lineage: Eukaryota > Metazoa > Mollusca > Bivalvia > Cardiida > Solecurtidae > Sinonovacula > Sinonovacula constricta. Next base: position 18,191,307 of record CM017560.1, read on the forward strand.
TTACGTCCTAAAATATAACAATTATACTGTGTAGGTGGTTTATTAATTTCATATTTTATATTTAAATAAAAATCGGCTGTTGCAAGGATTTTAATGTTACTTAGTTACATACATATTTTGTTGTCAATACTTTAATAAGGTTGTCACAATCAAGATAACTTGAGTATGCATTTATCTTATAATTGCACATCAATTCCTTAAAGTTTGCAGGTAAATTGATCATTATTGTGATGATAGCATTCGCACTAATCTTGTTTGATAATTAGTCAGTGTGGTCTTAATTAATGTTTACCGGCATAGACGTATATAAAAATTAAAATTAATAAATTGGTCAGTGTGTGATCGTTAATTGACGTTTGCCTACAGTCATTATTGTGTTGATAGTGTTAGCACTAATCTTGATTGATAATTAGTCACTGTGATCTTAAGTTTGCGGTCATAGACGTATATAAGTGCCTGCAATTAATAGACTACTCAATGTGTTCAATCTCGCAACATACCCTAGCTTTATCACAATGCGGCACAAAGAAGTCGACGAAGACAGCAACCAGCTAATTGTGTTTGTATGCATATCTTATAAAATATTATATAACAAATTAAATTAAGTATTTACTTTATTTGACATCATTTTTTGCCCTTCATTTAACGCATGTAAATGGTTCACTTAAATCCGAAGTACTCATAATGCATATGAAGCCGATGGAAACAAATAAAAATTGATGTGAATGGCGTAGAAATAATTATAAATAAGTTAACACGTATACATTTTTGCTTGATGTAACACATATTCGACGGCAACGTGACCGATCAAGGGCGACCTGTTATCGATCAAGAGCAACCTGTTACCAGTTAAGGGAGGGCGAAGTGTTACTAATTCTTCTCGAGTTGGTCTCTCTTCTTCAATTCATAATTGTCAGTAATATCTAGCTTGTGAGTGCCGATAATTCGCTCGATTAGCTGACATTTCCGTCCAGATCCATTTAAACGACGATTTGCTAGGTACTTTTTCAAATCCGTAAGCTTGAAATGGTCCAATGCTTTGTTTACACAAGCTTCGTTGACTTCTTTGTTCTTGTCCACCATCTTTTTTTTACTTGGTCCCTAGAGGCTCAGTGGCGAGTAGCCTCCCTTTGAAATCAAGGGAAGTAACCGAGTTATCAGAATGCCCAATATATTGCACCTGGCACAATGTTAACATACAGATTTTAATGTAAGTTAAGTCATGATATTGATGGGTTTCAAATGGTTCTTATCAGTTTATTTGGGTTACAGTCTGGCAGAGGGAGAGACCAATTGCTCCTATTTTGGTCAGTCTTCTTCATAACATATTTCTTGTTTTGAATTGTACTTTTGTTTCACGCGCGTTAGTATTGCTTTTATTATCAAATCTGACCATGTATAGCATGGCAATACTGAACTGACCTTTATAAGTTGTTGGCTGTGTTATCAGCAAATCTCGAACATCTTAAGTCTAATGTAAACAAAAGCATGAAATGCCAGATTTAAATGTGTTGTCTGACAGTTGTTTATAAAGAAATGTGTGGTCTAATCAATACTAACAGGTAACTATAATCAAAAGGTCCTTAAACTTTTTAACCCAGAATCTGTATAATTAAAGTGTTTCTACATGTTCTAGATTAGAACTTCTTTGGCCAATCAAAATTTACAGATTCAGAATAAAGTTTTGACATTTTGTTCCATAGTCTATACATAATCACTTTTCTTAAATGATCACTTATGTGTAATTTGTCACAAAAGTATCATCTGATCATATGTGACAGAAGCTGGCTGAACTGGATCAGTACTTTTTGTTTAGGCCTCATAAATACTGGCTAAGCAAGCTTAGGGAAACTTTTTAAAAGTTAACCTGGTTAAAGGGTTATCACAAAGAACACAAATGGCTTGCTTTAGTTATATGAGCTAAATGTTTATAATCTTCCTGTTATAAAATAAAGTTTTATTTGCCATAGATGTACTTTTAAATGCAGAATGACAAGACCAGCCATGAATGAAATAAACTCCTATTTGCAGAAATTTGTAGAGATTTCCTAAAATTTATATAAATAATATATTTCAACAAAAGTTACCCTTAAACCGACAGATCTTCAGCAATACTTACAGGAAAAGAGAAAAAAGAAACATAGACTACAGTATGTGCAGATGACAAGTATCAGAAGGATATTTATGCTGGCTTGTCAGGTGCCTTGCATCTGGCTTGGTAATAAACAAACTTTGTATGGTACTGCTTAACCCAATGACAGTTTGGTTAATTTTAATTTCTGGAAATTATCATTCATCTTACATCTTAACTTGGATATATCACAACTGCATTTATTGAAACTAAACAGTAGACTGTTTGAATTTAAAGGATTAGCTGCACCTAAACCCAAAACCTTTTAAAAGAAATTTGTTGTAAAAATTGCTACAACTGTATGAGTCAGTAAAATGTTCGATATGTATTTGTTTAAGTCTAGTTAAAATATTTAAATATTAATATAGCACTAAACACTGCATTCAAATGTAACTAAACATAATGCAAAAGAGTAAGGGCATACCCTGACCATACAGCCTTTAAGACTGATCAATTCATGCCTTGCAAGCTAAGTGATAATATGTATATACATATTCAGCAACCAATGAACTTATATGTCTGTAGTATACAAAAAGGCCAAAATGTTGTATGGCACTATTTGTCATAAATTTAGCACTTCCTTCAATGATGAAAATAGAAAGACACATTATATTATTCTACACTTTATTTAAATAACTTAAGTACTTAAAAGCCAGTCAACATAATCAAACAGCAGTTGAACACATGTCCCACATGTTAAAGTAGACTGTAATGACCACACTGTTAAATTGCACTTCTCTAATAGTTCTTTGCGACTAACACCATTTAAATGTTAACAACCAATACAGTAACAAAACAATGAGCAGAACTGTTTAAGACTAGATATCTCATAAACCTCAAACTTTCCTCTTCTTGTCTGCCAATTGTCTACGATTATCTCCCTTGAACCTCACAATTTCCTCTTCTTGTCTGCCAATTGTCTACGATTATCTCCCTTGAACCTCAAACTTTCCTTTTCTTGTCTGCCAGTTGTCTACGATTATCTCCCTTGTGCTGTGTCTTAAAGCGTCTGTTTCGTAGGACCTCACTGCTCTGGCCTTGACCCTTGGGTCCCCCTTTGACATCGTGGTTGCGAGGTTGTGGATTCGAACTTTTCCCTGCCTTGGAGCGTCTCCTCTCCTCGGCCCGAGCTCGAAGAACTGCAGGATCCTCAACAAACTGGTCTCGAGGCTTGGTGGGCTCGTCCTCTTCTGGTTCCTTGGAGAAGAAAGTAAGATTTGTAAGAGAAATACGTCACACCAACCAATTATAATCATTAAAATGATGTAGTTATTTTAGTGGAGGAAGACCTTGGACAAATGTCTGGGTAAAACCACCAGCACACAGCAGGTCTGCTGGAAGACCTTCCCACAAAAAATCTTTTCCCCCATTAGCACTTGAAGCCATTCAGTAGGAAGGTAAGCAGTCAGAGGATTTACAAGTTAGGAACTTTACCACAAAGCCAAGGCTGTCCTACCAGAAAGTAACAGCAAACCTACAGATACTGAGTACTGTATAATAGTTGATAGTGGGCCTGCACTACTGGGAATTAATGACAAAAAAAGACAAAAAGAAAAATGACATTAATGATACATGTAGATACCAAGTTGTGATAATCTAAGCAATGGTTTTGGCATGTTCAATATTGAAGATGATGCTTATGGCACTAGAGACCAGCTGAGAGATCCTCCCCAACAGAGACTTGAACCCAAGACATGATGGGCCCAAGAGTAAGGGAATGTACAAATCCTATACTAGAACCAAGCAGCCACAGTGCCCCATGACAATGATTACCACAAAGATCTTAAAAGATAATGATGATGATAATGATGAAACTGAATGACAACCAAAACAAGAAGGGCAATAACAATAATGATTAAGAGGATGGGATTGCTGAAGAAGACAAAGATGATGAGGATAAGCAGGACTTGACTCACCTCCAGTGTTTCTCCTCCCTTGTTATCACTGTCTGTCCCTCCCACACCTCGCCCTCCCAGTATTCTGGGTACAGTAAAAGGTCTGCAATACAAGAAGAAAATATATCTGCTGAGTGTTTTACAGTTTACATCATCCTGATTTGCCCCAGTTACCCAGGACTAGGCCAAATAGTCTGGATACAGATCTGCCAGCTTAGTTTACAAGATACAAAGGTTAAAAGACAGCTTAAAATGTGGCAGAGAAAAATATTCTAATCCTGGGCAAGACCACTCATAGCACAAGCATGTTTACAGTAATTTTTTGTTACAAAAACCAAAGAACCTAAATTACTTAAAAACAGTGATATGCTGAAAATCTGGACTTTTGATGAAAAACTGAAACACACGGTGACTACTTAATGTACTTATATAATATTTATCAGCGTGTGCACAATCTTGATTATTAATTTAGCATGATAATTATAGTTATATGCTCAGAAAAGATAATTATACTTTTAATTGATAATATTTTTAATTGATGAGATTTTAAGCCCTGAACTGAATACATGTACATAGAATAGTGATACTTTGGATAACAGTTTTAACAATTGTACAGGATAATAAACATGTATATACAACAGCTGATCCTGTCATCAATGTTTCAATTGTTCAGACAGGGATGCATTGCACCATGCCACTTGATTTGATGACAACCACTATCTCTTTAAACAACAACACTTAATTATGCTACAATTTATATAAATGGATGAGTGTCAGTGTTTTTCACATCTTAGCGAAAGACAACAACTACTCTTGACCCTCCTATGCTTTGATTGACACTTTGATCAACATTGTGTCAAACAACAATGGTGCACCGGTTACTACAGGAAGTTGTCTTGATAGTAAAGTAAATTAGCTAAAAATTGATTGGTAGTTTCATACTGCAGATTAAAATAGGTTATTCCATTAACCATTAATCTATTAAATGAATAGCTGCTATACAGAAGCATTTAAAACTATTTAATCACTTAAAATATATTTTTTTACATTTGATTCTATTCTAACTTAATGATACAATAGCATGGTAAAGGCATACAGTAATGACAATGTAGGAATCTACAACTATAGTAATTATTTCTTCACATTTGTAGATACAGATTCTTTTATTTCATCAATACCTTTTCACGTTAACCCATTGGGCCCAAGTGATGCGTTTAAGCGCCACGAAAAACAGACCCTTCATGCCGTGAGATGCCTTATCGCATTTTACCTGTGTCTGGCTCCGAGTGCCGCATTAAGGCAGCCCCGAAAATGTCAAGGCTAGTGACCAAAGCCGTTTTAATGCGCGCATCATATATGCTGGTTTAAACTCATGTTTTCAAACACTTTCGAGTCTCGGCCAATCAAATACATCCCAGTATCGTAAATGCAACTGTCATCTTAATCTAAATCTACCAATCCTTTTTTTTGCAATCATTTATTGTAGTGAGACAACTGAAAAATCAGTGACATTTTCTCTAATTCCCATTTAATTTGAAACATTTCTCGCCTGAAATACGATTGTATAAGCAGTTTTAAAACAATTAATTAATACTTCGAATTTCAGCCAATCAGAAATGTCATTACAACATGTATTGGAATTTCATGTAACCTGGATGTAAACACAATGAATTAATTATGTCGAGACAAAGAAAAACAGCAATGTGCCTTACTGTTAGCTTTAAGATTCCTACACATCTGTATCGGGGGATATGTGGAATTACCTGCGTCAGATCCACTAATTATTTGATAACTGCAGATATCAATAGATAAAAGACAAAATCTAACTCTTGGAAATCCCTGAAGTTTTCAATCAAATATGAAATTTAAGAGCATTATTTTCTCAAACTACCGGTAAATCGCAACTTTAAATCAAATAGGGCCAACTGTTTTAAAGTTACTCATTATATAAAATATTATATAAAGCAGGGTTATTTACATAATAAACATAAAAACTTGAGGTTAATAATATTGCATTTTAATAGTTTGAATTTTTGTTAATTTTAATATTTTTAATCTTACTTTTTCTTCAGATTTTAATCATTTTCACTCTTTTCTTAAGTATTTCTTTTCATACAGTGTTAAGAAATACATGGTTGTGTAAAGCACTTTCTGTTCTACAAAAAAGTTAAAATATCCTTTAAGAGTATATCCAAAATGACATTTTTATTGTGTTGTGTATACAACCATCCCCGATATCTTCCATTGACCGGTAATCCACACCAGATGTGTCTAGGCATGAGGGGCAGATAAGACCCCCACCAGGTGTAGGGGATGACTGGTTAATTGGCTGAGTTAATAATGATTTTATAAATTTGTTAGGCACAGTGGACTTGACTGTATCAAGGTTTGCTCTGTTTTCCAAAAGCCAAAGTACATGTGAAGATGTATAAATAAATAAAAGGATTATACATGAGAAAACTTACCTATTTCTTAATATGACAACACATTACCAAATACGTAATTATGATATATTGACCACGTCTTACCTTCTTGTTGTCAATTCATCTGCGTCATCAGCATCATCTGCTCCCACAACATTTGTGTCATATGTGTCATCATATTCATCGTCATAGATATCTCTGGAGAACTGGTCACCTGGCTCAATCTCCTCTATGTCAACAACCACTCCATAGTCCTTGCTGATGGCATCCTTGAGGTCCCGCATGGTGAGATGGTCATCCAAGCTAACCTTGTCAGTCTTAGAACTGGTTGGTGCAGTAAAGTCATCTTTATAAGTGATAACAGGGTCAGGCTTGCTGATACGTAGAACATTCCTTATGAATTTTTATTGTTCATAAATTTGTCCATATCTGGTCATTGAAAAGTGGAAATAATGCCTCTGAAAATGATCCTAAGAAAATAGCATGTGCACAGGTTCCTGTTGTACTAAAGGAAATTTAAAGGTGAAGTTTCATTCAAACTGACCAAAACTGTAGAAGAAGAAACCAGGACAAAATTTTGTCCAGAGATAGGTGGATGGATAGACAGGTTAATAGATGGACAGACAACCAGATTCGATTATATGCATCCCCAGTCCCACAACTTTGTTTAATACCACATACAGTTCATTAGATATATGAACCAATAAGTTGTGAAACAACAAAATGAAACTAAAAAACTCAAAACTCACGACTTTCCAATGGTGATTCTATCAGTGTTCACATCATCCCTATGGAAGACATCAAACTCATCGTAATCAAAGACGTTCTTTCGCTCCTGGACCAATAGTTTTGGGGATGGTAGTCTCTTAACCCTGCAGAAAAATTAACAGATGATAAAAATACATTTACATTTACAAATAAGATGCATTATGACCGGTATAAACATGCCTTTAATTCTGTACATATACATACATGAGTTATCATAAGCATAGGTTTATCTATTACATAGTTAATCTTAACTGTATATGTGAGTGTATTTTTGTAAACATGCTTGATTCTTTAAATTTGATTGGCTGCGATCAAAGTTATTTACAGGTTCACCTTATAGTTAATTGTCAGAGCATCAAACATATAGAGGAAAGCACAATGTGTTGTGTTCCAGGTTTATTAATGATATGTTCAAAATGATACATGTTACAGTACAATGGATGTTATGCTATTAAGTTTTACACCTTTCTCATACCACTCATACTCAAAAATAATAGCAAAATCAAACCAAAAACAATACAAGAGGGCCATGATGGCCCTTAATCGCTCACCTGATGACAGAGGCTTTTAGTAGGCTCAAATCTAGCATCAAGTAATTAAGAGTTAGTTACTTTAGAAATCTTTGGTGAAGACCGTTGGACCGTTAGTGTGGCCACTGGGTTGATAACATTTTCTAGAATTTTACCAAGTAACCTTCTGAATCCACATGACTCACTTAAAAACAAATGTAAGATTTCATACTTGCATACATGCTGGCCAAGTCTGGTGAAGATTGGGCCATTAATGTGGCCTCCTAAGTGTTTTTACAAGGTTTTTCTAAAATGTGACCTAATGACCTACTTTTTGACCCCACATGACCCAATAATATACTTATCCAAGATTTGATGCAGACAAACAATCTGATCAAGTTTGGTAAAGATTAGGCTATGAATGTGGCCTCAAGTGTGTTCACAAGCTTCTTCTAAGATTTAACCTAGAGACCTACTTTTTGGCCCCACGTAACCCAGTTATGAACTCATCCAAGATTTCATGGAGGCAAACATTCTGATCAAGTTTGGTGAAGATTAGGCTATAAATGTGGTCTCTAATGTTTACAGGTCTTTTCTAAGATTTGACCTAGTGACCTACTTTTCGACCCCACGTGACCCAATAATGAACTTATCCAAGATTTCATGCAGACAAACATTCTGACCAAGTTTGATTAAGATTGGATATAAACTGTGGCCTCTAGTGTGTTCACAAGTCAAAATGTTGACAACGGACGACAGACGAGAACAGGTGAGTTAAAAAGAAATGGTAGCATAAACTGAGTTGGTAGACCTGGTGAGTGTAGTGCTGTATTAATTTTATTGTGTCTCTCTTAATTGAATGTGTAGATAGTATCTTAATGCATATATGACAGAAGTATTTTAGCAATATGTTTACAAAATGCATGAATAAAGTCACGACTTTCTTATGATGATTCTTACTTAATAAAAAGCACACATGTTTTGTATTGACATATTAATAATTTATAAGGATATATTGTTCATACATTTATACATAGTTTTATAAACAAATCTAGGTGACACCCACCCCTTGTCCACTGCAAAGCAAAGGATCTCTGAGCTTTTATATTTCAGTACATACAATCTAGGTCAGTGTGCGTTAAAATTAACACATTTAATAATCTTTATAAATGTAAAAATCACAAAATAAATCAGAAGCAGTAATAGGCAGCAAACTGGTGATGTGAGAAGTTTAGATAGAAGGAAGGGAATAGCAGCAACAACATTTATGTTATGTGATCAATTATACCTAGCCATGTGTCTGTTTAGATTCTGCAAAGGAGCTGGTAGTCGGTCCTCAAGTAAAGCATTGACAACTCTCTCTGTGCTATGGTCCATCTCTCTTAAACATGCCTGAGGAAACAGACAAAAATCAAAATGCATAATCAACCATTCAAATCTGACAGCAACAACCAATGATTGTAGCTAATACCGAGGCAAAGATAACAATTACAAGGCTTTTTAGAAAGTTCTGACTATGGATGCAGATTTATAATTGAACTTTTAGCTGTTCAAATCTGACTAGTTGAGTCCTTTAAAGTACCATAATTTACATGAACACACTATTAAAGACATTTAATACAGCAGGATCCTTATGATCTAACATGACCATAGTGCTAGTGCATTAGTAATGGATAAGAAGACCACATCTTTTTAACAATTACATCATATACAATGCTCTTTCAACTCTGGCAATGTCAGACAAACTGAAAAAAAGTTTGAGGTTAGGGTGGGAAAGTTGTTACTATAACTGACTAAGAACTGTAGCATATAAAAAGGCATTGACCCCATATTTAATGATCATCAATAAATATCAGAGTTCAAACTTTCAAAATGACCCTTGGACTGGTTTATTTAAATTGTGCTTACATCAATGAATCCTTTAGGAGTAGTTCATGTCTGGGAGGAGCCTGTAATAATTAAATAATTTGGATTACTACTATTAAGCCCTCCTCCAAATAAGGGAAAAGCTAATATGATTATAGAAATAGGCTTACCTCAATAAACCCCTCCCCCAATTCAGGGAGGAGGTCCTTTACAGAAGATATAAGGGAGTCTAGCTCCACCCCTGAAACTGCTGCCACACTTTCTCCCATAGGCTCCTGTTAATTTAATTAAATAACATTAATGATAACACCATTAAACAGGTAAAAATTCAAATAAAATTTATTGAAACTTGCCAAAACAAATTTTGCCTTCAAAACAAGTGATGGTTCTATCCAGTCAAAACATGAAGGTTGATAGTCATCAAAATTATTACATTTATGCTATTGTAACCTATTTTAAGTATGGTTAAATTTGCTTCAAAATGAAGTGTGCCAACCTGACAAGTGTTGGTAGACTGGGCAGTGACAGGTGAGGTACCACCCACTGCCCCTCCCACAGCTCCATCATCCAATGGGCCAGGAGATCCATCAGGACTCCGCCTCCCTCCACGCTTCATGGCCCCTTTGGGAGCCTTCCTTCTACCATAGGTGGAAAATGCATGATTCACAGCATCATGTATATACTGAATACGAGTCTCATCACTGTGATATGGTTAAGATAAAATACACAGAAAAGGACCTTATGCCTTGTTTTTATGGAGGTATTACTCTCAGGCTGATGCAAAAGGATAGAAAGGTATAAGTAAACTTTGCTCATGGTAAAGAACCTCTGAATGTCTCTCACTGTTACCAGATAGGTGTACACTGTTAAAATGGCCAATATCTACATTAATGATCCATAGAAAGAATGTTTCTACTTTTTACCAGGTAGTAGGTTTTTGGAAAAAAAAATCAACACAATACCAATTTTATATGCTTATTTAATGCTAATGGAAGTTGTCTTAGGTACTTCTGCAATGGGCGATCACTATCACATTCAATGTGACTGACAAAAGGTAGGTAATTTGCTAAAGTTGAATCTGAGCAACACTATTCCAAAGATTGTGCTAAATACAGTTATTTAGGGTATCAAATCAAAATCAAAGTACAAAGACCTCATTAACATGCAACACAGTGCATAAATGCTTACATATATATGAACTTGGTGAGCCCAATACTATTGTCAGGTAATTTGTTCTTGTTTTTAGTTCTAACATGGTGTTTAGCTGAGTAGTGCATTTACTGTTAAAGTATTTTGTTAAAACCTTATATGATACTGTTCCTTATTACATCCATTGCATTTAATGTAACTTTTTTTAACTTTTATGGGAAATTTTTATTGACACTGCTTGCCTTTGAAAACAACCTACAGTTTCTTTGAAGTTAGAATGCTCCATAACCCAGTTTAAGCACCCTTTTGTTTTGTGTGTGACATTAAAATACAAAAAAAAAAAAAGAAGGAATGTGTGGACAAGTACAGCAGGATACACACAGGATGTCTGACTGAGTATTTCAAGATCCCCCTGGAAACTGTGAAGACTTTCATAGTCTGCCAAAAACCTGGAAACCAATAATATTCAATATAAATACAATTATGCAGGTTACAATTATATGCAAACAATGAAAGCAAGTACACTTACATAGCAAATAAACAAGAACATGCATTTGTACCTATGATTGCATTAACAAAAAAGAAAAAAGCATAAATAATTAAATATTTTTTGTATTTTTGGTTTTATGATAGGTCATACAGCATCAAAGACAACAAACTTTAACGTAAACAGAGTTTATTCAGGTCAAGCTTAAAATGTGTGGTGGAAATATAAACAAATTGAATGAAAAAGATGACAATATTCCAGTTCACATCATGACAATTTAATCTCCCTGACAGTCGAGTGCTGTTCAGATATTTATATAATACTGAACAAAGCCACATTAAACCCAAAACATTATTTCTATAAATGTGCAAAACTACAACATGTCACGTCATGATATAATTTTTTAATCTTCCATTAATAAAATTATATATTTAATTCACATTAAATCAATATACCTTAATTTGTTCTAGTGCAATAAACATCATTTGTATGTTATATGCATTATCCCTCAGCCGGCTAAGAATAAAAAGACAGGGGTTTGGCCAGTGGTGTAGATCTAGATCAGCCAGCTCCCTGGACAGATCTACACTATTCGCTATTAAGTCTTTGGCAGTACAACTTGTTACCATTCAGTTACTAGAGATAACTAAGAATTGCATACAGTAAATATTCAACATGCTTGAATGTAAGGTTTCAAGGTCATGACCAAACATCTCCCTTATTGACCAGAAAGAACATCCATGTGTATAATGTCAGAAAGAAAACTTGTATATACATGTTATTCAGTGTTCATTTATAGGCTTTCAGTCACCCCAAAATGGCACATAGCTTCACCTAATGGATTAAGATGGCATGTTATTATGATTTATGTGGTTCTTACTGTTACAAGACACCAATCTGACAGAGTTATAAATCATGACACTGTTCTATTCCAGCTCCAGTTATAAAGACATTTCCGTATTTCTTTGTAGATATTATTTTCAAGAAATCTACATCTAATTTAATAAACATAGACATGCAGACATAGTTTGTGTTACTCGGTTTATTGCATATGAAAATATTAACACACTAAAAAAAAGCTTCTGGAAAGTTGGTCAATCTCCATAAACATCACATGAATCATTACTACCGGTATTAGTATTCTGGTAAGGTATGTGACTTACAGATTGGAAAGTATGTCAGTTGAGGCATACTGTAAAGTTTTATAGATAAGACGCAGTTATTTGCCCCAAATTATGATAAAAAAGTGGGGGATGCGTCTTATCCATGCGAATTTAAGTTTCCCCCTTTTTTCCCAGACCAAAATTGACCCTTAGACTAATCCGACCGCAGAGAATATTGCCGATAGTATCGGCCATAGTCAACTGTATTGTGCTACTTTAAGGAAAAAGTTACGATGTTTTTACCTAAAATTTGACATTAAACATAAAAAAGACATTTAAATTCGTTTGTCTATACACAAACCAACAATATGCAATAGATATTTGCATAAATATCAATTTATTTTAACAAAATCAGCAAAGTTTCATAATCTGGAAACGGTTATTGAGTTTTAGTGGAACGGGCATATTCATTGACGACGCTGTTATTATCATCGTCTAAGTAATATGGTATTATTCAATTGATCAATTTTGATTTGAAATTTGTTTTATTTTAAATGTTAACTATGAATAAATTTTAAGTTGAAAAAAAAAAACCTACTTAACAACAACAATAAAATGTGCATCGGCTATTTGCGCAGACAAGTTTTCACACCTCTTTTGGATGTTAATAGATTGTCCATCATCCGTAAGTAATTACAAAGGTGCATAGAACTAATTTGTTGGTAAGCGGTCACTTAAATAGCATGGTGTGAAAATGAACATTTAAAAGCCTTTATTTGTTATTTTAAATGTCATTTGTGTGTCTGTCCCATGTGTTTGTCCCATGTGTCGAGAACTTAATTATAGGCCGAGAACTTGTTTTTATGACATGCTGCCGCGTGAAACAGGATGTTCTCTCATGTGTAGGGCTGGGATAGCCGCGAAAATATCCTGTCTGGCGTGTAAATGATATATTGGGGTAGAGTGTCATAACGTAACACAATACACACGGTCTCACTAGGCAAACAGTCGCGACGTATTATTCAAGACACTTAGAGAATAATAAGCACTCGGAGCAAACACCGATTTACGGAACAATTGGAACATGTTCGCTCGAGTCAAATCGAGCAATGCGGGAATTTCGTAATGGCGGCCAGATGGATTAGTGAATCGGGGATGCGTCTTGTCTTTGAGAATTTGCTTTTTTCCTTGATTCTAGACCTCGAAGAGGGGGTGCGTCTTATCTTTGTGTGCGTCTTATCTATAAAACTTTACGGTAGTAGGTTCTGTGTAATATCAGTTTGGATGTAACAATAGTTTCACCAGGGTCCCTTTACAGTTGTTGAGATCTTTACTGTATTTATTATTATAAATAAAGTCTGATAAAGCCTGATAAGGGTCACTGAAAGAACAATAGACCATCGAAGACGGGTAATGCTCCCCAAATGGGTAATTTGTCACAAAAACAGTTTGTTGTATAAATATGAAGGTGAGTTTTGTAAATGGAATAGTGCTATAAAATCAGACAAAATCAAACCTGTAACTATGAAGGTTGAAGGGAATGGCTATTTCAGCCACTGAGTTAACTTTGGGAACAATGGAACTGGTCATACTAACAACGGCTAAGAATTCAAGAAATACAGTTTATTGTTTATTGTATTTAATAAGTTAGACTGATAGACTAAAAAATGTATTGACTGGACAAAATTTTGCTTCATCCCACTGTGATCTTGACCTTTAAGGTAGCTACCCAAATTTTACGCAACAATTTGTCTTGATACCACAATCAGTTCTGTGATATTATTTTAAAATGTGAATGCAAATAACAAGGTTATGGGCCGGACATGATTTTGCTTCAAGGTCACAATGTGACCTTGACCTTCTAATTTTGCATGTGACACATCATCTAGATATGGTGAATATTTCTGTGAAATAATCTTAAAATCCAACGATAAATCAAAAGGTTATGGACCGGACACAATTTTGCTCCAAGGTCATGCTGTGACCTTGACCATCAAGGTAGCAACCCAAATCTTTTGGGCCGGACATGAATGCGGGATGGACGGACAAATTTTCATTTGGGGAGCATAATAAACTGTAAAGTCTAAAACTTTGAACACGTTATACTTGGAAATGTCCTACCTTCTCTCTCCAAGAATGCTGCTCATTAATTGGAGATAATCTTCCACAAGATCAACAGCCAGTTCTCTGTAATCAAATAAAGATAGACCCAACCCTGAAATATGCATAACTGTGATGCTACCTGTATATAACCAATACCTAAAAACTGTATTATATTATTTATAATGGCTTCTCACTTCGCCAGCTCAGGTTTGCATCCTTGATGGTGCCAAGAAAATGTTCTAGCTATACTTTTTCAGTGATATCAACCATAAGGGGACTTATAGATGCGTGGACCACTGGTATGTTAATTTTGCAATCAAGTTTTGCTTGATTTGAAACCAACAGATCATTCACATGTCTTTTCTAGCAAATTATGCAGAATAAAATTGCATTGCTATAGTTTTGTTGGTGAATTTATTAAAACAGCACAGAATAAAAAATAAAAAACAGTAGACATGTAGGTTCTTACTTAATACTTACTATGTTACATTACAGAAAATAAAATTTCACAAATGATTTATTTAATAAATAATCATTTTTAATTTACTTTTTGTTGTGAACATAGGTCAGTTAAAAGAAAGGATCTTGCACCACAGGGTGAGAGGTTTACAGGTTGAAATCTAAGACTTTGAATACTTGGTGATAAACCTTAAGTTTGAAGCTAACTTATCAGGACCTGTTATATGAAGCTCATGCTCTGGAGATAGAGTTATTGACTTGTAACTCCACTGACTGCTTAGTCTTACATTACGTGCATTCGAGACTCAGTCAGGGTGAGGAACTTAATGTGGGAAGGTCTTCCAGCTGACCTGCTGTGCCCAGCCTGTTCTACCTAGAAATTCATCTGTGGACTTGCCCCACCAAAATAGCTTGATGTCACTATGATGACCATAACTGTGTTGCTGCAATGCATTTCGAAAAAACAATAAACACAATACAAATAGTTATATAACTACATTTTGCTTTGTTTGAATGTTGTTATAAGCCAGTAGAAAGGGTTTTTGCAACATAAAGCAGACTATGGATAAGGTAAGGTAAAATAAACCAACCTCTTTTCCAGAAGTGGCTGTATCAAACAAAGGGAGATAATCATCTGGAATAAGGACAGATAACTCTTCTTGGCTTGGATCAACTTCTGCTTTAACACCATTTTGGCGCTGAAAAATGAAGTGAGTTAAAATCTTAGACATTGGCAGCTCAATATGAACAGCTGAACTTTAGCTGACGATGGGATAAAGCTAGTTCTTTTAAATAAATAAAATAATAAATAAATAAAATAACAAAGTACAGTAATTCCCACCAAAAATATTGCTAACAGAGTTATTCAATCTTAACACACAACTAAATCTCAATATTAATCATTTATGCAAGTATGAAGAAATTTTCAATAAATAACAAAGGAAGAACTACACCAGAATTTGCTATGAGTCATCTCACATTTGCAGACAACAATACACCAGGTATATTACCATATATCATAATTTGGGGCAAAAAAACGCGTAATATCTATAAAACTTTATGATATTAATCGTCATTCATGCAAAGATAAAGAAATTCTGATAAGGAATTAAGGAAAAGTTGTCTGCACAAGTTATTGCCAACAGACAGACAGATGTCCCACAATCTTGAATATATCAAAGCTTTGTAATACCTCATGCAGGGAGTACTCAAGTCAAATATAGCATTGGAGTTAAAACTAATCATATTATCCTGACACAGATTTATCCATTCTATCATTATTTGCAGTCAGAAAAAAAATTATTGGGAATATTTTATCATAAATAAAGTTTGTTTCTTTGCTTTTAATTTACTAACTTTTTTAACAACATTGGTATCTTGCAGACTGGGTTAGAACCTCGGGCCTCAGAAAGCTGGAGCAGATACTACCTACCATGCTACCAAGACAAAATATAAACTGTAGAAGTCTACCTTGGGTCCAGCTCTCTCTGTTTGAGGGCAGCAAACAGTTCTGGCATAACCATGTCATAAAACACAGCCAACCTACAAACACATAGTACACAACATCTTAATCAAACATCAATTGGAGAAAAACATATACAGTTAACAGTATAGTGTTAAACTGACAATCTTTCAATTATAAAGAAAAATAATTATTATTATTTTTTATAGAACTGATTATTATTAAAAGCTACTGCTATTTAATATAAAATATTTGTAGATGATAAAACTAAAATTAATATTTTGTTAATAAATAGTAAACATAAGCAAGTTCTAGGTAGATTGCAGTTTAATAAGTGAATAAGCTGATTTTTAAATTTAAAGACCCAACAGCAATCTCTCAATAGTCCACAGTTGGGGTTCACTATGAGCAGCTATGGTACTGTCTGTACAGTGAAAGTATGCCATGAACCTGTGTCATGACACTACATTCAGTCACCACCAGTGTAAACAGAGATGCACATGGACAGTCTGAATCACCTAAGCCCCTCTCTGCTTGGGTTCCATTCCCAGCTGGAGCAACAACCATCAAATGAAGAGGCCTTTCAGCTTACCTATCATGTGTCTGTGGTTCTACTTATGTTTGTATGGAGGCTTTCACTATTTACAAAAGCAGGAAGTTGTCAAAGTGACAATAATTCTGTTGATTTGCTCTGACTTATAGGTCGCCAATAAATCAAAACAAATGAGCAACAAACCAGTTCATCAATCTAAAAGAACTGCAATGTTGACATATCTGTCATTTTAATCTACATTCTTTGTAATTTGTATTTTTTAAATGTAATTTTAAAATCGAATCAGCAAAGATACAGTATTAATAATTACCTGAGCACAGGTCTAGGGTTGCAGTTCCCTTTAAACAACTCACCTTTGTAGAAAGTCTGTGTGATGGAAGACTGTGGAAGCAGCTGGATACACTTGAAGGAATATTGCCAGTGTAAGGCCTGTGTCACTCACATACAACACCACATCCTGAAAATCTGGGGTTGCCATGGTTACCAGCTGGTCCCGTCCTCTGACCCCACCCTCGCCCAACCTCTGTGGAGACCCTGTCTCATCCCGCACTCCACATTTCACCATGATGTTGTCAAAAACCTAAAGAATAAACAAGCAGAGAAAAAAAAATTCAGCATACTAAAGTTATAAAAATATCAAATCATGAACATTTCTGCAAATTCATAAACATTATCACCAGCAGCAGCAGCAGCAGCAATTGACAGTACTGGAATAAACAGCAGCATGATAATTGTCACCATCATCATCATTGGAATAATCATCATAATCAGCAGCACCAGTATAATTTCATTATCCCTGCCATCATAGGTGGTAAAATTATCAGCAACAACAGCACCAATATCATCACCATCATTTTAAAAATAGTCATCGTTATGAGCAGTAGTCGCAGCAATTGCATCATCATTGTTATTGTGACCATCATCATGAGCATCAGCAGCAGAAGAAACATCATCAAAATAAAAATTTATTTCATAATCATCACCATAATTATCACAAGAGAACCATATGTAAAACAGGACATTCAAGAATGATGAGTAACCAAAACGCTGAAACTCACCTGGCCTAGAGTCATCACAGTCTGTTTCAGATCATCTAAGTATTTGGGCTGTTGCGTGAAGATATTTTCCACCATCTTAGATACAAGTGGTCCATTAGATCCACCATACAGGGCACAAATATCCAGCAGTTTTGGAATGTCAAATATGAAATTTTCATAGATGATTTCCCCAAACACACTTGGAGTGATATGATGATCCTGAAAATAAAATAAAACAAGACATATCATGCTGACCACTTTTCATATAATTTTTAAATGTATTTCTAAAGATATGGTATTATAAAATTTAATTTCTGAAATATATTTTTGATTTCCTCATGTATTTCTAGACACACTGGAAATTTTTAGCATAATAAAGACAGTATGAAGCCAGATAAGGCCACATTTCAATTTTCCAATGCCGTTAAGAGAGTAATCAGTTGGCTGTTATTAAATCACATCCCTACCTTGGACTCTTTATGAGTTGCGAGACGAAGGACATTGAGGAAAACCAGTCTGTGAACTTCATCATGCCTCTCTTTTGCGTCTTCTTGCAGAGCCCCAATAGCATCGAAGGATCTTGGTGCAAACCGTAGGTAGGAGTCAATCAACTTGTGGAAAGTTTCATCAAATACAGCCTGAAATGTCAAACAGTTTTAACTCTTAGTTTCACGTACCAGGCATGTATAAACAACCTATACCAATTCTTAGATTTTGACAACTTTTAACTGAAAATTAACAAAATTTATAAAGATGTTGATAAGTTACAGGAATCTGCATCAGGGGCTTAATTCATTAAGTTGTCTCTCTTAAATCATAACAAGTTACATCAACAGGAGATTCAGCAGATCCAGACCAGACTGGTCCAAGGATATTTGACAAGGCCTATATATTCCATATATAAATGTAGCTAGTAATAAAAAGGAGCAAGGTGCTGCTTAGACTTGTCATCCTTACCTGGCACCTGAATTTGTCATGTGGTAACTGAAGCATCCAGTGCAGGTCATCTTCAATGAACTTTAACCTTTCACACCATTCCTCATATTGACCTCGATCTGAAATGTCCCCGGGCGGAGGCTGGTAACTCACAAACTGGACACGTTCAACCCATCGGGGATGCTACAAAGATAAAGTTACAGAACTAGGTTAACAATGAAAAGCAATCTAAGTCATGTCTTACTAAAAATATTCTGTTGTATTTTCTGTATACTGTATATCCATACTGATGAAAATGAGCATTACCCTCAGTTGCAAGGAGCCTGGCTGTGTTGAGTTGTAGATCCAGACATGTGATCTTTCTGTGGTCCCAAAGAGGAGGCTTAGATTCCTAGAGAGGGATTGGAGTGCCAGGGAGGGAGTTAACTGGGAATGTGCGATAGATTTACCAAATGACTTATTTCTATTATTAAAAGAATATGTGTTGTCTTTTATATTACAAATTATAACTTCAGCAATTATATCTACTTTAAAATATGTTTGATTTTTTTTAATTAATTTTAAAATTTTAAAATATTTTAGCTTACAATCTTAAATTGACTTATATTTTAGCTTACAATCTTAAATCGACTAGTTTGGTTTTCAACTTGTGGCATACAAAACAAAAATTTTCTTTTGTTTTTTGTTCCTCATCACTCCGAAATCATTATGGTCAAATTAAGGACATCCAGATATTTATTGGTGGAGGAAGACCCCAAACTTATGCCAGGGTAGAACCACTGATGCACTGCAGATTAGCTGGAAAATTTCCCCACATGAAAGTTCTCACCCAGACCAGGACTCGAACGGTGATGGGCTGAGAAGTTATATTAGTGTTGCAACTGATTGGCCAAGGGAGTCGCCATAAAATATTTTAAAAAAGACAAGTGTCGAAAACACTTGCTTATGAATTTGAAAATGTTTCTAAAGTTTCTAGATTAATGTAATTCTAAAGCTTAATTTGAATTTAAATAAAAAAATACAGACTTTTATCTTAAATTTAAAAATGTTTAATTAGAAATAATGATAAATAAATATTCAAGCATAAAAATCTACAATTAAATTTTAAAGTTAATAACAAAAAGAGACCTATACAGGTGTATGTAGTTATTCTGTTTAATGATAATTTTTTATTTGTTAAAGTTTTTCATTTTTTGTTAACATGAAATTTTCTAGTGGGGGTGGGGGTGGGGAAGGGGGTGTGTAGTTTAAAAAACTAATGTGTAATAGGGTACTTAGTCACTCACACACAACTGACATTGTGAATATGGCAATCTGCCAAAACTGGGGGGCTATTATAGGAAACTTAGCCTTAACAGTTGGTACAGATAATAACAGTACATACATGAGCCTGTCAGTTATTCTACTGCTACACTGGCATGTGTAATTATTCACACCTATTACTGTTTTTATAAATTGTGTGACAGGTTAACACATCAGTAGAAGGGTTTAAAGATCTGTAAATAAACAATCTGCACAAATATACCAAGTAAATTACAGCTTGTGTTTCTGTCAGACTGAAGTTGAAAGTTTGATTGGATTTTTACCAAGATATATGGGCTGGAATTGGCTGACAGCATTATTAATTAACTATAGTGTATTAAATGAATCCGAGAAAAAAATAGTTCTCTGATACTTAATAATGCTGGACAGTTGGACCAGGAAGTTGTTTTTTTCACCGGGTGGAGACATACTCTATCAAACATGCCCGACAGTCCGGTGTCCTTCTAAAATAAAACTCCTGAACATTCATATCAGCTTTAACAATGTAAATGGCCACTTCCTGGTGTAATTGGAAATGTCTGACTTTTTTGTAAGGCACTGGCAAGTGTGCTCAACATGGTTACCTGTTGTAAAACAAGTGGCTTAAATAGGTCAAATCAGAAGTTACTGGGGGCTAATGCATCCCACCCCTATGCTCCACACTTGCTGGTCTCCTGTAGGCTGTGAAGGAGTGTCTGGGCTAACTTTATTGGTGTTAAAGGCAATTAGATGGAGATTGTGTCTTTTGGTGACCTAAAAGAGCTAGAATACATGGGCTCAGCGCGAGATGAGCCCTTCAAACTGAAACAGTGTCCTGTGTTTATCAGGAGAGGTCGCGAGTCTGCAGAGCTTGCAACATGTATAGCTGAAACAAGAGGAAGTGTCATTGCATGGGGTACTTATCAACATTATAAGGAGTTGGCAATGCAGGAGTACATGTTAAAAGCTGATAGAAATATGTTGCATTTAGAACAGACTTGTACAGATGTTCAGCTTCAGATATATGGATGTTTTACTCATAAAAAAAATCGGCTGCTGACATGGTTCAGAAATCAACTACCTTATCATCAATGAGGTGATGTGAAACCAGCTAGAAGATGGTTAAATAAATTTCTTCAATACATGATTCAATTAGAAATAAACTGTGTTCTTAAAGGTGGTATCCAACAGTTTGGACCAAAAATAATTACACTTTACATCTTAGTAAACCATAGTTGTCTAAACATATCTCGCAAAATGCTGTTAATCGATGTCCTACACCTGTCTGAAAAGTGAACCACACTCATCATTAGAAACATGTATTTTCTATTTGAGTCACACTGCTGAGTTAGCTGTTTTTAAATCCATGAAAACCATGTGACCATTTATGTGATAGCTCATCCACTTCATTCGCCGTGACTTCGATGTCTATTTTTAGCAGGAATCCCAACCCTTCTTATTTACAGATATGAACAGAATTAACATTTAAGTTTTACTGACCTAAAATTGAGATTCTATTGAAAACCCTCAAAGCTTAGACTTAAGTATGATTTTTTTCAGCAGAAATTATGCACAAATAACCCAAACAAGGTCAGATATTTTTAGGTATATAAGATATAGGCAAACTGTCGGATACCACCTTTAAAATCTGAAATTGGGAGATTTTTTTGTGTGGAAAATTATGTTCTTGTATAGAGAATATCAATAAAGTTTTAATTATGTGTCTATCAAAGCCAATATAATAAATATTATACCACTATATTAAAAAGTGGTTGTACTGTTGGTGACTTAGTCTCTGATTAATGTTAAATGGCTTAACCGTGTCACAGCTGCTGTAATTCAACAATCAGTATCCGAAATTTTGCTATCCGAATAATGGAATTTAAAAAGAGCACAGTTTGCACTTAATGTCAAATTTCGCCAGTCTGTCTTACCAGAGCAGGATAATTCTCCATTTTCTTTTGCAGGCTGTTTTCGACGATAACATGTTGCTTATCAAGAGGTGTTGACATGCTAGCAAATGCTGTGTTTTGGAATTATTATAATATTTGACAGCACCAGTAATTTCACAACAGTGATTAGTCTGGTTCCCAACCGGTATGACTAAAGTGCGGAAAGGAGTTAAATAGCGAAAAGCAGTTTCGCGAAAAGGGGGTTCGTTTAGATCGCTGTACCTGCAAACAATGACTTGTTATTAAATAACTGTTATAATTATGTTATAATAAACGTATTCATTTGTGCCGACGTAAAAATAAGTTTACATTTTAAGTGATCTTTGTTTATTCCAGCAAAATAAACTCCTTTTCGCACTTTTCCGTCGAGCGAAAAGGAGTCGTAGAGTAATCTTGATTTACATGTTGCTGTTGGATGAACGTGTAAATTAATAATAATCTATATAATTTACGCGTGAAATGTCTTAGAATATTGCTAAAATATTAGCAATAGTGATTTTTTACCCAATAGGCCTTCTCTGGATACTTTATGGTAGATCTAAAAATAAATAAAAATAATGGCAGATTTAATTTTTGTCAATCTTATCCATGGACTGGAAAAATGGAAATAGCCTTAGTAGATAGTAATCCGGACCTTCGTCGGATGGTCAATTAAAAAACAACTCAGTTCTGCCCTTAATTTAAATATCTCTATCGAAAGTACTTATACATTGAGATTTAAATATGCCATGTATGTGGAAAAAAGAAGATAAATACAAACAAACAAAATGTTTTATTGTCCCTTTTCTCGTACAGAATCGTGAATAAGGTACAGGTTTCACAAGGTGGTCGTATCATCGTATATAGTTAATAGAAATAAGCTGGGGGATGATTCTGAGGTCACATATTATTAGTATAATGGTGGTGGGGAAAGAGAGAGACAGCGCGCGAGAGAGAGAGTGTGTGTGAGAGAGAGAGAGAGAGAGAGAGAGAGAGAGAGCTAGAGAGAGAGAGAGAGAAGAGAGAGAGAGAGGGCGAGGGGTGAGACAGATGGACCGACAGGCAGGGAGACACTCACAGAGACAGAGAGTGGATGAGAGATGAACTTAGAAATATACAAAGGGAAGATCTTAAAAAAAGATAGTTCAAAGGACTGTTAAAAATTCATTTGTTCATTCATTTGATCTCTCCATGAGTACGCCATTACAGCTAAAATTCGAAATTCAGTTCAGGTATTGTTGTTTGACGTGAATAAAAGGCGTTCAATCAAGATGAATGCATTCGGGTGCTTAAGAAATTAATAATGTGCGCGATATCAATGATAATAAATGCTAATGAGTACATCTACTAACACTATATTGTGGTTACATTAAAATATATGATAGCAAATAGAATAGCAAAACATAAAGAGCACGCACAAACAACTTTTTTTTTTTTTTTGGCAAGAAGTATGGATCTACATATGCTTTGTTGATATTTGAATTAAACCTAAGGTCAAATGTTGCTTCAGTAACTTATAAAGTTAAACTTATATAGACTATGTATAAGTTATGTTTATATATCGATCCTTTCCCACAATCCTCTTCTGAATCGAAAACAATCAACAACCTCTTGATATTGTTGGCGTTCCAAATTCCTTAAAAATTGGACATTAAATAAAACGTACTGTAAATGGTAAATTACTATAATTACATATAATGAGGGGATGGCATTTGAAAATTAATATTTTTTGTATATACCCGGGTTCTTTTCTTTAATTTCCTCC
This sequence comes from Sinonovacula constricta, assembly GCA_007844125.1. NCBI lineage: Eukaryota > Metazoa > Mollusca > Bivalvia > Cardiida > Solecurtidae > Sinonovacula > Sinonovacula constricta. The sequence goes on from CM017560.1 coordinate 18,215,165, forward strand.
TTCGTTGTGTCTAACAATATTAAATTGTCCATATTTGTATACTGGGCCCTATTTTAGATATTTAATTTGATATTTAAGTATAAAAAACAAAGAACATACGAATTCTAAGACTTTGTTGAATGCATAGTTAAGCCCTATTTCTTTGGCGTGTTACTAAAATTTAACATTAGTAATACTGTTTACATTAATGAAACCCGTGTGACACTTGTGTTATTAATTTCACTGATTTATAAAATAAATGAATAAATTAATCATAAAAAAAGAAAGAATCATTGAACAAAAGTTTTTTATTTTTTAATTCTTAACTTTTTCTGGATGGAATCTAGATCTTTCACCGTTTAATACGTGATGATATCATATGAGTAAGTTGGTATAAATACTACTTTTACTTTAAAATAGCAATTAGAAATAAATAATCATACACTTTCGAGCTTGATTCAAACATCATGAAAGACAAGATGCATTAAAATTACGGCCATTGAATACTATTTGATTCCAGTTTCCTTCTACCTTACTTACACCATTTCGAATTCCCCAATATTTTCTTCATGGGCTGCATTTCCCTTAACTTTTCATCGACATACAATTAAAGACGTAAATGCTGTGTACAGAAGTACGTATATGGCATTCCAACCGGAGTTCAAATCGTACAGCATGTTTCGCATGTTGCACGAGCCACTAGTCACGTGATAAAAACTGTTCCCTGGAGCATCCCGATTTAAAATCCGGAGGTAGTCGGATCATCATATCATGAGTCGACCATTTTCGTCTGACCTGAAGTTATAGCATTATATCCGAGGTGATCCGGTACGTCTACGAGCGACGGAGATTGTCGAATAGCCACGGGAAAAAATGTGTTCAAAAACGGTCATTTTCGACTCGAAAGTCCAGTAATATGCAGACTCAAGATGTATTGTTATTTGATATTTTGCCGCTAACCACAACATTACAAAGTTGTTGTTGTGGTTATGGCAGTCTTTGTGAAAAGGCTGAGTTTTTCTTTTAGTATTTTACTTGACAAGAATATAGATCTAGATCTGAATCTTAGAAGATTCTAAGTGGAAATTTCTTGACAACGTTTGCGTGCTGTGTTTTACCCGCCACTGTTTGAAACATAAAACGAAAAAATCTTCATCGAAGCCAAGGAATCAGTATTCAAAGCAATGTTTTTAAAGTGCATATAGCTAGCAATTTAGTCACAGTCGGTCAAATTTGCACTTTTGTGCTTGTCCAAAAACAAAATGTTATTGAACCACAGACGCCAAAAAATGTTACCCATAGTTCGAAATCAGTAGGTGTTAGATACATAGCGTTAGAGTACAGAACCTTTAAATTTATGTAGTGTACTGCATATAGGCACTTCCAACAGTCTTGCTAAAGGGTTAACCCTTTAGCGACGTGGCTGAGTTTCTGCCTACAGAACTGAAGGCTCTGAGTTCGATCCCAGTTAGGGAGAGGATTGTTCTCCACCCAGATTTGCTTAAATGGTATTAGAAGTGTTTGATTCAGATTGTTACCTGCAGGATCATTATGGAGAGCTTACTAGCTCTGAAAAGTAAAGGAGGGGAAGTGAAGTGTAGTGCATATAGGTACTTCTAACAGCCTTGTTGAAGGGTTAACACTTAGAGGTGTAGTTGAGTGTCTGCCTACAGAACTGATTCCTGGGTTGGATCAAAGGTCAGGATTTTTCTCCTCCCACATTTACAGTCTATACAAGAAAACAGGGGTGCTTTGATCAGTCACTGAATTGAATGAAATTTAATGCATATATTCAACATGGCATGCCTATATCAAGGCTGATATAAGTATGTATGTATGAGTTCAGAAAATGAGCATCTCCTATATCCAGCATATCCTCTAAAATATAACGAAAAAAAATGACAAAATGACCATACTTTCACCTCTTTATAAAGGCGCCACAACCTTAATTAACATTGTTATTTAGTTTGCGATGTATTAGGAACACTATAGGCTGCTTTTATTGCTCCTTGTATTTTGGATCACATGCAAGATTACTCTATATCGCAAGTAGTTTAAGATTTCCTCCAGTGTTCATGACCTTTTTTTTTGGTACAATTTTTTAAAGGGATCAATCAAAAGAATATTAAACAAGATGTATATTGTACTTATTTATATAACTTCAAATTATTATATTAACCTTATACTTTTTACAACTGAAAATTTTGCTTAGGATGAATACCCTCCATTTTGAAGCTTACTTTAATGCCAAAATTTTATGCAATTACCATTTTGTTTAGGTCGTTTTCTTAACAACCATCAGATATTAACATCGAACATGAAATAATGTTCCATATAAGATCGAAACCCACAAAATTGGGCAGATAACCCCACAAAGATGTCATATTATTCATTATGGTTTAATTAGGTGTTGCTTTTGTGAATAAAAATGTAAATTTCACCAACACTGACCAAATCACCATAAAATTTTGTTTGCCGGTGAGTCTACCCAGGCACGCAAATAATAGCTGGATGTCGCCAATATAGTCATCTTGTTGGATTTAGTGTGTAACAAAAAAAAAACAACAACAACACCAAAACAAAACCAGGCAAAACAGTGGATTAAAACCTTAAGCGCATATTCCCATACCTAAAACATACTATTTTACATAAGAAGTCTTACCGTTGGTTTGAATTTATTCAGAATTACAGCCAAACTTGTTACTTAGAAATTGAAGTGAAAGTTTAACCTGCAAGACGTATAAACCTCAGTTAACATCCAGTTTGAAGACGGGAACGAAATTTAACATGTTTTTCTAGTGATTATACCTACTGATAATAATTTGTATGATAGTTCCATGTATATTATTGTGAGAAGTAGAGCCATTGCTCAACATAGAAAAAAATGTTCACCCCAAGATGGCATGTAATTCCAAACTAATATTTTAATAACTGAAACATAACATTGAAATAAAACTTCAAAAACATGACTTCCTGTTAAAAAAAACAAGTCTACTGTAGAAAATACTGGTGCATATACACGCAGTTAATGTTTTGCACGCAAGTAGTATCAGACATATCTGTGACAAGTTTTGAACCATATCTCATACCTTACCAGTCCAGTAAAAAGGTTTTGGGTGGTGTCGGAGGTTTGAAGGATTGGACCATGATTGGCCTTGGCTACTCGCTGCTTAGGTAAAGATTAAGGCATGTAGAAACAAATATTCAAAAGGGCATTAGACTTTTTAATTGTGTTCAGGAATGCTTCAAATGTAAACATTAATATTTTAATCTGTTTAAACTAGATGTTCAAAGGATTACATTATGAAAGCCAATACAATTTAAAGGGCCGTTTATGACAAAAAAACAACACATAGCAGAAATATCACTTGATGATCAGGGGAAAGGGGGAAGGGAAGGAGATGCTTCCTTCCAGAGGCAGACATTCACCAGATGCTTCTTTCCAGAGGCAGACATTCACCAGATGCTTCCTTCCAGAGGCAGACATTCACCAGATGCTTCCTTCCAGAGGCAGACATTCACCAGATGCTTCCTTCCAGAGGCAGACATTCACCAGATGCTTCCTTCCAGAGGCAGAAATTCACCAGATGCCTCCTTCCAGAGGCAGACATTCATCAGATGCTTCGTTCCTGAGGCAGACATTCTCCAGATGCTTCCTTCCAGGGGCAGAAATTCACCAGATGCCTCCTTCCAGAGGCAGACATTCATCAGATGCTTCCTTCTAGAGGCAGACATTCACCAGATGCTTCCTTCCAGAGGCAGACATTCACCAGATGCTTCCTTACAGAGGCAGACATTCACCAGATGCTTCTTTCCAGAGGCAGACATTCACCAGATGCTTCCTTCCAGAGGCAGACATTCACCAGATGCTTCCTTCCAGAGGCAGACATTCACCAAATGCTTCCTTCCAGAGGCAGACATTCACCAGATGCTTCCTTCCAGAGGCAGACATTCACCAGATGCTTCCTTCCAGAGGCAGACATTCATCACATGCTTCGTTCCTGAGGCAGACATTCTCCAGATTCTTCCTTCCAGAGGCAGACATTCACCAGATGCTTCCTTCTAGAGGCAGACATTCATCACATGCTTCCTTCCAGAGGCAGACATTCATCACATGCTTCGTTCCTGAGGCAGACATTCATTCAAGGCTTCAGTGCAGATGCAGAGGCCCTTCCTTGGCAGAAGTTTTCCAGACACTTCCATTGAGAGGCATCAGGATGCTTTGTAACAATTATAATGCTCATTTACTTTTTTATGTTAAGTCTGTTAGGACACTACAGGGTCATGCATCAATTTCATTTTAGGAATGCATGTATGTGCTTGTTGTGAATGAATATAAAAAAATCCTGTTCAAATGTCAACATAATAATCTCCTTTTTGCACTTTATACCCCTAAAATGCAGCCTGCATTTTTCCGGTTGCACTTAAAGCTACATTTTATACCCTCTCCTTCAAAATGAAGAGTCAAAGCTATGTGTTTTCCATTTTGTTACTCAGATGGTGGTAGCCAATTGGTATATGTATGAGTAATGACGTCATATGTGCAGTTCTGGTGTTTCAACAAATATGTTTCTAAGTTTGGTCTATCAGTCTTTCCAAGGAACTATAACTATTCATGTTGGAGATTAAAGTTCTGTGTTGTTCTCTTATTTTTGAGAGTTAAAGAGCTTTTGAATATTAAAACTTGTCCATTTGTTTGAAATTGAGAAAATTTTGCTACAATTACCACCGTCTCTTAGTCGACAAACTGCACCATGCACTGGGTGCTAGAAAGTAAGTTTTCATTGACTAAAAGTCAAAAGAGAATAACGTTATTACTGTGTGTGTAAAAATAATCTGATAATTAAGTGGAAAAAAAGACTTAGATCTTCAAACAGGTAAATCCAAAAGTCGATGCAAACAACACTGATGAAGAGGAACTTGTTGGAGGCCGATTTCTGGTCTATAATGATTTATATATATATATATATATATATATATATAAATGTTTTTATTAGATTTGCTACCTTAAATAATGACACGGAAGTGTAACACAAGAACTAGTTAGATCTATTTCAAGTTTTATCCCCCACCATTGAGGATTTATGCTATATAGATGTGAGTCTATTGTCAAACACTTTTTGTTGCTCTTTTTAAGAACAGTGACAAATTTATCATTAACATTTTTTTGTTGCTCTTTTTAAGAACAGTGACAAATTTATCATTTAGCAAGTTTCCTATTTAAATAGTCTTTTGATCACTGAGGTCATGGTATGGATACATATTCATAGAAATATTCTACCCAAGTAGCAGCATGTTTAGTGTTGCACCACAACACCCTAGCACACCTAGGACATGGTTAAGAACAAACATTTCGAGTACAGCCTGTGTTTATGGATTTTTATTATATTGTTTTTCTGCCACAATGTATTAGATACAATACAACCATTTATGTAATCCATATCCTAAAAAGATTACAACAATGTCACTTTGACAGCTATTTCAATGTTTTTAAGTTAAAATGAGCTATAACTTGAATCCATTCTTCCTTTTTACATGATTATTTTACTTTGATTTTAAGAAAGGGTATTATTTACACATAAAAAGTGAGTAAATGTTCAGTGAGATTTATTTATGCTGACTGCTGATACACATTCACATTTGATAATGGTCCATACTGACAACTAATAGTTATGTTTTGGCTGTTTGTTGAGCCTGCACCTGGGCCTGAATTTTCATCTGCAGTATCTCCATGGTAACTGAAAAATAAACAAATGTTTTTGACCCATTAAATTGTAAAAATATATTCTGTAAAAATAAAATAAGCTACACGAGCTGAAATTAACATCACTTCATAGTATTAAGGACACGTCAATTCAATTGTAAATTGAATGTCTTTCAATGAAGAATAAATCTAGCCATTTTACCCTGGATATTACAGGTCAGTCCATTATAGGGCACAGGCTTTCACCATTTTTGTATTGTTACATTTCATATTGCAGCACCAGATCAATCACTCTGAGCTGAAAGCTGTCTGCACTAATGGCTGCCATGTGTCTAGCTGCTTGTCCCTGCTTGTTACTGTATTAAAGCTGTCAGCAAACTACTAGGACTATCTTGGGTCTATTAGTTGAGAGTACCTAAACATTTGATCATGTTTCATTGCGCATAAACAAGAAATGTCCCTGGTATTGAAATATGGCTCTATGTTCAGCTTAGGTATCAAACACAGAAATCAGCCTCAATATGCACTATACATGACCTCAAACTGATAATCAAAGCCAACACAAAAATATTTAAAAGAATGTTAGTGACACCCATGTGAAAATTATAATAACATGTAAATAATGATTTTAAGATGATAAAACAAGAGGCCTATATTCAAGTGAGGACTACGGCTACTATTCAAACCTAATCACAAGACTAAATAAGCCCAACTGTGCCTTTGGTGTCTAATCACTAGTCATTTGTTTAGCTAATCCTTGAGCATATTAATCCATCAAGATGTCTTTGCAGACTACGCTACTGATACAGTTCAGTGAAGATTAGGTTAAAAAAGTTTTTTTAAGATGTTGACATTTGTCTTTTTAATGATTTGACATAGTGACCCCTTTTTGATCTATGTGACCAAATTACAACCTCATCCAAGATATTATCAAACATTCTGAGGTTTGTTAAAAATTGGGCCATAGATGTAGCCTCAATGGTGTTCACAAAGCAAATTGTTGATGTTGCACATCATTTTATGGATTACTAGTGGCATGCAAGTGTTACCAGATGAGCTCACCTCTAGAATGCTGTACTCAGGTCAGCTAAAAACAACAAATGACCAAACTTTGTTAAAGATATCTCAATTGAAGAAATGTATCTATGTATATTTGTTCCAACTTTCTTTGTAATTTTTTACTTCCAGTACATTTACAAATAGGAAAGTACCTACCTTGTTTCATCTTGTACTTCTCTTGTACTATTGGAGTAATCTTTTCAATCTTTTCTGTGATGAACTCAACACGGCGTTTGAAAAAATCTTTGCCTTTATCAACACTCTGAAAAAACACACAATAGAACCTGTTTAACATATTATTTTGAGTCAATTTTATAGTTGTTTGGTCATATTCCCAATAGAATCTTTTTTTTTTACTCCACTCTTATAATTCTTTTCTTAATAAAAAAAGATTTGTGAAGAAAATTTTGTCTAAACTGTAATTTTCAATTAATTTCATTTAATGCAGAAACCTTCAAAAATACCAATTCAGTGTTGTTGTTGTTTTTCATGAAAAATTCCTAATTTATCAAGAATTAGATATTTTTTTAATAAAAAAAAATCTCTGAATTTGTATGTACAATCAATAGGAAGACAAGTGAGAGGTTTCATTGTGATCTTTGCATTGGTTATTGAAAGGCGTATTACAAAACAATTCATTACTATTCATAAACAGAGGTCATGTTTCTCAAAAAATCCAACCTGCAACAATCAACCATGACTATATCACATACATGAATGAATACATAAATTCTGGTGGTACAAACTTTCTTTATAATTTCTTTTTACTTTTTGCTATTTATCTTATTGTTGGTCAAGACAAGATGCAATTTTTTTTTAAAAGATTTAAAAAAAACCCCACATAAACAACAACTTAATCTCTTCTTTAGTTTGCCCTTCCTGTTTGAAAAAAAAAGATTGGGTTCCTTACCATGTCAACATAATATCCTGTGCCTATATCAATGAGAACATTGTCTGTGTCACTAAGCTGTCCAGGAACATACATCTACATCTAAAGTCAAGGTTACAAATTTGATATGAACAAGTTTGTTTTGTTTATAAATTTCATTATAGTGACATCTAATGGTTGTTGATGGGGAAAGAACCACACGAAAATATATGAACAGACCCACAAGAGCACTGCAAGTGAGCTGAAAGACCCGCCAACATAATTAAAAAATTGTTTGAAAAAAGGAAAATCATCAGTGTTAACATATAAAGCATTAAAACTGTATGTACACAAAATTGGACTACGCAAACTTTTCATTTGGTTTCTCCTTTTTCCTTAATTTTGTCATCCTCTTTTCTCCTGTACATCTCCCTATACACAATGGAAAGTCTTGAGACAAGGCAACCAAGAAAAGAACATGGTTGCCTGTCTAAGAAAATCTAACTTTCTGAGCAAGTTTCCAACTCTGCAAGTGATTTGTTCCTTTAATGACATATTACAAAGGCTTCAGCAAAAAAAAACAGTTTTAGATCTTCTATTCAACTTAGTAAGAAACACACCATTTTATTAGGGTATTACACTAAACAATATACTATATGGTCACCAATTTACGGAAACGTCAAGACAATTCAGTATATAAGATCAGTTTACCGAACCGGTCATTTACCTAAATGCCAGTACATCACTGATTCTTTCACGTATGGCCTTATTCTGAATCTTGAGGGACACATGATTCGTTAAAATCTACTGATTGGGAAAAGGGTCAATTGTGAACATGTGATGATTTTTTACTGCTACAAGATTTTAACTGTGCACACCCTATAATGGAAATAGGTGAACTATTTCTTTCCGCACTAGATATAGTTGAACGCTATTTGGTCGGCTGCTCTGCACTGCTAATGCAGTAAATACAATAAAACAAAACACTCTATCTTCTTATTCCTGGCTACATTATGTGTGGTGGCCTGAATTTGTGGCTTTCAAATTCAAACATTTATTTACATTGTATAATTTCCTAATTCCCGATATATTTCTTGTACATAATTCTTTATTCCTAAAAAATAACATTATGTTTATTTAATAATCCTTAAATACATTGAATCATTCTGTACAAGTACACAAAATATGAGGCTGCGAGAAATATGGAATATTTTGCTATGTGAGATGTTAACCTTATGGCAGTCATTGTAAGGATACAGAACTAGTTAGGGGAACTAGAATCTCTGTGTCTTTGCTGGCTGGACAGATCTTGTTCAAGCTCTCCTGTGACTCAGCATATTTAGTTTGAGCCATCTTTAGCTGATTCAGGGAGTTGGTGAAGAACTCAATCTCCTGCAAAACAAACAGGTAATGATTAAATTTATTTATATTTATAAGTAAATTATTAGATCAAAAAACAGAAGATATACAACAAAAGGGGGTAGGGGTGAGGGTAGCAGAGTTTTGGGTTGCAAACTACTAAATTAAAAAAATATGAAAATAAATTGGTAATGTCTACCCCAATATATGACATAGTTGTGCCTCCTATAAGGACTGCGTATAACAAAGCTTGAAATTAAATATTTACATGGCACATTGTGCTATTTTGACTTGATTCGAATGGTTGTTATGATTGTTCATAGTTGTTTTGGGATATGCTTACAGGTGAACTAGTACGAAAGCGTTGGAAAGCAGACAGAAGCTGTCTTTGTATTTTTTTTTACAAATCAACCAGAAAGCACGCAAATATATTTGCAGTTGGAACCATGTCACATTTTTGTAATGTGGTCTATCTTTACCAAATGTTCAGCATGACTGTATGGCCTACATTATTTTTATTGACAGATAAAAGGCTCTTTGATTTGCCAATGTACCTGTGATCTGTCACTAAGAGTATGTCTACGAGCTTGAAAATGGATGTGTCATTGTCAACATGAAAACAAATCGTAGATAACTTGAATACCTTCACGTTTCAAATATGATTCAATACATACAGTTGGCATAAAAATAAATCAATTATACCTCTTGCAACTGCTGATTAAGAGCATTTAGCTGCGGAACAGGCAGCTGACTGATATCAATTTGCTGTTTTCCCGACATGTTGAGACTAATGAAGAGGATTAGAAAGGGAAGCAACTCTGTCAGCATGGGAGACTGCTATCTCGTACCCTAGACGTCTCGTACCCTCAAATCGACCAGCTGTCTCGTACCTTCGAGCAGACATCTCGTACCCTGCGGTCGGTCATCTTGTAACCCACCGATAGATCAGGCTTGATTGATATAATAAAGCGATAATTTGAGGTACAATGAGATTAACAAGACAATTAGGTGTGAATAGTGACAAATCTATCCTTTGATGAACGATAAAACTATATAGAGCTTTTTCTTTTATGATTTCTTAACCTTCCGTTCGCTGATCAAAACGCCTGCAATAGATCGAAGTCTGCTACCTTCTTCAGGAGTTCTACCAGAAGGTAGATTGGTGGAAGTGGCTGGTGCAGATGTTGAGACGCTGCTGGTAGGCCTCGAAGTCGTTGATGATTCGGACAAGCAGTGTATTCATTAACTGTATTGCCACAGCCTTGGCAGACATCGCATCCCACAGCTTGCACGCTTCGTACACGAAAGACACGGGTATATTGTAAATTATACTGTTTTGATGGCCATTTCTTTTTTTATATCTCCTTCAAAGTCACCGATCACCTAATCTAGCATATTATTAAAATTGGTACTGTACGTGTGATTGTTATTTCGCGCGTGTGTTTTTTTAATTGGTGCCTTTTAATTTTTGTTATGATATGACTTTGTTATTGTAACCAGTCTATTTCATACCGCATGCTGTGTGAAGTATGCATATGAGGTAGATGCCTCACTGGATAGAGTCAGTTACAAGTTACATATACTTACGCTGAGATTGCCTCTTTAATACCAGCTTCCATTACTAATCTATAATTAGTTGGAACTTAACAAACATTAGTTAGAACACGATCTTGTCGTTTTATGCATAAAAGCCGGTAACGATAGAATCTTTATCACCTCTTCATGCAAACTATCAAGATTTTCACATGCGATTGACAATTAGCGTAATTCTTTAACTCGCGTCTTTAATCATTCCTGCCGCCTACAATTTATCTGATTTTAAAGTTTGCGACCGAATAATTAAATTACCAAACTTTGAAATAGTTGTTTTCCACATAATTGCAACCACAGTCTAATGGTATAATATTATTTCTTTGATTTTTTTGCCGTAAAACATTGACTATGCCACCAAATGATTTGTGTAACCACCTTTCCGATAAATCGGCTACGTCCCCTCGATTTCAAGGGGAGGCTACAAAGAATTGGACCATTTCAAGCTGACAGATTGGAAAAAAGTACTTAGCAATCGTAGATTTAATTTGTCTGGACGGTAATGTGAGCTAATCAAGCGAATTATCGGCTAGCTGTTACTGACAAATATGAATTGAAAAAGAGATACCAACTCGAGAAGACGAAGAGGGACTCTGAACAGTTTATTCTTCCTTCTGGAAAGGGATTTCACCTCCTTGAACATTAATAAGAAACACTTCGCCCTTTTCACACTTCGCCTTACCTTTATTGGTCACACTTCGCCCTAATAAAAGTAGACGAGATTCACGGTTCAGCCCCGTTTGGCAAAAAATGTTCACACTTGGCCCTTTTTCTTAACGTTACTCATGAATGAGAACAACACTTAGGTTGTTCAATATTGTTTAATTTAAAAAACAAACAACACTTTAATTACACATCTACTTGAAAGACATTTGAAATAATGCACAAATCATGAAAGAGACATAATATTACGTTTAAAGTATTAAAAATCAGAGAAAACCCAATTTAATATCGCGTCCAGAGAACGATTTCATTGTAAATTAAATTAATTAAAGTAAAGTCTGTTTGAGACCATTTAAAACATCCACAAGGAGGTGCACACTTACATAGTTTTAAATGAATAACACATTTAATATTCAAATGTAGTAGAGCACGTTACGCAGATGTTAAGTTAAATAACATTGTTAACGAACTTATATATGTTCAATGTACAGGACTAACTATCAACCAAGACTAGCGCGTGAACTACCGTCGTAATACTTACAAGCTGCGATCATTAATTAAAGATCACAATTTTCTTGCATTGTTGTGCAATTATGAAAAAAAACTACATACTCCAAATTGTCATGAGTGTGAAAACCTTATAAAATTATGGTCAACAAAATACGTTTGCCAATAAGTAGTAACAGTAACAACCTTGTAGCAGCGGAGCTTCAACAAAAATACAAAATTAATAAACTTCTCATATGCTTTCTTTTTTATAAATAATAAAAGGAAAATCACGCACATTTTAGTTATTTAATATAAATGTGTATCATTTCAGTATATTGTATTTGTATATATTTTATTTGATTATCAAATGTTTATTTTAACAATTTTTTAAATGAAGTAACATAGCATATAAACCAAGGAACTGTTACCGTTCGTATGTTTTTATTCAGGTTAAGATTTTTTCCCTGGTTACGTCAAGTTTAAAATAAGAAAAAGTAGATTTTGCTAAGATGGACCAACAATAGCTCATAATACAATTTCCGGTATATGAAGACGAAAGAAACCTAAATACAATGTGAACGCCGTAGAAATAATTAGATATAAATTAACAAGTATACATTTTTGACTGTTGATACATTTAAAATTTAAGGGTAAAGTGTAACTCATAAACTTCTATCAGAAGGTGACATGTTATTGAGCAAGGGCGAAGTGTGATTCACTTCATGGTGAACTTAAAAAATCATATTGTAACATTACTTTATTGTATTCATAATTATTCAGTTACATGGTTCTTAAACTATCATGTGTGCCTTTGTTCAAAGAGATTGATTAAAATCTTATTCATAGGCACTATTATAATTTAATTCTTTCACAAAAATACATTTATGTAAACATCTACGACACCAATGTCTAACAAATCCAACAAATAAAATAGAGCCAGTTTCATAGTAAGTTATTCCTTTAAACATATTTCATCATCGAGGTTACGAGATGACCGATCACGGGGACTGGCGGCAACACGGTTGTTTCTGCCATTTACAATTTTATTGTAAGCAGGATTATACATCTCTTCACACTACCATCGGTCTTTTGGTCAGAAATTTTGAAAGGTGGGAGTATCAATTGCAAACAAAGATGGGAGCTGTATCCAGTGACGTAAACTTAGTTTGCAGGCCCGTTTATACCGCTTTTGCATACATCGCCTCTTGCTTCTGTCTCCTGATTTCTTCTTTTACCAAACCTCTGCGATTTTGGCAGGTTGCCCTTTTCCAACATTGGCGATTTCTTGTCCGAAATTCTTAGCATCTTTGTTTCACCCACACTGTATTCATGCCTGAGACGGCTTTAAAGGTAGATTCAAGAGTTTATAAATTACATTCTAAGCATGTACCCCGATTCTGTGGAACTATGCAAAATATCTGAAAAAAAAAATACTGTAATTTTGATAAAGGCTGTGTATAACACAAGCTCAGTAGTTAGACTGTGCAAATTATGAAATATCGCACTAAGCGTCCATTATTTCTAAATCTAAAAGTAAGTACACTGGGGATTTCGGCTGAAAACAGATATCGACGTCAGTGCTGATTACATGGATGATCATGTAACGTGATCTCAAAAGTAAGTGGTTACGTGAATATTTTAGTTTTAAAATATCTAATTGTACTGACTGGCTCGGATAAGAAATACATTTTTGTAATGACAAGTGAGGTGTTATGCTTTTCATTTCACATGGTATGGAACCAATGAACAGTATTTCGTAAGATCTTTTCAGGAAACAATATTTTCTTGGTTGCATGAAAGAGAAAAAAAGGTCCAACATATTGGATGTCACCTTTAAGCAGACTTTAACAGTTTATCTTACTGACCACTTTCTGCCAGTTCTGACTTCGATGCCCACACTTGCTTATCTTATCGCAACTAGAATATCACGGTGTACATAGAAAACTCGTCTTTGCAACATTGAACTAGTTTAGGATTAATCTGGCGGGCATCTGAAGTTTCCTTTATCAACGATATATGCCCAGTGTTTGTTAACGCATAGTCGTCTTCTCAGATGCTTGCTGACAGTCTGTTTAATCTGTTAAATTTAATGATTGGTGTTTAATTCATCATCTATGGCCAGAAAAGTCAAGGCAAAGTCTATTCTAGTATAAATGGCTGACCTTGGCATGTCCATTTCCTCCAAACCCCTATTAAGTTTGATGTTCGACTTTTCTTTGGCTGTTTCAGCCAGTAAAAGAAGAATCGAACTATTTACCAAGACAGTTGGCTGGGTTACTGGTAAGGGACAGAATCTCGTCACCCTGTGTGGTCAGTTTGAATTGCTTTTGTTTTAATTGTTTTCACAACCATGTAGACTCTTCAAACTCCATTTCCACTCGATTCCAATGTCATTATTTGTGAAGATCATAACATAGACATTTTTACCGTCTAATGTATATGCAGATGGCGATCTCTTGGTAAAAGAAACAAGAAATATCTGTAAAAAGATAACTCTTAATCTAAAAAAGTTGGAGAGGGATTACTTTATAACATGTACAATTTATTTCTATTCTTAGAAACTTGACTAATAATGATGAAAACATCGAAAGATTACAGGGGCGCCCGTGGCGTAGTGGTATAGTTGCTGATTTGTAACTCCTCTGACAGCTTAGCATCTCGCGTGGATTCGAGTCCCGTTCGGGGCGAAGGAATAAATGCGAGATCTTTCAGAGGACTTGCGGTGCGCCGGTGGTTCTACCCAGACATGTGTTTGGGGTCTTCCTCCACCAAAAAAGCTGGATGTTGCAGCTATTATGATCATAAATGGTCCCTGCAATGAATCTCAAAAACAAAACAAAACATGAAAAGATTACACATATTAAACACCGAACTCTTTTTTAAAGGACACAAACAAAATTTTGTGTTGTATTGTTGTGAATTTATTGCGGATTGTTTACGACTCCTACAACCATTTCCACTTGGTTTAAAACGAATGTTAAGCCTAAGGGGAGGTGTAATAGGAGCAATATGATATATAGTGTACTCCGGAACCTTGCGTCAGCATTTTTAAGTAGATCTTAAGTGAGGTTAGACAGTTACATATTATTATAATGCAGAACGCAGAAACAATGCTTGTCAAGATTTGACCACACTATATATAACACTACATGGTCATCTGTAATAAAGGAAGTTTTAAATTTCAGCTGTGTTATTTCTGATTTATACATTCTGCTTGCATGCCAGATAAAAAATTCTGTACATGCTGTTAAACAAAAATGGATTAAGTACAGAAACTTTAAGCGTTTTAATCCAGAAGAATTCAAAACATGATATTCAAGATAAATGTTTAGATTTTACAAATGACAAGTGGACATGTACACAACCTTTTGTGATAAGTTTTTAAGGTAGCTGATATTAAAGTCCATATAAAGCAAAAAAAGAGTCTTCCCAAATCCCTTTCTTACACGAATAAAGGGTTAAAACAAGCAATTTACAAAAAGAACACGCCTTTCAATGCAATTGTTTCAGAAAAACAAAACCTTACAATTTTGGAATAAATGCAGTGTCCAGAGAAATGTACATGTAGTTGTCCATTTGAAAAGAAAATCCGTAAACAAGTACTTTATCCATATAGGTGCGAAGGTGATTGCAAATCTGCTGACTTTTGGCCAACCATCACATCTTTTTGACAAATAAGGGACATAAAGTACAGAACAACACTGTTGTATATGAACATGACAAATTTGTAAATACTCATGATGTAGTATTGGATTAGAAAAGGTCGTTGGATGCTAATGTATGGAAGGGGATATCGCCAATATTCTAATTACTATTTATAACTTTCAATACACGGATTTGTCACTTTAAATGTCAATTTGTAAATTGCAACACCGCATGTTAAATGCCGATATCTTATTACATCCTAACTTTTATTTATCACATGAAAATGTTCACATTTCAACATTACATTTGAACAGTTTCACATTTCCCGCATATACAATTTACACGTTACAAATCGCGGGACGTTACAAATCGCGGGGCGAAAATTATGACTTTATGTTACATTTCTAGAATCTAATTTACAAGTTTCAAATCTAGAAGCGCAAATCTCTAATGTAAAATGTACCGTGCATAACACAAGTTCAACATTAGGACGCATGGGTGCGCTTCCAACATGGGAATGTCCATCTATAAATAGAATGTACCGCTCGAACTGGTCCGCACCGACAGAATCAGACACATGTATTATTTTTTGTGCTATACAATTTTAGGGATATTATTATGTACTTAACTGGTGATCATGATATGACTTCTTATGATAAGTTAGTGTTTGTGGCACATTGAGAAAAATGCGTGATACATGTATTTATAATCATTCGTGACATGTACTGTAGACATGCATCAATAAAAGTCGGTTCATATTTAATTATTTACACGTCTCTTCTTTTTCCTCAAGCTGCATGAATGGGTTCAAATGGTGTTCGTATAATTTTATTTCTCAGGTGAGATCTGACAGCCCCTACACCGCCCCCACCGCCACCGCTTTCAACCTCTATGGTCCCACCTGCTTTCATTTAACTGCATACATCCTGATTTAAGTGAAGTGATCCGAGCTGGCAAAATTCCATTACCGGTACACAGTAATGAGTTCGAACCCAAGACCTCCTCCGTAATCAGGTGCTCTACCACCTGGTCAACATAGGCAGAGAGCATTTAACCTTCCTTATTTTTAGCCAGGCATGAACTGGACAGAACCACCCGTATCTAGCCTGTTCCTGCTCATCAGTTTTCTGAAGAACCCCTATCTGACGCCACTAAAAAGCTAGAAAAATCCCATTACCGAGGGCGGGGGTCGAACCCAAGACCTCATGTTCTTGAGGTAGGTGCTCTAGCAACTGAGCTACATTGTCACCTGACTTTGGGGAAAGCATACTCACTACATCACGTACCCCTGTTGATGTAGTTCAATTCCAATGCATTGAAAACAAATCCGAATGCGAATGAGATAGTATGTTCTTCTTTTAACGTCCGATATGTATATCAAATTGAATAGAATGTAGTTTTAAGAAAACAAAGACTTATATGGTAAAATTACTTGCAGAATTTTAATATATACATTAATAACTTCTTTTGGCAAAAGATAACGCGTTCAATTTGACACCAAATAACGTTGGTTGTGTAATGTATCTCCTTTGAAGAATTATTTATGGTTCCGTTCTATTTTCAACTTATGATAGTCCGTTCTATTTTTAGCGTAATGACGTAATTCTTAACTTAAATATTAGTAGTTTGTGACTTGACAATTTTGACTTTTTACATTTTACTTTTGACACTTTTTGCATATGATGTCATGGCATTATATGCCATATTTAAATTGATCTTATTATATATCAGCGCTTGGGCTGTTTTATTTGTTCTTATAATATATATCAGCGCTTGAGCTGTTTTATTTGTTCTTATAATATATCAGCGCTTGGGCTGTTTTATTTGTTCTCAAAATATATATCAGCGCTTGGGCTGTTTTATTTGTTCTTAAAATATATCAGCGCTTAGGCTGTTTTATTTCAAACTAATCTCTCGTTTGGAGTTCGTTGCCGAGGCTTTATCTACTGTACATACTGTACATATGTTTAAAGTTTATTTTATTACTAGTTATTATGTATGTATATAAGTTCATTGTATCTGTCTTAACTCCCGATGCAGGTGCTTACTGGTAGTTGTTTCACTTTGGTGGGATATTGTTATTTACACTGTTTGTTTGCTAGAAAAACATTCAGGAAGTGCGAGGTTGGAGCGCTCCACAAACCAGGTTTAAGCACCCCTGTCGGCCCTTTTGTCGATTGACCGTTCCAAGGCGGTAACTGATGGTTTTTCTTAATGTGTGTTATGTCTCGTCTCTGTGTTTTTGTCACATTTACATTAACCTTGTTTTCCTTCGTCTACTGGTATATAAAATTTAAATATCTGAAAATTTTGATGGGACCTTTTCTTATTTACCTATTGAGATTTGTAACTTGTAAATTGTAAGCGAACATCAAATTTGTGACTTGATAATTGTGACTTGAGATTTGTAATTTCCAAATGGTATACGAGACGCGTGAATTAGATACATGTAAAAAGAAACGTGTTTGTGCAAACAAATAGCAAATTTAAGCACATGCAAATTAGAAATTGAATATTGGCGGATATCCCCTTCCATACCACTGCTGCAAGTTTGGTGTATCTGTCTAAAGCTTTTGGCTGTTTCTCTCATGATTTCAAAAAATGAAATTTTATGTGATCAGAAGCACTGCTTTGGACTTGCTTAGAAGTTATTGAGAGGTTTGAAAATACTTCGACGAACTTGAAAACAACTTTAGAAGTTTCTTGAATATATTTAAACATACAGTTGTTTGGGGTGTAGCGGATCTTAGGGTATTGCGGATCAGCCAAATCTGAGCTTGAAATTTTTACAACTTTTGTTGTTTAAACCGAATAAAAAGTATTCCATTAGAAAAAGGGATGTCCCGTTAGGATTTCCACGGTGAAAATTTCAGCCTAGCAGTTTTCGATAACCAAAAATGATGGCGTAACCAAACCGAGGTCACCGGAAGTTGACATTTCTACGGAGAAACAAAAAACGAAAGTGCAAATCAACAGCGAACTTTCCAACAATATAGGGTAATTGATTAAACCAATGACATCAATTAATGGGGGTATATGTCCTTTATCACCATACGAAATTGTTTGTTCTTTGGACGTGTTTTTATTGATGTGTGAGTTGAAAAGTGAACGCACATATTTTGGGGTATTACGGATCATTAAATTTAGGGGACCGTCTCATTAGTGAACCTGAATACGATCTGCCAAACATATCTCAAAGTTTCATCCAAATTTATAAACCCATTCTATGTTATTCTGTTAAGTTATTTCATTGATTGCTAGCGGTGTGCACCTCTTCTTCCACTTCATCGTCCTCATTATTACGTTCTCTGCAATTATGTTAGCTCTGTTCAACTCCTTCCGTATAAGCTGCTAATCATGATTATCATTCTAATCATATCACCATCATATCACCATTGTAACAAATTATATAAGCATCCAGCAAACAATTTTTCAGTCATATGGAAACAGTATCAACTTAAAATATCTTATAATATATATAATACCACTACCAGTCTCATTAGTAATAACATGCCATGGATATATGACATGATACTACAATCAGTCTCATTATCCTTACATTTGGTGTACCAGTCCTGGGATAACCTTTAAAATGCAGATGATATGATGTATCTATGTATGATAAATATGGAATTGATGTGATGTAAATAACTGTTTCTGATATGTTTACTGTTTCCACATGGGGGTGGGGGTGCGGTGATATGTCTGTTTGAGTTTGAACAATATACACTGCAGGGTTCGACATTACCTTTTTTGAGAGCTGGACCAGTGGTCCATCAACGTAGAAAACTTACTAGACCTGACCTAAACTGGGCTAGACCAAAATGTAAAACACATAATACACATACAAGCATACTTAAATCAAATTGTTATAAGAGTTCAAGCATTGTGTTGCAATAACATACCAATATAACTAAGTATGAGATATTTATGACTAGAAAATTAGTATGAAACTTAATATTCTATTAATGCAACTTAGGTATGATTATGCTTAATTTTTTAGTCTAATATAGTAATCATTCATTGGTACTTATATGACTAGAAAGTTAAGTATGACCATATCTACATGACTAGATGTTTTCACACAACTGAACAGGCTAGACTCACATGACTGATTGTCAACCTGCTGTATTTATTTTCCCAGTATAGGATGTAACAAAAGTAGTGAGCGGTGAGCTGTACGTAAGATCATATTTCAGTTGGTGAGATATATATGACTCAGATTCAGAATGCCCATTTATATAATCTATTCTAAAATTGTCCGTACCGACAACAAATCCTCCACACTCTTCAAACTATCTGCATGTCTTACAAAACATATCAATGCTCCTTTCTTCAACATCTAGCCAAGTAGTCTCATCTGTTTGACAAAACGATCTTATCTGCTTTGTTTTGCCATACAGTTTCTTTGAAGCATCCTTCCTCATTGGTTTCGTATTACAAGTTTACAAGCTCATTTACTCTCAGCACATAACATTTATGTGAAATGAGGTACAATGATAATGTTCAAGATACAATAGAATAGAACTGAACTAGGCTGTGTTGAGGTGAGGAAGTACAGTACAACAAATATTTCAAAGAACAACAACAATAGTAAGAAATGTGTTAGCCAGGCGGGTCTTTAACAGTTTCAAGCACTAAACGAAAGGACTTGCTTAATTTGTTCAGTTTTTTAAGGTCATTCTCACACATTAGCATCTTAAATGATATTGTATTTGGAATATGTGTTTTGTTATCTATTTGTTATCTCGAAAAACCAAACTTAAGTTTCTCGACGTTTTTGTGCCATCTGCGCAGAGTGCGTTATAAACAAACCGTATATTAGTCTGTTGATGTAATACTTGGGATTCCAACAGTACAGATAATATTTGTTCATTTTTATCTCTCGCATTTTTATTTCAATATTATAAATAATAATAGGAAAATTCCGTAAACATTACAAAATAAGAAATTAGATGAAGAAATAACCATTCGTATCCTGCTTAACAATGAGTATTACGACATTGGATATTTTACAAGTGCGTGGGGTGGAAAAGCAATCGGAACACCTCGGATAATTCACGAATCATCTCTCGTATGTATGTAGGTAGACGGATTATCTAGGCCATTTCCCTAAATGACAGACGTCAAAACAAAAATGGCAGCTCGGATGACAGCTCACTTTAGTACGGTGCCTGTAAAACTTCACTTTGTGGCTGCTTCAAATTTAAATCATCCGAGTTTAATTTACCCGGCGCAGCAAAGTCACAGCTGTCAAACGACGCCATTGTTTATGTTTTGTGCGAACTACATTTTAAGCACATCTTCCGACTTCCGGCGAACAAAACGATCGTGAGTTCTGTAAGTATTATTGCACCAGATACATCCGAGGGATGATTGTCCCGAGGACGGAATTACCCGAGGAGTTCCGATTGGGGGAAAAGCAATCGGAACACCTCGGATAATTCACGAATCATCTTTCGGATGTATGTAGGTTGTCGGATCACCTCGGCCATTTCAATAAATGGGTCTGCATTTGTGACAGACGTCAAAACAAAGATGGCAGCTCGGATGACGGCTCACTACAGTATGGAGCCTGTAAGATTTCACTTTGTGGCGGCTTCAATTTTAGGTCATCAAGGTTTAATTTACCCACCGCAGCAGACATGCAGCTGTCAAACGATGCCGTTGTTCATGTTTTGTGCGAACTACATTTTAGGCATATTCTTCTTCCGACGAACAAAACGATCGTGATTTCATTAAGTATCATTGCACCAGATACAGCCGAGGGATGATTGTCCCGAGGACGAAATTACTAAAGAAGTTCCGATTAGGGGAAAAAGCCTCGTTCTGAAAACACAAGCCAATGAGTGAACGCATGTCAAGGTGGTTACTAAATATACAGCTTAATATAGCACACTCGGGTTTCCCAAGAAACTGTATCGACAAACGTCAATAGTTTGACCGAGTTTAACCATTATAAATATTATTATTTTTTACTTTTGATTCATTCAAAGGCAGATTTTCGGCGAACTTTGTCCGATTTAGAACACGACCAGTTGGTCCAGCTAGCCTAGTACTTAGCTAGACCAGACCACCGATCTACTAGTGAATGTCGTTCGGTCGGGCCTTAATGTCGAACCCTGCACTGGCATATTCATAGTCCTCCTCATCTTTTTTAATATATCATCATCATCTATATCGTCCTCTTTTTTCAAAACAAAATGCTTAGACAACCAAATAAAAAGGCTGCTTCATGAAATTAGATTAAGTCTGGCTGTGAAAAATGCCAAAACCATTAAGAAGAAATACCTTTCACCTGAGAAGACAGTTCGTGTCCGGAGAGCTATTTTGCTCATAGAGAAAGACAATGTATCTATTGGAAAATCTGCAGTTCTTGGGTGGTGAAGAGAAAAAAGGGCAACTCCATTTACAGATTCTCGGCGAGAATAGGAATAACTGTTTAATAAATATTTTTTTTGTTTGCTCATAGACAATCAGATTTGTTACTTGGTTCCTGTCATGTTTTATGCCAAACAGATTCAGTGCTTTATTTATAATTTACAATCCATTAAAATGATACACCCAATATGCTGTGATAAATATTTATGATTTATGAAGTTAACTGTTTACAACTAACACTGCATAAGGTATGCAACCTCTTTTAGGTATGAAAGATAGATCTCAAAAGTACTATAATGTTTACTGTATGTTGAAATACATGGCCTTTCTTAGTGTTCAATCCTTATTATTGTATTTTTATGCAACATTTACAAATGTTAAGTAGTTAGATTGTGTTCACATATGATCTAGTCAGTGGCATTTTGTTTACATTTTATATCATTTCATAAGAAATTGTTGAGGAGAGGTTTTGGTTTCCTTTTAATGATTTGCCTTTGTCTTTACATTTTTGGTAGACTTCATTCCATATTGATTATGCTGCAATAGTGTTTAAAGCAGCCTAGACACAGATTTTCTATTTAGCATTTTTTTCAACTTTTGCTCATTTACTAAACCTTTGATGAACCACATTCAATCTGTACTGAAATATCATGACAGATTACTTAAAAATATATTATTATACCTTCCATTAAAAGATCTTAATGCATCATCAAACTGCGCATGCATCGTCGGTAAACAATAGTGATTAGCCCATGAGTTACACACTATTTGAAATGAAAATGCAGTATCAATCAAAACTCTAAACGTCTTGCACCGTCCCTAAAATTATTAAATTTGCGGAAATATCCCAACTCATGTCTGGTGTATGGATGTAACTGGTATGTTTAAATAGACAATGTTTCAAATTGATTTATAAATGCTACCGATAATATATGGCACTTAAATTATGTTTATCACAGAAAGACCCAGCTTTGTCTTGACCCCTTTAAGCATTTGGCCTTATTCGTTATTAAAAATACTTGTTATCTTTCACATACATCTCGTACTAATAAACAAATAAAGCAGCCACAGGTCAGAAAATTTCTTATTAAGATCTGTTATGTTTGCTTGAATGCACGTTTGTTTGTCTTACCCGCCTTTCAAATTCCAGTAAATTCATACTAATAAAATCCAGGATTATTGTGAAAACTAATATTTGACCTGACAAAACGTACAAAATGCATGTGATTGAGTCATTGTAAGTTAAAACTTCTAATTCCAATCACTGATTTCAATTTAAGTTTACTCAATGTTATTTGATCTTGTATTTATATCCCATCCCAATTAACTTTGTATGTGTGTGTGTGTGCGTTCGTACAACAATCAAAGCGGGGTAAATCATAGGAGTACACAGCAACGAATCGAGATACCTCCAACAAGCGAGGTAGTTTTTATGAACACCTCGGTAGGATTACCTCGAAGTGAGCTTACGGAGTTCAAGTTACACACATACACAAAATATCTCGAATACCTCGGTTTTCTTTTCTACTGTGTTATGCGTGTGTCGGTGTGTGTATGCACACAGTCGTTATCGATATTTGGTCAAGATTGGTAAGGGAAGCAATCCTAACAGAAAAATATGCGCGCGCATCAATGTGCACATGCTTCCGGTTGAATGGCGGCGATACGAGGTAGGTCAAACATATAATTTTATATTGCAGTCATCGCGCCGCTATCTTTGTTTTTAGTGCACCGTGAACATGGAGATTATTGGTAGGTGTTTTCAGTTTACTATACAAATGCTTATAAAAATGGATATTTAATGTCTAGCTCATATATTAATTGAGAAAGAGATCTTACATGTAAACACCTTTTTTCCATTTTCTGCAAATCAAATGCATAGTTCCGCAAATTTTTAAACTCCTCCCACATTTGCTGAAATCTATTGTTCATGTGTTAAGGTTTATCACAAACAGAAAGTACGCTTTCTATTGTATTTACTAGGTCAGAGTGTCACCTGATAATATATCTCTAATCCATTAGATTAAAATCGACCATGTACTGTTATAAATGATCATGATTGACAGTTGTGGAACTGTCCATTGTTTTATTCAACTACTTTTTGTTTATTCATAAACAATAATTCTCCTACTAGTACCCCTTCGGTCAATGTTGGCCCTAAGCCTCAGTGCTAAAGCTTTTCCATAGGTGAGCGACCCAGGGCCCTCAGGGTCCTCTTGTTTTATTTGGAGATGCTATGCCTGTATCTTTTAGGTCAGAATTGTTTACATCTAACATGTTAACCATATTTAAGCAGGGAAACTTACACCCGTAAATATTAGAAACTGCCAAATATAGTCATTCAATCATGCATGTAAAAAATTTGCAGAAAGAATGATTTTTTTTTTTAAAAGTTGTGGCCCGCAAATTAGGCTTTGTTTATTTACATTTCGACCCATTGTGTCGAAACAGTTAAATAGCATGACTACAATCGGTACTCTCAGTTGACTCGGTCGTCCAGTGGTAACGCATCCCCTTAGGGTGCAAGAGGTCCTGGGTTCAATTCCCGGCTCCTGCAAGGGTTTTTATGTTTGATTTTTTTTTGTTTTGTTGTTGTGTTTTTACTTTTTGTCAAAATACACATTATTTGTCACACAACTTTGCAATTCTTAACATTTTGCAAGATTTGTGACCGATTAAAAGGGTATAAAATACAGACCTAGCATCTTTAAGACTGTGGTTTGTCAAAATCTGAATATCAACCTTACAGGATTTTATAAATATATATTTTATGAATTGATCCTTCGATAACTTATTTTTTTGTGTTGTTTTCAGCATAGATGCTTCGAAAGATTTGTGTACAGCCGCACTGGTAAATGACATTGATCCAAAAAACAAACCAAACTGTAAAATGAAAAAAGAAGTACATGTACACAAGGATGGACAACCTAAGCTTTGTCTGTATGCAATTTGTGATATCAAAAGTGGAACAGAGCTTCGCTATGACTATGGTGTAACAACTGCCCCATGGAGAAAGAAACAGGTTCAGTATATACTTAGATTTATTTCTCAAAGTTTTTTGTATAACTGTTAGAGATGCTTAATTATTTCTTACTTTGGCAAAAAGTTCCCCAGCTTAGGCAGTAGTTAAAAATTCCATGACTCAACGGTCTAAAGATACATACCTGTCAGTAAAAAGAATGATCACTTGATCAGGATCTATAAAGCCTGTATAATGGTTCCAGTTAGTTATACACACATATGTATATAATAGCATACAGTCTCCTCAGGAACTATTAGTTTTATTAGTCCCCTACCGGTGTTCCGTCAGTCAGTCTGTCTGTCCGCTAAAAATCTGGATCATTTGATAACTTAAAAATCATTAAAGCTAGGCACATGAAACTTAGTACATGAATAGGTAGCAATGTGTACAATATGCACGCGCAACATTTGGGTCGCTACCTTGAAGGTCAAGGTCACAGCATGACCTTGAAGCAAAATTGTGTCTGGCCCATAACTTCGTTATTTGAAGTCCCATTTTACAACTATTTCACAGATATGATCCCCACATTGAGATGATGTGTCACGCACAACATTTGGTCGTCACCTTGAAGGTCAAGGTCACAGCATGACCTTGCAGCAAAATCGTGTCCGGCCAATAACTTCGTTAATTAAATCCCGTTGTAAAACTATTTCACAGAAATGATCACCATATTGAGACGCCTTGTCGCAAGCAACATTTGGGTCGCTACCTTGAAGGTCAAGGTCACATCATGACCTTGCAGCAGAAATGTGTCCGGCCCATAACTTTGTTATTTGAAGTCGGATTTTACAACTATTTGACAGAAATGATCACTATATTGAGATGATGTGTCACTACCTTGCCCATTGTTTGGCTCTGTGCGTACTATACTGCACTATACTAAGAAGTGTTACTTAAAAAGCCAGTTTCAGTGGTTCACAAGAAGAAGGAATGTGTCCATTTTGTACATTAAATTATAGTTTTCTATCTGAAAGTTGAATTAATTATAAATGGCAATAAACAGGAGCTTATGTAAATTAAAGAACTTTTTGAGGGACCGGTAGGGAACTACTGTATTGCCTGCAATACTATCAAATGCTTTTTGTAACCAGACCCTTTTTAAAATTGTTTAAATGGTTCTAGTTGTGTTACTAGTTGATAGTTTCTTCATATAGGTTAGAAGTCATTGCCATAGCTTCACATAATCTCTGTAATAAATTCAGAATCACACAATGTATGAACACAGTAGCTTGTGGTAGCCAAAAACTTCAAAACTTATCACAACAAAGAACACAAGGACAGGTTACAGTTCAGAGTTCTTTTTACAACTATTTTTATTAAGACAGGACATGTAAAAAGAAAATGACATGTCAACACCAGGAATGTTTATGTTATTTATGTATTAATAATGTATAGGATGGTAAGTCACATGACTATTTTTATTGTAGAACAACAGACAGATTGAAGATCAGTGTGATCTGCAGAGTATGTTGTTGAATGTTTAAAACTTTTGTTGCTATCTTAGTGCATACATTCACAGAAAAACACCTGTTGTTTTTTTTAAATCATTTGTATTTACCATTTCAACAAACTGAACACAGGGTTACATAGTTTTCAAGAAAATCATAATTTGACTTGCAGATGTTCAAGTTTTTACATGCATGTATTTAGAAAAAAACAACAGTGTATTGAGAATGTTTGCCATTTTTAACAGTTATTCCCTTTTATTTTGTTACTTTCTATCACTTAAACAATTTTTATCACAGGGCTCTTCTTGGCGGATATTGTAGTCAGTATTCATTATCAAAAAAGCTAGGAAACACTGAAAATTACCTTAAATTTTGAACAAAAAGATGTGAAAGTTTTTAAATTTTTAAATGTCAACCAGATAGGCATAAAATCATGTATAATTTGTGAACATGAAATAATAAATGATCATGTATATCATAAAAGGCAGTGCATGCCATGTATGGTATATAAAAGGTTTTTTTTAGCTCACCTGAGGACAATGTTTCAAGGTGAGCTTTTGTGATGGCCCATTGTCCGTCGTCCGTCCGTGCATCCGTCCGTCAACAATTTCTTTAAACAATTTTTCCTCTGTAACCGCTCATTAGATTTTGACCAAACTCAACAGGAATGATCCCTGGGTGATCGCCTACCAAAATTGTTCAAATGGTTATGATTGGTTGTATAAGTAGGTCACGGGGTCAAAAAATAGGTTTTCAAAATGCAGTTTTCAAAAATCTTCTTGTCTGAAACTACAAGGCACAGAGCTTTCATATTTGGTACCGTATTAATAGCATCATCTAGAGGTCCTCTACCAAAGTTGTTCAAATTATGCCCCTGGGGTCAAAATTAACCCCGCCTCGGGGGCCACAGTTTTTTTATTGAATTATATAAGGAAAGCTTTAAACGACTTCTTCTCTTGAACCGCTAATGGAAATTTGACAAAACTCGACAGGAATGGTCCCTGTGTGGTCCTCTAACAAAATTAATCAAATGATTCTGATAAGTTGCATTAGTAGATCACGGGGTCAAAAAAATTGGTTTTCAAATTGCAATTTTCAAAAATCTTCTTGTCTGAAACTACAAAGCTTTCATATTTGGTATATAGCATCATCTAGAGGTCATCTACCAAAGTTGTTCAAATTTTGCCCCTGGGGTCATATTTGACCCCTCGCCATTTGCATTGAATTACATAAGGAAAACTACTTCCTCAAACTACTTCCTCTCTTGAACTAATTATGGAAATTTGACCAAACACAACAGGAATGATCCCTGGAGTCCTACCTAAATTGTTAAAATGGTTTTGATTGGTTGCTAGAAAGAATGTTCAAATTATGCCCCTAGTATAAAATGGGGCCCTGGGGGCATATCTGATTTATATAGAGTAATATAGGGAAATCTTTTTGTAAAAATCTACTAGAGCCTTGATATTTGGTGTACAACATAAGTGGTCCTCTGTAAATAACTCCACTGTGACATTTGACCTTTTCCTCAGGTGAGCGACCCAGGGCCCTTTAGGCCCTCTTGTTAATGGAAAGTATGATTATTGCCATGAAAACCCGGTTCTGTTTATGTTCTGTTTTAATATTCTTACTCAATATCCCCTACAATTCTTGGAAAGGAGTTTGTGATTTAAACCTTCAGAAGTTGGGACAAAAATAAAACTTACCGGCTTATCATATAAAAACATTTCTTAACAACATTAAATTAATAAAATTTGTTAAATGTATTACATATTGGCCAAGTTGTTTAAAGCTTTTGTTAAATATTAAACAATGAAATCATTGTTAAATTAACAAAAGCTTGTTAAGTTCTGTATAAAATTTTGTTATTAAGCAATCCTGTTTTTCAAACATTGTTACTGTTAAAGTTGTGTAAAATTTTCACAGTGTTGTTACTTTTTTGTTAAATATCTTTGTTAAAACATCAGCTGTTCAGAAAAAAAATAGTGTTATATTTTTGCTAAAACATCGGCTTTAACAAAGATTTATCAGCAAAACTAATTCACCTTCAGAGCCTGTGATTTAATTGACTTTCTAAAAAAACAACAAGTTACTGATCTATATTGTTGGAAAGTGTTTAACTTGCTATTTTTTTTACTATAGTCTTGACATCCAAATTTTCAATGTCAAGTTCTTGACAAACACATTTAATAATAACCGTTAACGAAAAATTGAAATAAGTTTAATTACTTAATTATAAAACAAACATGCAGTAATTGTTGATATAAAAGTGACTGATAGATCCACAACCACTGAAAAAAAAAATTAAATTCAGGACCCAACACTATTCGTTTCACACTTACCTTTCATACAATTAAGCAGAAGATTTAAGCATACTGAGTTTGATCTTAATTATGTTGCACTAATACTTTGCAAATAAAATTATGGTATACACATCACAGGTAATCATTTTGCTTTAGTACTAATATTTGTTGGATTCACTGTATAGATCAACCCAAAACATTCACTTTGTTGTTGAAATCCAAAATTCTTGATTTTGAAACTTTATATCATGTACATGTGTATCGTATCGAATACGTATCATATCGGCAAGGTCCGTATCGAATACGTATCTAATACGTAGCCCCCTAGCAATGGCTGGCTTCTTTGAAATTCTAGACAAGCAAATGAAGTATGCATGCTGTTACCATTAATGCATTTCATTTTTATTTAATGTTCTTCATTCCAGGTTCCCTGATTTGTACTCTTGTAGCTACACAACACGGTGTTGTAGATGATACATATGCCATGTGTTGTAACGTTTTAGCTATAGAAAGGTAATGTCATGAATTATTTAATTTTTTTCTTATATTTGTGCTTTCAAAGACTCCCATCTTCATTGATTTGAAAATGTCTGTAAAAAGTGCCCCCTTAAATATAATGAAATACTTTTAATACAGCAGAAATATCAATAAATAAAACAATTCAAAATACTTATGAAAATGGTTTGGACATATTGAAATCTGTGTTCAATTTAAAGGCACATTTGGCAAATGCTTAAGCAATTACATGTTAGATGAAGTAAATTGCATAACACATTTCTTTTTTCTTAAATCAATACAGTAAATATTTTCTTGGCATATTATTGCCAGAAGCTCCTCTCATAATGTACTGAAAGGTGTGCATTTGTGGTAAATTTGTTTTTCTTTTTTCAATGAAGCTATTGTTTTTTTTTTATATTTGTAATTTCAGTTCACGTTCCAATGACATCATTTTAAAAGATGCTGTTAATCACCATGCTGTGCTTCAAGCAAGTAGCTTGGGGGAGGTAAGTTTTTTATTTGTTCATGTTGTAGATACAACAATGATAATGGTTAAAAACTAGTGAATAAAAGAGTTTGTTTTTAATATGATATCTCATTGGCATTTGATAAAACTTAAGCATCTATAGGAATACACTGGTGTATATTTCTTTAATTAAAACACAAATTCTGTATAGCTTAGTTTGTTATTATTTTAACATGTCACTAACTTAATTATAGATCAGTTGAACTGTTCCTCCCAATTAAATTTAAACCATCTAAAAAGTTATTTATTTATTTGTTAATAATTTAAATACCTATTCTGGGGTGTTCATCCTGTTTAACTCGAGTTTTTTTTTAAAAGGAGAGGTATTGTTATAGTCCTGGTGGCGTTTTCGATGCCATTGCCATCCGCAAACTTGTACCTGGATCATAACTTTTTTAGTTCTTGGTGTATTGTCTTCATACTTGGCCACAGCAACCCTTGGGACAAGACCTTTCAGTAGACCACACTAACCTTGACCTTCATCCATGAATGACCTTGACCATCAAGGTCTAATGTCCAAATTTTGCTTCTTGCTATTATTGGCTGTAACTTTATTATTTTTGAATGGATGTTTAAACCATACACTGACAAGCGTTTTGTTTGATATTTTCATTTCAGGTGTTTTTGTTTCACCACGATTCAAAACTTCGTACAGGGCATTACCTTGGACACAATGACACGTTTACAGTTGGGGCAAAGCTGTTTAAGTTGAAATATCCTCAAGGTACATAAATATTTTACAGCTGACATTTAGGAAACATATAATCTGTGTAATATTTTAAGGTATACCTCTGAAGGTGTATATACATGTACATATGTATGATGCATGCCTATAAACCTATTTTGGTATTATACATAAATGAAAGTTTTCTGTATGGAATTCCATGTTTTTGGTCAGTTCTAGGGTCATTTTTCTGAATTGTGTAAATCCAGTGAAATTGGGGGTGGAGGATTAGGCATCCAGATCTAATTTAATGGCCCGCTCTCAAGAATAAAACTACTGTATACCAGCACCTCGGAAAGTATGCCTGCAATTGATGTTGTTTGTGTGTTATCTACCTCTCTTCGTATGAGTTTTCACAATGCACACAGTATATTATATTGTTGTTTGTTACAGACACTGACCTGAACCACCCAATAGCAACTGATGGAACGTCAGCAACCATTCGCGGCAGAAAAGTAGACCAATGTCCAGTAACGCCGGAATCTTCAAAACCATGTTTGACTGAAGATCCAACTGATTACTCTGAATCTTCAGTAACAGTAACCAGAGGTAGACCTCTTTATAATCGATATTGTAAGACACAACATTTGTTTAAGGCTTTGACTATGGCTTACTGTGTAAAAAATTTAATATTCATAACTGAGAGAGAAAGGTTTTTTTCCAAGTTTTAAACACACATTCCTGAGAGTGTATACCAGTACCTCGGAATGTATGCCTGCAATTGATGTTTGTGTGTTATCTACCTCGCTTCATATGAGTTTTCACAATGCACTCAGTATTTTATATCGTTGTTTGTTACAGACACTGACCTGAACCACCCAAAAGCAACTGATGGAACGTCAGCAACCATTCGTGGCGGAAAAGAAGACCAAAGTCCAGTAACGCCGGAATCTTCAAAACCATGTTTGACTGAAGTTCCAACTGAATCTTCAGCTACAGTAACCAGAGGTAATTTTTAGCTCACCTGAAATCATTGTCCTCAAGGTGAGCTTTTGTGATGGCCTATTGTCCATCGTCCGTGTGTGCGTCCATCCGTCAACAATTTCTTTAAACAACTTCTCCTCTGAAATTGCTCATTGGATTTTGACCAAACTTCACAGGAATGATTCCAGGGTGGTCTCCTAACAAAGTTGTTCAAACCGTTTCAGTTGGTTGCTAAAGTATGTCATGGGGTTAAAAAATAGGTTTTCAAAATGCAATTTTCAAAAATCTTGTCTGAAACTACAAGGCCCAGAGCTTTCATATTTGGTATATAGCATCATCTAGAGGTCCTCTACCAAAGTTGTTCAAATTATGACCCTGTGACCGTGCCCCGGGGTTCACAATTTTACATTGAATTTTATAAGGAAAACTTCAAATGACTTATTAACATGAACCGCTAACGGAAATTTGACCAAACTCGACAGGAATGGTCCCTGGGTGGTCCCCTACCAAAATTGTTCAATGGTTCTGATTGGTTGCATAAGTAGGTCACGGGGTCAGAAAACAGGTTTTCAAAATGCAATGTTCAGATATCTTCTTGTCTTAGACTACATGGCCCAAAGATTTCATATTTGGCATATAACACCATCTAGAGGTCCTCTACCACATTTGTTCAAATTATGTCCCTGGGGTCATATTTGACCCCTCCCCAGGGGTCACAATTTTACATTGAATTATATAAGGAAAACTACTTCCTCAAACTACTTCCTCCCTTGAACCCCTTATGGAAAATTTGACCAAACTCAACACGAATAATCCTTGGTCCCCTACCAAAATTGTTGAAATGGTTCTGATTGGTTGCTAGAAAGAATGTTCAAATTATGCCCCTAGTATAAGATGGAGCCCTGCCTGGAGGCATATCTGATTTATATAGAGTAATATAGGGAAATCTTGAAAATCTTCTTGTAAAAATCTACTAGGGCCTTGATATTTGGTGTACAACATTAGTGGTCCTTTGTTAATGGCTCCACTGTGACGTCACCTTTGACCTTTTCCTCAGGTGAGCGACCCAGGGCCCTTTGGGCCCTCTTGTTTTATAATGTATGTTGATTCCTCTAAAAGTTTTTTTCAAATTTAGAATTGAAAGTTCAATTTTTACCAAGTGCAACGAACCCATGCAAAATATAATAAAAAATGTGCATGCTACAGTTATTTTGGTAATATTGTGTTGTATAGTCACTGTTTTACTAA
The DNA here is from genome assembly GCA_007844125.1 of Sinonovacula constricta. Lineage (NCBI taxonomy): Eukaryota > Metazoa > Mollusca > Bivalvia > Cardiida > Solecurtidae > Sinonovacula > Sinonovacula constricta. Next base: position 18,247,595 of record CM017560.1, read on the forward strand.
TGGTTTTCTTATCCGTCTTATTTAATCGATCACCTGTTGTGTTAACAATTGAGAGCAGTATTCTAACTGGACATGATGGCATGCTATTTTAGTTAAAAATTTCTGAAGCTTTTGGAGGGATAATTTTAAATATGGTTGCTATATAATGTTCATAATGTGTAACAAAAGAAATATTCCATACATTATAATTCATCATGAAGATAGTTCTTTATTTAAATTTTACTATATACAAAATGCATTGTTCCACAAATTTTTAAGCTCCTCCCACATTTGCTGGATTCCATTTTTGTATAATAATGTTTCTCACAAACAGGAAGTGCCCTTTCTTTTGTATTTACTAGGTCAGATTTTCACCTGACAATATAACCATAATCCATTGGATTAAAATTGACCATGTCCTGTTATAATTGATTATGATTGACAGTTGTGGACTGTCCATTATACCAGTCATTCATGTTTATAGAAAGCATTTCACACTGCAGTTTTTGCATATAAGTGTTCTTTGTTCATATTATTCTATTACTTGCAGAACTCGGCAACCAATAGGAACAAAATACATTGTTCAAGAGCTTAATATTTTACAATCATCTTGCAGTCCTATACCAAAATAATGTAGTTCTAATCAGTTATGTGCAAACATAACCTCAGTTTGTTGGTACAAAATCTGGTGACATCAATTTCTGCACACTACCTCTGTATGTTGAGGAATATGGCAAGTTTAAAATTCACAAGCCTTCCTGAGTTCAAACTCGTTCACTAAGTCAGTTAAATAGTCCTTCATAAATAAACAAAGAAACATTTACAAAATACACATAAATAATATCATCTATGTTACTTTGACTGTAGATAGTTGAGTGCACTATTTAACAAACATATGTTATATTTACAGAAATTGAAGACGATTTTGATGGAGTCTTCGATGAAGACCTGTATAATTCCATCAGCAATCCGGAATCTGAAATGACAGACTCGGATATAGACCTGGACGATTCAGTCAACGATCCAGACTTTGAAATGGCTGACTCTGATGTGCAATCCTCTGATGAATTTGATGACAATGATCAAGCACAGGGGCGTGATAATGACTATGTTTCAGACTCCTCTGATCAGTCTGATATAATACCTTGTGTGAAATCCCTGCTCTCCAGATCAACAAAGTGACCTCTTCTACATCTCAGCTTATGGATCACGACATTGCTCTTGATGAAGGTTTGTAAAATTCTGTATGTATCCTTAAACATTTTATTCTTCAAATAAGTCGAAAAAATTACAGAATGTTGTTATTGCAATAGAAAACTTAGCTATGAGGGCCACAGGAACCTAAATATTTAAAAGTGAGTTAGAATTATGTGTAAGAACTGATGTGCAACGTGTCCTGAATGACCATGATTGTACAAGTGCTGTAGACTCAACCTAAGTGATTCCTGTTCTAAATAGTAGCTGAGCACTCATTTAACAAAAAAGTCGGACTGTTTAAGTACTATGAGAGCAAGAGGTATTACCTTATGCAGATAATGAAAATGATATACTTAAAACGTTTTGAAACCTGGTGGTTCTTTTATAGAGGTCAGCAGTGATGATGAATATGACGACAATGTCCTGATGGATGATCCAGGGTCGGTCCATAATGAGACGGATGATCCAGAGTCAGTCCATAATGAGACGGATGATTCAGAGTTAGTCCAAGATGAAATGGATGATCCAGAGTTACTTCGGGTGTCAAAATCTAAGCCCACTTCTAAAAGGCCAGCATTGGAAATGACGTGTAATCTGTTGGCTAAGAGGGCAAGGAATCAAGTCAAGGCAAAAGGTATTTGTACACAAATTTATACACTATGTTGAGGGTTGAACGGAAAACTGTCGTAAGTCACAATTTACACAATTTCACAGGAGAAGCAAAAAAATATTCTTACGCTATTAGCTTTTTTAACTTTTGGAAAGTTTTAAAATTACAAACTGTCATTTAATATTCTTATTTAAATAATTTAATTCTTGATATCTAGAAAAAATATACCAGGGATTATAAAAAAATCCATGGATTTTCTAAACATCTCCTAAACGTCAATGTGTATTGTAATGACATTTTATCAGCATACCTTGCAGAATATTTTTGAAAGTACAGTTAACTGCATCAATAAATAATGATTTTAAATTACTTCTAAGAAGCACATACACCGGACCTGGTAGCGCAAGCGGTAGAGCGTCGGCTTCAGGTACGGGAGGCCCCGGGTTCGATCCCGGGCCGCGACATACCAAAGTCGTTAAAAATGGTAGTGGTATAGCTCCCTTGCTAACGCTCAAGCAAATTTAGGGTAGTTCCACGACTGGTTGGCTTGTGTCAGGATAATGTGACTGGGTGTGATATCATGCCAGGTGTTCTCGGCATGCTATACACAGTGAAGGCAGCACTATATCTGCTTCAAGTGGACACCGTCTCCAGATAACTAAAATACTGTTGGTGGATCGATAAACCCAATAAACGAACAATAAGAAGCACATACAGTACAGATAACGAATATAATTATGCAAATCCCCGGAGTCACCCGGCACATGGTAGAAAAGAGCAGTTAGTCATCGTATATTTTTTGCTAAATAACTAATAATTAAGGTAGAACACCCATTAAAAATCCCTGCAAGAAAGCAAAGTGATTTTTTTTACAAAAGATGTGACTTACAACACTTTTTCATCCAGACCTCTGATATAGTTTTATTTAAGTATTTCACTGCAAAATAATTTTATACGAATTCAGGGATATTATATACTACAAATGCACTCGGTCTGGCTTTCCTTATCGCTAAAATGATGCTCTTCGAATTATGGCATAGTTTTATTTTATCTATTAATAGTTTATTTTTATTTTTAAGACAAAAACGTATCGTATGCTGACTTCTGTAAACTCTCGAGTTAAATCAGTATTGCATTTTTTGCTTACCTGAGTAAATTGGTCAGAATGTTCACCTCAGTGAGATCTAGGTTAAGGTAGAAAGTGGGCCACATGCAGTCAAAAACTAAGTCACTGTCAAATCATACAAAAAGTCTTGACACTCGTAAAAGAGTACCTTGAAACATGGGAGTTTTAGACAGTTGATAAGGGCCCTCAGGACAATCTTGTTTAGTGCATACATCTGCTATTTTAATGGTAAGAGTACTTCCGGGAATGTTTGTGCAGAATGTGGTGATATTTACAGCTTTCTTTGATTACATTTTTCTGCATCTAAAATAAATGAAATTTGTATTTTAGAAAGCTGCCCAGGAACCAGTTCTTCCGGAAACCCAACATCAAGGAAGTCTTCAAATAGTCCAAAGAAAGGTTAGTTAAACCAGTGTAAACTATATGTATCCAGAATTCATTAAAGTTTGCCACGAACGATGAAGATTCATATCCTTAGCTCATCTGGTGTCAGATTAAAGCTTCCATAGTTTAAAATATTATTTTGTGTTTTAACAAACTATTGAATGCAAGAGCAGACACCATAGATTGTGTGATATGCCAATAAAGTAATTTAATATATGAAATAATATTGTCCAAGAAATGAATATATTGGCAGAACTATTGATTTGATAATTTTTCATTTTCGGAGTTATGTTAGGCCTCTGTTTTGTGCATTACAGCCAGGAGGATTCAAAATTTAACAGACGAACAAAGACGTTGCCTAAGAAGTCTTTTTCAAGTGAATGTTACCATGCGACAGGAGCTGCAAAGGATAGATTGCATAAATGCAATCCAGAGACACAAGTGCTTGAGTTCTTTAGATAGGACTAAAATAAAAAACACTGTGCACATCTGGATTACTGGAGAGAAACGCAAAATGAAACAGATATCAAAGTACAATTTGTCTTGAATTGAATGAAGACTAAAGACATGTTTTACATAATTATTAACCTCAAATGTCAAGGTCACAGTTAAAAGTAATTGACATTATATCAGTATGATTAATGAGGCCATGCTGTGTTGGTTTTACACATATCCGGTTCAAATTTTGTTACTTTAATGATCCCTTAATTTGACTATGTTACTTGTAACATGTAGACTTTCAAATATTGTACTTTAATGTGTTTGCTAAGGCTTCTGTTTTTATTTGATTCTTAGCTCAAGAGAACCGAACATTATCATCTAGCCTACTTTTAATATTTTTTATATTGTTTGACCTTTTTTTCATTTTTTTAAATGTTCTGTTAAAAAAAAACTACCCTAGCAAGTGTCATCTGATTCAGTTCATCCCATTCTGTTTTTGAAAATGTGGTTTCCAAATGCTCTGTGATGTTCTTGTCACTTTTGTTCATTTTCTGTGAAGCCAATGTTTGTAGTGCAGTTATGTTACCATATAGAATGTATAAAAATTTGTTGTCCCAAACTGTAAATTTTAAACATTTACACCTTACATATTTTGCATGTATTCATTCATAGTTATAAAAGATTGTCCCATTAAAACAAACACTGCTCTAGTGATCATTTATTCTACACAGTCTCATGGGAACGCGCTTGCAACATAGATATTTTTAACACAGCTTTTCCAAAATATTAAGACAATATTTCAATTTAAATAGTGAACAATGAAATGATGGGTCCGGTGAGTGATCTAGGGCCTTTTGTTAATTATGAAGAAAACAATCGGTGTGTGAAACTATATAACTACAGGGGCAAATGAAGTTTAGTTGCACTTGCCTTTTGGCAAGTTCACTTGAAAAATAATTTCTACTTATTGTGTTTGCTAAGGCTTTTGTTTTTTTATTTGATTTTTAGCTCACCAGAATCGAACGTTCTGAATTGAATTTTTATATCATCTAGCCTACTTTTATTATTTTTTATATTGTTTGACCTATTTTCTTTTTTTAAATGTTCTGTTAAAAAGAACTACCCTAGCAAGTGACATCTGATTCAGTTCATCCCATTCTGTTTTTGAAAATGTGGTTTCTAAATACTCTGTCAATTTTGTTCATTTTCTGTGAAGCCAATGTTTGTAGTGCAGTTATGTTACCATATAGAATGTCAATGCCTTTTGGCAAGTTCACTTAAAAAAAAATTTCTAATATTGAAAAACAGTTGATATTTGTTTGATCAACTGTCTTATGTTATTTCATTGATGTTGCTTTACAACAAAATATATTTGTCTATGAATGTATGTCAAACTTTGATTAATTACCTTTAAAGGTATATATATCATTGGTTTGGGTATTATTGTTTTTTTTTCTTTATCTGAAAGGTAAAGCAAACTTGCATCTTTTGAATTACCCTTTTTTCCAGATATACGCATATTTACAAATCATGTACAATATTTACACACATGAGCCCCGTGTAGATCAAGATCAACTGGCATTTCCAGATGTGCTCTGGTTTTTTTTTTAAAAATAACATAACAAGTCAAAAGCGAACAGTATACCTTCTGATTAGACCGCTCAATTGTCTTGGCTGATCTGGGTCCACACTGTTTGCCCTCTCACTAAACGTATATGTATGGAGGAAAGGGTTAATAGTTAACTGGTTATGTTTTAGTTCAGAAGTTTGTACTAGTAAAATGATATTAAATATGCATAAAATGTATCTGTAACACAAGTTTTTCCTTTACTGTATTACTATTGATATTAGAAGCTCGATCAAATTGAGCTGTAGGTCAAGTCCTAGGTCAGGTTTATAACATATCGTCCGATTATCCATACTATTCATATTACAGCAGTTATAGCATTAAAAATCATAAAAATATGGCTCTTTTTCCCAACTTTGACCCTTAATATGTTTTACTTGAAGTTGTCCTTTTCCGTTAACAATTTATCGTTGAATCTTCATTTTTGACATATGCGTGCGACATCAGTGAATCATAATTTACAATGTATTAAATTTTGTACCTCGGTTTACATATTCTTTAATCTCAAACTGGATCCTTTGTTCACATTAATAAGCATGAATTTACTTTATATGTACCCTATTGACAAAACAACTAAATAATATGTTTCTACAGAACTGCCCTTTCTGGAGTATTGTTTTGTGAACACAAGTCATTGCTTATCGTTCATATTTGTATTGTTTCATATAAAAAAAGTTTTCTTTTACTGATAAAATTAAATGTATAACTAGTAAGGTGACATATAGGCCCATTGAGCTGGTTGTTATTATCTTGTTTCTTAACATATTGTATCTATATGTGAATATATATATGTATGTCACGTGAATAAACAAATAAACAACTTGCTAACTTGCTTACTCATTTTATTTTTATCATAAATTAGTGTTGCTTCTACTGTTTGTGGTGGTGGTACTGTTGTTGCTAACTTAGCTGATGTTGTTGATGATGATGCTGATAAAAGCGGTTGTACAGTCTTTTTCTCCGTAAATCTTATATTTTATTAAGCCTTAGATGATGACAAATGTTGGTGGTGGTGGTGGTGCTGCTGCTGACTGAGCTGATGATATTACAAACGGCTATATAAAAGTTTGTTGAAAAATCATTTTAATTTGTGCTGCTTTCTGCAAATGCCCAGTTTTAATAAGCATTAGATGAGGATTGCTGCTACTGTGGTTTCTGTTTCCGCTGTTAACTGAAGATGAGAATTCACCTTTCTGCTTAATACTTGGATTTAGTATTAAAGTCAACATGCCTAACAAGCACAAACAATGCGGTTTTATAGCGTGCAAAATGTTTTTTAACAATTACAACGATTATGACAAAACTAAAATAATGTTTTGATATCTATCATAATGGAATTCTTGTTAAAAATATTTTTGTTAAGAGATCTTAACTCATCAGTATTTTACGGCATTTTAGAATTGTTAAAAAATGAATAAATGCCGCTGCAATGACCATTGATTTTTAAATATGACCGTATGTAGGGACAAACCACATCATATTTTTCTTTGGAAAGACATTTTGTATTTCTAAAATGCAGAGTGTTATAGAGTTAAATATTGTCCATTTTAAATATTTTAAGAAAGAATACGGCAATCGACGACGAATTTCATATCTCGACGTGGCACCTTAATTTCAACCCGGCTGGGCCTTACTGCCTATATATGGTCCTTACTAATTCCAGGAATCAAAAGAGCTAACCTTGCACTACACGTTAATATATAAATTATATATTTCTCTTCAATAATTTTAAAGTTATTGATCTTCACAGTTGACAACAAAACAACAGCTAAAACCTGACCTCATTATGATGATCATAAACTTATTCTGTGTGTGTATATGTGTGTGTTACCCCTGTTTGTAGCAGAGTATTCGCCCATTACCTACCTCATATTGATGGTGATGTGTTGATCGCTTATTCTTTACAAATTCAATATTTTCTTTAGATAATTTGAACCTGTGACCGTCCTGTAAACTTTTTTTCATATTTTCCACAAGCTATATAGGGTATAAAGCGTACACCCCGGTAAGCTGCTGTGAAACGTGTACCTCTGTTGGTTAGTAAAACCGGTATGTGTGTGTGTGTGTGTGTGTGTGTGTGTGTGTGTGTGTGTGTGCGTGCGTGCGTGCGTGTGTGTGTGTGTGTGTGTGCGTGTATGTGCGTGTGAGTGTGTGTTCTGTGCGTGCAGTAGTTGTTTTCTTGGGTGATACAGGTGTATTTTAAACTACCATACTTTGTGCAGATGTTGCACCGAAATAGTGAACGAGAGAGACGTAAGCCAGACAGCTGCTGGAAACAGTGGACTCAACTTGAGGGAGCAGCCATATGATATGTGTATGCTTCATTGAAAACAATTTGATAGCATTATTCATGAGAAAAAAAGCAAACATATCGTTGACATATTTAAGTTGCATTGTTGTGACAAATACGCCGTTTCTGGTGCTTTGAGACGATCCCTAGATGACGTTTATCACGTGATCCGATATACCCTAAAGTGATCCGCAACTACCCAAATTGATGCATATCAAAAACTGAAGCGTTTGCAAAGAAATATACGTCCGAGATTAAAATGGTTAGCATTTTTGGAAAGAGGACATTTTTTGCAATGTAAATGCACATATTGTATTTTGAAAACACTTGTCTCTAATCCGTATGCAGCGAAAATGTTGTTAGTGATCCGCTACACCCCAAACGACTGTACCTATCGTCTTTACGACGAGTTGAGTTTGTGGGACGTAGCAGTCTTTATACATATGCAGATGATAATACATTGTTTTTCTTCCAAAATGGCCAGACGGTTGTCAAATCATTTCTTGAAAGTAACAGCATATCACATATTTCTCTTGGTTTTCAAACAAACAAGCGAAGGCAAATCCAAACAAGTTCCAGGCAGGTGCTATTTGCCATAAGACAAAAAACCTAGACATGTCCTTTAATCTGGATAGTTCAATTATTTCTTGTGTGTCTGAAGTCAAATTATATGGGGTAACAAAAGATCTCCAGCTTAGCATCAAGACAACCAAATGCTTTAAAACGGATTGGCAAATACCTTAGTAATTCAGGCAAACTTACCATTCAGCATTCTTTTACCACGTCGCATTTTAACTTTTGTTTAGAGAATACAAGAAAGATCATTACGCCTTTTATGAGATGACTATATCGAGTTAGGATATTCTTTTATTTATATCAGCACATGCAACCGTACAGGTACGCCGTCTCAGAACAGTTGCACTGGGAGACTTTAAAATGATAAACAAACAGGATTTGCAATACTGAAATGATCTCGTAAACTTAAAACAGCCTAACCGACAATAAAAAAAAAGTTGGTATTGTATTGTACCAGAGGACTTATTTTTAATTTCATCTGAAATGTAGTAGAGCTTGTTCTAAATGATTCGTCTCAAGGTTCTTGTAACTGTTAGACTTCGCATTTTTGTTATTTACCTTCTTATCATATCTTTACTGGTGACTTGAATATTTCTGATGACAATAAATAACTAAATTTACTAAGAGTTGGTTCGAAATATATTTTGCAAGACGCAATTAACATTGGCTTTGGCTGTAAAAAACCGACGCAATATTTTTTTAACTTAACTTTGACTTGTTTTTACTGACTGGGTCCATATGTAATTATGGCAAGTTAATAGTAACATGAAATGAAAAGATAAAATATTAGACACCAGAAGAAAACCATTGTTTTATCACATCACCTTGGTAATACATTTTTTATTATTCATCGATTTGCACTTGATTACAATATAAGAATTAGACATCTTATTTAAAATATATGACAAAAGAACATTCATTTTAGATCTGAAAAGACATTAAGGCATTTTATAATGGAAGAAATGATTGTTTAACATTTCTATTGAGTCGTTTTAAAACCCTTTTTGACTTATATGGTAAAAATATAATGTATTATTTAGCATGAGAAGTAGAAAAATATAATGAATTACTTATGAGAAATAACTGGTACTAGTCAACAACAGACTTATTTAATTTTATAAGAATGTCACTAAGAATAAAAATAAAGCGACTGAAAAAATACATTAATTTCACCTCTTAATTAAGATTCATGAATATTTATTAGGGCTAACTGCATACTTATTAATTTTTAGTGATAGTCTTCAATATAATCATTGTCTAAAACTGATTGTACCAGTAAGTTATAAGCAATACAGTACAAAAAACTACTTACAAGCAGGTTTCTTACCAACTTCATCTACTAAACTCAATGATGAAAATTCTATAGAAATTAAATAAAGTTGGTAAAATATGAAAAATATACTAATTCATACAAAACTTGAATCAACTTGTACCAGACTAAAAGATGTGTCTTTACTTTTATTACTGTTCAGTTTGTTTGAATATGGCTTTTAAATAAAATAAATTCTAATAAACATTTAAAGTCTATTTTTAGATTCTCATTAAGGTATATGAATATTCATGTTGGCTAATTTGCATAAATATTAGTTTCAAAGCTAAGTTTAAGATAGCCTCCACGTGAGTAATGACATAAAATGTATTTTTTAATGTTATGGTTAGTTAAAGCCATATTATGCATTAATATTGAATGAGCAAAATTTGGACGAAATTAAGTTAAAAAAACACATAAAATACACAAAACAAACCAAATCATATGAAACTAAGATCAACATGTGTTAGCCAAGTAGGGGTATTTATATACGTTTAACTTGTGAAACTTCTGAATTTCTTTGAATATTGCTTTGAAATAAAAAGAATATAATCATCTTTTTAAAAAAGTTTCTGTTTAGTGTCTCATTAAAATTTATGAATATTCATTAGTGCTAATTTGCATAATTGACACATGATCATAATGGCCAGTCAATAACCATTAATTGAGTACCAATTTACCAGATTATACTTCTATCACCACTTTTGGAAAAGTTATAAGAATGTTTTGGACATACCCTCTTATCAAAATTTCATGATGTTTGCCATTGAAACCAATATTTTTTTTATAAAAGCCCAAATGAGTTTATTTTGAGTACATACGAGATTCTGTTTCTAGACACCCTAACGACCGTTTTGGTACCCATGAAAAAAATCGTGGTGTGTGTGGGGGTGGGTGGGTGGTTGTGGTGGGTTCTGGGTGCGTTCGCGGTGACCATACCTTGCTACCGGACTAGAAGATGCCAATGTATTGCTATTAGGGACGGCAGAATTCACTCATTGCAGCATTCGAATGTTTGGATCTTTTTTATCCGAACGTTGGAACGTTCGGAACAAGCTATAGATCCTTCAAAACAAAGTTGAGCTGATATGGCTGACGTGAAACTATGAAAAATTGTAAAGAATTATTGCAAACGGTTTTAGCTACAAGATCCGATTGTTCAAATTTATGGAAAGTTTATTTGTCGATATTCAGTATTAATCCATCGGTAGTTACTTTCAGAACTAAAACAACACCAGGAAAAATATGAATTAGTAACGTGTCTGTGTTTATTTCTATCATATATAGAAATGTTAACTTTTATTCTGGCAAACAATGATTTTTTTTAAAAAGTCTGAAGCACTAAGAGTCGATAGATAGTTTCCATGTGATGTCATAGGCACTGATAAGACAGTTTAAGGCATCCATCTTTGAAGGCAGAAGCTAATGCAGGCCAAAATCTGGAAATATGTGCTGCATTAAACTCACAACTGTGTTTTTATTTTCACATATTTTACTGTATTTTATATCAATTTAACAGCTTTGATGAAGTATTTTAAATATCAATACTATATTTTGATAGTTTAAAAGGTAAAAACAATACAACCAAAAAAGGTACACTGTTAATTTTGTTTAAGGATGAGCCAATAATTTTTATTTATTTATGTGTATTAATTCTTTCTGCATTTATCAATTTTATAAATATTGCATTTTAAAAATATGAATTTCAAGAGCTTTCCAATGGTGTATCTTTTAAGTTTTGGACCACAAATGAAGAAAACAAGAAAATAAAATGTATACGTCTATACAGTTCATCTGAAAATCTACTGAAGTTGTCATCAAAGATAGCTGCCAAGATAAGAGATATTGACTGATGTGGGAACAATCTATAGAATAGTTAGGATGTCGAATGGATTTGTTTACCTTGCCTTTCACACGTAGTCATATGGCGAGCAAAATAATTGGGACAAAAAGTCCAGCTATTATATATACCCAATCATAATTTTGTGTAATACTCTACTGACACTATGTATGTAAAGTTTCATCCCATGGCACAGTCCCATACATGCTAGTTGACAGTCATCAGGGGTGTTTATTATGCAATAGTTAGCTGAGGTGGGGTGGTACGTGTCTCTTCCGCTGGGACTGCTAGTAAGGATAGGATATCGTTGTCAAGGAAACAGGCAGCATGTCCCAAGTTAAGACCCCTCCCCCATCATCCGGCACATGATCAGCTAACCAACCACAGGTGTAAAAGAAAATCGTTTCACTCGTAGTTTTCATCCATACCAACCCCAGCCTCCACCTTGCCCCTTACTTGGCATTTATAACTTTCAATACTAATGAACAAGCATACTACCATTATTAGACTTTACTTATGTCAGTATTAATTTTCTTTTGATTGAAAACACACCAATAAGCAGTACATACACAATTTATTGCATTCTTTTGGGACATTTTTTGTCTTGCAAACCGCCTGCACATTTGCTTTTCCTATGAATAATACGACAGAGTAGATCAATTATGATATATAAGCCGACAAAACAATAAAAATGTTTGGTTAATTGATGTACAGAAGGTAGCTGTTCAGTCCTTATTAGTGTATGTTATAAACAAACCACGGGATCTAATTATAAATTCATTGAACCTCATTTTGATCAGACCGGTTTCATGATATTACTCGCCTACGGTGTTGTACAGGATGCGAACGGGTAACCAGTTGCTATATAACGTTATCGGTTGCCGTGAATAGCTTGAGCAAATAATTTAAGAATAACGACAATTATGTAAACGATCTTCTTATTTTCTGACGTCATTGCACTTCTTCTTACCTGACCACCACAATTTAACTGGTAACAGGTGTGAATGCTAAACCGTTAAGGTGTGAACGATAACAGATTAAGTAAGAAACTTTATGGCATTCGTTGTTGTTGTTTTTATATGATTTCAGTTTAGTCAAACAAATGTGTTAAAGTTTTCTTTGGAAAAGAATGTTAATTTGTTTACCAAACGTTCGAATGTTAAAAATACATTCGAACGTTCGGTATCTATCCGAGCGTTCGAATGTTCGCTTACATCCCTTATTGCTATAACAAAAAAATTGATTTCCAAAATGAGGAAGCAGTTTTCTCTCCCCGTAATGATTTTCTTGCTTCAAAGTATAATAGCTGTAGGAAATAATCAGAAATATCACGTATGCTAGAGGGCATGTTGCATTTTATGGAAATATTCTGTTTATGACTAAAAATCAATGGTCTAAGTAACTTTTCTGACTTCTTTATAAAATTCAGTAGAAAATGTTTTGCCGATGGTTAAAACCAAGGAATCATTCGATGTCCTGTATTTGCTTGCAGTTGAATTTTTTTACAGCCAATAACTTACAATGCTTTTGACTTACACGATGAGCGAACAGATGGATTAGTCAATATGAAAACGGCCACTTAAAAGCCGTGAATTGCACAGTGTCTCCTCATTTACCCACTCGTGATCTATAACGGCGAGGCAACTTGAACAGTGTCATTTGTCATTTACGTGATATTGCACAGTAGGTTAAACTTCGGGATGTTGTCTGCCTTGACAACTTGACAAGCCAGTGAACATAAATTCTCCACCATTTATATTTTTACCTTTTGGTCTCCCTTTCTATTATCGCTTCGAAGCTATTCGTTTGTTTCGTTAGTCTGTATTTTGTCTGCCCCTTTCTTTATTTACTAATAGAATTTGATGTTTTTTTGTCTTGTTCGGAGGTGAAGCGTTTTGAAAGGTAGGGAAAACGGAAAAATCATTATTGTTATTCAAAATCAATTAAAGTAGACAGCAGACGCAACGGTTACGAGAGGTTTAGGACTCCGAAAATCTATTAATATCACTGAAAACACATAGTATCATGTAGATATTGAAAGTACATAAATATAGTACATTGTCATGTCATTACAATATTTGGTTGTAATAATTTATGTAATTGTGTCATTGTTTTTTTCACGCTTTTGTTCAAACTCAAGCCATACTTGTCAACGAAAAAATTATTTGTACGTGTATCAGCACAATGGCGTATAGCATCCGTTCTGTAGTGATGAAGAAGGGCTATCTCTGGTTCTATAACGCGGATCTTTTGGCCCCGTAAGGCCCACACTGAGTGGATGCCCAGCGCCACAACAGGACCGGATCTGACAATCATCTTAGTGCGGTCGTTGACAGGATAGATCTCGTCACAATGTTCTATCCAGCGTAATATATAGGCCAAATCACCGCCACTGTCTGCTAAGCGGTCAGTAGGCGGTAGGAAAAATACATTCCTGAACATAAAAACGTCATACTCCAATCTTAAATCTACAATGTCGTTCCATGTTAAGTCATTTTTGCCCTGCGGAATAATGAATTCATCGATGTCAAAACTTGCAACGAATCTGCTATAGGACTTGGCACGATAGACACAATCATTGATAGCCGCCAGTTGGCCGTAGTAATGAATAGATGTGTTTATCACATGACTTGCATACGGATTATTAAAGGACCAATTATGTAACTCTAAAATATTACTTGATTCATAGTATTTAAGCACTGCCATTATCTCTAATGGAACGTCATAGTTATAAAATACAAATTTCTCAACTCCAAGAAGCCGGTTCATTTCTATCCACACAACTAAGCGGTGAAAGTCAATCGTGGAATGAAGGGGTGGCACGCACACAACATAGTTGATGCTGTATCGGTGGAGAATTGGTAAAACGGGAACTGGGCGTGACCTAGGAGTCTGCCCATTTCGCGGCATAATATAAATAAATTTGGGCGTGGTTTCATTTGTGACGTAGCACAAAATGTAGGCCGCAGTAAATCTGTAAATAACAATACATGCATTTGTAAATATCATAGATGCCGAACATGGGGTCTGCAGGAGGTCAACAGTTTGTAATAAGTCATTCTAATGTTTACAGAGATATCGAGCGGACACGAAATCGAAGGTCCAAACAGTGGACAGTTAATTGTGACATTGACACGAGCATGGCTAGAACATAGGATCTTGTTGGTGTTACCGAGAGTTTGGCATGCCTAAGTATGTAAGACCATCTTACCAGAGGACACCAATAAATATCATTTCGTTAGATATTTTTAAGTATCAATAACGTAATTGATTATATGAGAGAGAAAAACAATGGTCCAAACGATAGGACACCACCTTTAATATTTTACAAACGTTTACCGAACATTATTTATGTTTGACCATCATTTAATAAAAAATGTGCTTACTCCATGCCGTGCTCTTCGTTTATGTTAGTTATAAAGCCCGGACTGCGTCTGAGCTTATTAGGGCTGTCCTCGTGCTGCACGAGACAGTCAACTTCTAGATGAAGCGACGTCACTGCTCCGATGACGCGTATAACCTCCGGTTCGCTGAAAAAAAAAGTAGACACATTCAGAACTACTCTGGCCATTCCCTTTTCATCTTCCTCGGATGCGCAGGACTAGTAAAATAAAATGCACACAAGCAAGATTACAAACATTTCAAGCCACAATATTACGGTACTAAAATGTTTATTTATAAAAGTTGTGCATTATGGCGGCGATTTCGAGCATTCATTTAAGCTATTGTGCATTATGGCGGCAATTTCGAGCATTCATTTAAGCTAAATTATTCACCGAAAGTTTAAAAATGCAGGATATTTTGTGCAGGCACGGTGGTAAGTAACAACTTTTGCTCATGTTATTCTTTCATTTTCTCTAGTTGCATTTTTATATATGAACACACGTGGCTGTAGCAAACAACTAGCACATGCCTTGTAGTCTTAAAGACAGTTGGTTTTAGAACAACATGACTATTAAACTGAAAGCCTTTTGTAAAATGTTCATACATGTGCAATATGTTTCATTTGTTCAACGAGGACTGAAAATAATATAGCTACACAATTGTATTTATATTATTTTTACGTAAACATCATAGATAAAACATAAACTTACTAAAGTTTGTCGTAAAAAGCCGAATATATTAGCACGTTGCCATTAACGACAATCCAGTCTAGCGTATTCGTGTGATTGTGTGTGTTTCTCACATCACTTAAAACATTCGCGATCCTCCTAGTTTTAGAGAATGTTAACGTCACTACAAAGTAAGCAACAATCAAACACGCCAGCACCGTCATTTTGCGAAGTGGCGAGACGGACAGCAATATGGTATACAACTTTCTCCAAGAAAGTTTATTAAAATACTTCATTTTCCCAATGCCCAAAATAAGATCTGCAAAACGAACGACTGTTTGCGAGAAATCACCTGCGTTATCACCACAAAACAGGAGCATATTGTGGTGTGACCACCGATAATATGAAGGAAGTCGACAATAATGTCCCTGTACTATATCCGTGTTGTAAGAGATAACACATGTGTAAGAACTACTGAGTGTATTTGTTTATTGGGTTTATCGTCCCACCAACAGTATTTCAGTTATCTGGAGACGGTGTCCACTTGAAGCAGATATAGTGCTGCCTTCACTGTGTATAGCATGCCGTGAACACCTGGCATGATACCACACCCAGTCACATTATCCTGACACCGAGCCAACCAGTCGTGGAACTACCCTTATATTTGCTTGAGCGTTAGCAAGGGAGCTATGCCACTACCATTTTAACAACTTTGGTATGTCGCGGCTCGGGATCGAACCCCGGGCCTCCCGTACCTGGAGCCGACGCTCTATCGATTGCGCTACCAGGTCCGGTGAGTTTATTCATGCGTGTTTTGCATCTAACATGTAGTTGGTATAAACATAAATATACATAGTTCTATGAACATACGCTGTGTATGTTATAGTCAGCTTCTTTAATGATTGGACCCTTATACTACAATCAGTGAGTCGATTATAGAAAAAGTTCGCCTTCGCCGAGAAGAGCTGTAAGTAGCAACCACTGCGCATTTGAAGTAGGCAAGATTGCACAATAGCCAAATCTGCCGAAGTCAACACGAGTTTTAGGTGCCGAGACGTTGTGTATTTAATTCATTAATACTATGAGTTTCGATCAATTCCAATTCCTTAATTTGCATATTGATTTAGTTTAATGACCAAATTAGGCAAACAGGACTATTGAACCACGTGACTGCCGTTCTATCGATGAAAAAGAAATAAATGAAGAACTGAAATAATCTAATCATGTGATATACGCCCACATACGCATACTGTTGAATTAGTTAAATCAAAATAAACCACTTACCTCCATACTACATCTTGTTTAAGCCACGTATTGTGCTTGAATTTGTGACTTAATTACTTATAGGTAGACTCATAAGATTTCATCGTGCACATACATTTGCAGCGCCATTTGTCAGGGAAGGTAATTTTTTAAACTTCCGGTATTTTTAGACTAGAATGTCTTTTAAATACGTGTATATATCTTAAAAGGTGGTATTCGACAGCTTACCTACAGTGTTAAAAGTAGATATCGATGTCACAGCGGATGACGTGGATGAACTAAAACATAAATGATCACGTGATTTTCTTGGTTTAAAAATTAGCTAACTGTGCAGCGTGACTCAGATAGGAAATACATGTTTGTAATGACGATTGTGACGTTCTGGTTCACTTTTCCGACAGGTGAAGGACATCAATAAACAGGATTTTAAAAGATCTTTTCATACAACAATACTTTACTAAGATGTATAATGAAAATATTTTTTGTCCGAACTGTCGGATACCACCGTTAAACTGTGAATATTTATAAGTAGCCAGCAGTTAACAACACCTGCGAAAAAATCATTATTATTTTTCCCCGTCATAATTATGGTAGCTAGGGTAAATTTAAAATGCATTTGCCAGATTTGATGGCTGTACTTAAATTTGTGGTGAAACATATTGCCTGTGATTACTAAAATAAATTTTGGTAAACACTTGATGAAATAGTGAAGCCAACAAGAAAAAAAAATGTTTTATTTACTATTGACTATTTGTTTGAGGAAAGGGACCCGTAAACATATCTGAAAAGTGACAATTAGCACTGAAGTCTGTATATATATATATATATATATATATATATATATATATATATATATATATATATATATATATATATATATATATATATATATATACGATATGTCAACATAAAGAACACTTGACAGTTTTAAACAGCAACAAAAACACAAACAAAACCAAAACAAACAAACAAACACACACACAAAAAAAGAAAAGAAAAAAAGAATAGATTTTTAGGCTGTTTTCCTCCCATTATTTCTGATATGATTAAAAATCCCGTTAAAATTGACAAACAATACGCTTTCTTACTTGTCATAAGTGGTTCTTTCAGAAAGTATATAGTGTTGGACATATTTTGATACTTAAAAAGTCTGCACCCTTAGTTGAAATACTTTCGGAACACCTCAGGGAGAGAGAGCAAGAGAGAGAGAGAGAGAGAGAGAGAGAGAGAGAGAGAGAGAGAGAGAGAGAGAGAGAGAGAGAGAGAGAGAGAGAGAGAGAGAGAGAGAGAGAGATTTCAGAAGCACACAGGATTGACCCTACATGACCGTGATTACTCGCGGTTAGTTATTCATGCCTTGGAAGAAGTAGTGCGTGTAGAGAGAACAAATATATATGTATAAGGAGACAAGACAAGTCAATAGTGTCTAGGTATGCTTCAAATGGAAACATTATTATTGTTATATGTTTAAACTGGACGTTCATTATATTGTGCAATTCAAGTATGCATGAAAGGCAGATGAGGGAGCGGAATAGTCCAGTGGTAGGACGCACGACTCCGGATCACGGGGTCCGTGGTTCGAACCCCGGTCAGGTCACCGCTAATTTCCTTGTACAAGAAATTTACCTCGAATTGTTCCACTTCACCCAGGTGTATAAATGGGTACCTGCGAGGGTTATTCGGGTCAGTAATATGACTTTCCAGCGCCATGTTTCGGCTGCCATAGTACGGGATTGACGAATATACCCCTTTACCAGGGGGTAAACTGTACAGTCGGCTGAACGAGCAGTAGCTTGAAAGTAGACTATAACTTGGTATTACCTAACCTACCTACCATGTATGAATGAACAATAGCGCGTACGAATATCACACTTAGACTAGAAGAATGGGGAGCGAATCGCTATTACAACAGGTAATGTAAAAGATAGTTTCCATGTGATGTCATAGGCACTGATATGACAGTTTAAGGCAGCAGCCATCTTTGAAGGCAGAAGCTAATGCAGGCCGAAATCCGGAAATATGTGCTGCATTAAACTCACCACTGTGTTTTTTATTGTCAGTCTATTTTACTAAATTTTATATCAAATTTAACAGCTTTTATGAAGTACTTTATATATCAAAACTTTTCTTTTAAATAGTTTAAAAGGTAAAAAAACACAACCAAAAAATGCACTGTTTTTTTATTAAGGATGAGCCAATAATTTTATTTATTTCTATGTAATTATTCTTTGTGCATTTATCAATTTTAAAAATATTGCATTCTAAAAATATGAGCTTTCCAATGGTGTATAGTTTTTAAATTTTGGACCACAAATTAAGAAATAACAAGAAAATAAAATTTATGCGTCTATACAATTCATTTGATAATCCCTTGAAGTTGTCACCAAAGATAGACACTCATATCATCTGGCTCGCGTTACACTAAATAAGGTGCACGAGAAGATTGCGTCAAAGTTTGTGATGTTTACAAAACAACACGTGTATAAAGGTTGCTTTTAAATTCGCTCGATGTAAATTCTAGATTTACTTGAAAGTGTTTTAATAAACAGTATACTAATGTACTATTAGGTCCGGGTGAGGGCGGTGTAGTATTTATCCATTTTTTTGGCAAAATGGACCGTGTTTCTTTTCCACCCTTGCCATATCCGTTTATCTGTTGGAAAAGAGTGAGGGTGGTGGCGTATTTGTCCACATGCTCAAATTTTAATGAGGGTTTTCGTCATTTTCCGTATATAATTACGTATATCTAGTCATTTTAAAGACTGCATTACATTTCCAAGAGTAGAAATATACTATAACGGATCTTCATGGTAGAATATTCGACATGACAATGACTGTTAAAACGAAAGTAAGGATGACAAGGTTGATGAAAAAGGCAATCCTTAAATTTTTAGTTGCTTTTGTTCTTATATTGTTGTCTAATGTATTGGATTATGTATAACATTTTTACGTTGAAAACAGCTTCGGTGCAATGGGGATTTATTTAAAAAAGACAAATATATCGACAATAAACCCCCAATTTAGGAGGGTGCCTCAACGCGGAAGACTTTACCTTGCAGACGTCCCAATTCTGACTTTACGACTTACAGGTCCGAAGGAGCAACGTCACATTTATCGGACTTGCTCAAAATATTATATTTAAGTTAATAATATAGCAAACTGTTAAACAAATATGCATTCAGAAAAACACAACGAACATTTTATATTAAAAACCTCAATTTAAAAAAAAAATGTCTGAAGGGTCCTTTTTCTTGACGCAAGCCATCTCAGCATCACAGCTACCGCACGGGTTCAGAGAAGAATGGCGCATTCAAAATGTTAAGATTCAGACCGCAGTGTGTAATAGGTAGAAGGTAATTTCAAACTCAGTTTATTTTTGTCGAATCCGGTGACATTTATTTTATTCCCAGTTTAAGATAAAATGCAAAATCATGTCGAAAGTATTGAATGTTTACTAAAATGGTTTCTATGATCTGATGTTAGTGACTCTGATGTCTCACTGTTTTCCAGATGTATAGGCTATAACTTAGAAGAGGTGTTTGTTTGCAGCTGAAGACTTGTCTGTCTCCAATTTTCAATGCGTTGTGCATTTGATATACTGCGAAATATTTTTACCATTGTTTGCACACATATAAATCGCTTACAGGGCAAAACTTACACCGGCCAAACAGCGCTTCCGAGCGCTTTGATATAATCAAGGAATCGTGGTAGTGTTTCGCCATGGATGTACCGGAAGTTGCTCATGAGATGGTTTTATGATAAGCTAACAAAATAAATACATATCACCAAACTAAAACTGCACACAACAATTCCGTTGTTTCGTCAATGAGAGGACATGACACCAGCTTGTCAAGTTGTAGAACACTTGAAGACCCTGTAAGATCAACATTGTTTTGTGTTTGTATACATGCGCTATGATGTAATACGTGTTGTTCCACAATCGCTGACAACGGATCATTTTCATTCATATTTAAAGCTATCTCGTACGTTTATCATTAATAAAAACCAAACACGTCAATGCAATATGCTTTATTTTCAAGATTTTAAAACGCAGAGTTTGTCACAATGATAGACCTAAGTTATTTGACCCAGGAGTAAGAATATCAAGCCCATGTAAAATTATCCCTGTATTTTGTATAGCGCATGTCACACCGCAGGCACATTATAAACCTAGGTTAGAATAAACCACAGTATAAACCACAGGTATATTACAGCCTATGTCAGAGTATATCCCTGGTATATTACAGCATATGCCAGAGTATATCCCTGGTATATTACAGCATAGACTAGTGTAAGCCACAGGTATATTACAACATATGCCAGAGTATATCCCTGGTATACTACAGCTTAGACTAGTGTAAGCCACAGGTATATTACAGCCTATGTGAGAGTATATCCCTGGTATATTACAGCATATGCCAGAGTATATCACTGGTATATTACTGCCTAGGCCAGAAAATTCAACGGGCATATCACAGCATAGACAAGTGTACCACAGGTGTATTACAGCCTAGGCCAGAGTATATCACTGGTATATTACAGCCTAGGCCAGAATATACCACGGGCATAGCACAGCATAGATAAGAGTAAGCCACAGGTATATTACAGCCTAGACCAGAGTATATCACTGGTATATTAGAGCCTAGGCTAGAATATACCACGTGAATATTACAGCCTAGGACAATGTAAACCACGGGTATGTTACAGTATTGGCAAGAATATACGACGGGCATATTACGGCCTTGGCCAGAGTATACCACGGTATTTTACAGCCCAGGCCAAAGTATACCAAAATATATTTCAGCTTAAACTAGAGTGTACCACGGAAATATTACAGCCTAGGTCAAATTATACCAGGGCATATTACAGCCTAGGTCAAAGTATACCAGGGCATATTACAGCCTAGGTCAAAGTATACCGGGCATATTACAGTCTCGATCAAAGTATACCACGGTATGTTACAGTCTATGCCAGAGTATACCATGGGAATAATACAGCCTATGCCGGAGTATACCATGGGAATATTACAGCTTATGCCGGAGTATACCATGGGAATATTACAGCCTAGGTCTGACTATACGACGGGAAAATTACAGCCTAGACCGGAGTATACCACGGGAATATTACATCTTAGGCCATACTATACCACGGTATATTACAGCCTTGGCCAGTGTATACCACGGGAATATTACAGCTTAGGCCAGACTATACCACGGTATATTACAGCCTTGGCCAGTGTATACCACGGGAATATTACAGCTTAGGCCAGAGTATACCACGGGAATATTACAACCTAGGCCAGAGTATACCGCGGGAATACTGCAGCCTAGACCAGAGTATACCACGGGAATATTACAGCCTAGGCCAGAGTATACCACGGGAATACTGCAGCCTAGGCCAGAGTATACCACGGGAATATTACAGCCTAGGCCAGAGTATACCACAGAAATATAACAGCCTATGCCACAGTTTAATCGAGACGAAAACTCCTGTTTGCAACAACGGCGATACACCTGAAAAACTCACTTCATTGATATAAACTGTTAACTATCAATGTATGAATCAACGTTTTACATCATAATGTAAGTAAGTTTACTCACAGATTTAAAACAAGAACAAACAAAAAACAACTCAAGGTTACTCGATATCTAAATTGAAAAAAGTTCAAACAAAACATTTTAGACGAATCCCTGTCTCCCGAAATATTCGGCACATCTGAAAAAAGAATAATTAGAAGTTATAAATTTTCGGAACGTTCTTTCTTTTTATTACGAATATCAAAAGTTAATTCCGTAACTGTTGCTGGTGTAAAAGATTTAAAAGACCTGCTGCCTTTTCACATTTAGCTTGTTTTAATAATATTATAAAAATATAAAAGACTTCTTTTTTATAAATATACGCTGTAACATACTTCTTGGTAAGTTATATTTGTCGGAAAGAATATATAGGGTTATTAAGATGGGAGTACTTCTCTAATTCAGGAAAACATACTGAATACAGTTTTTCACACTTATACGAAACAAAAAAAACAACAATAGAAATATGGAATTTGTTAATAGAAACATTTAATTCGAATTTTAATATCATTATCATCTTCAATAGCCTACTGAACTTAAACTGTTTGTTCTGAAAAAGTAAACGGTTCATAATTCGCGATTTCTATCTGACTACACCCACTTTCCGAAATCTAATAACGCATACTTCTACAATTATCCGACCACATACATCTTCGTTAACTATACTAAACCAACCTATTTATATCAGACCAAAGTCAGTAAGGCTCCCCTGATGAAATCAGACCTTAATGCCAACTGCTCAATATCCAATCACGCTCACTTACTGACACCAGACCTTAATGCCTACTGCTCAATATCCAATCAAGCTCACTTACTGACACCAGACCTTAATGCCTACTGCTCAATATCCAATCACGCTCACTTACTGACACCAGACCGCAATGCCTACTTCTCAATATCCAATCAAGCTCACTTACTGACACCAGACCTTAATGCCTACTGCTCAATATCCAATCACGCTCACTTACTGACACCAGACCGCAATGCCTACTGCTCAATATCCAATCACGCTCACTTACTGACACCAGACCGCAATGCCTATTTCTCAATATCCAATCACGCTCACTTACTGACATCGGACCACCATGCCTATTTCTCAATATCCAACCACACCCACTTACTGACATCAGACCACCATGCCAATTTCTCAATATCCAATCACTTACTGACATCGGACCACCATGCCTATTTCTCAATATCCAACCACACTCACTTACTGACATCGGACCACTATGCCTATTTCTCAATATCCAACCACACTCACTTACTGACATCAGACCACCATGCCTATTTCTCAATATCCAACCACACTCACTTACTGACATCAGACCACCATGCCTATTTCTCAATATCCAACCACACTCACTTACTGACATCGGACCACTATGCCTATTTCTCAATATCCAACCACACTCACTTACTGACATCAGACCACCATGCCTATTTCTCAATATCCAACCACACTCACTTACTGACATCAGACCACCATGCCTATTTCTCAATATCCAACCACACTCACTTACTGACATCAGACCACCATGCCTATTTCTCAATATCCAACCACACTCACTTACAGACATCAGACCACCATGCCGATTTCTCAATATCCAACCACACTCACTTACTGACATCGGACCACTATGCCTATTTCTCAATATCCAATCACTTACTGACATCAGACCACCATGCCTATTTCTCTATATCCAATCACACCCACTTACTGACATCAGACCACTGTGCCGATTTCTTAATATCCAACCACACTCACTTACTGACATCGGACCACCAGGTCTATTTCTCAATATCCAATCACGCTCACTTACTGACATCGGACCACCATGCCTATTTCTCAATATCCAACCACACTCACTTACTAAAATCAGACCACCATGCCTATTTCTCAATATCCAATCACGCTCACTTACTGACATCGGACCACCATGCCTATTTCTCAATATCCAATCACACTCACTTACTTACATCGGACCACCATGCCTATTTCTCAATATCCAACCACACTCACTTACTAAAATCAGACCACCATGCCTATTTCTCAATATCCAATCACGCTCACTTACTGAAATCAGATCACCATGCCTATTTCTCAATATCCAATCACGCTCACTTACTGACATCAGACCACCATGCCTATTTCTCAATATCCAATCACGCTCACTCACTGAAATCAGACCACCATGCCTATTTCTTAATATCCAATCACGCTCACTTACTGAAATCAGACCACCATGCCTATTTCTCAATATCCAACCACACTCACTTACTGACATCAGACCACCATGCCTATTTCTCAATATCCAATCACACTCACTTACTGACATCAGACCACCATGCCTATTTCTCAATATCCAATCACGCTCACTTACTGACATCAGACCACCATGCCTATTTCTCAATATCCAACCACACTCACTTACTGACATCAGACCACTGTGCCTATTTCTCAATATCCAACCACACTCACTTACTGACATCAGACCACTGTGCCTATTTCTCAATATCCAACCACACTCACTTACTGACATCAGACCACTGTGCCTATTTCTCAATATCCAACCACACTCACTTACTGACATCAGACCACTGTGCCTATTTCTCAATATCCAACCACACTCACTTACTGAAATCAGACCACCATGCCTATTTCTCAATATCTAACCACACTCACTTACTGACATCAGACGACCATGCCTATTTCTCAATATCCAACCACACTCACTTACTGACATCAGACCACTGTGCCTATTTCTCAATATCCAACCACACTCACTTACTGACATCAGACCACTGTGCCTATTTCTCAATATCCAACCACACTCACTTACTGAAATCAGACCACCATGTCTATTTCTCAATATCCAACCACACTCACTTACTGAAATCAGACAACCATGCCTATTTCTCTATATCCAACCACACTTACTTACTGACATCAGACCACCATGCCTATTTCTCAATATCCAATCACACTCACTTACTGACATCAGACGACCATGCCTATTTCTCAATATCCAACCACACTCACTTACTGACATCGGACCACCATGCCTATTTCTCAATATCCAATCACACTCACTTACTGACATCAGACCACCATGCCTATTTCTCAATATCCAATCACACTCACTTACTGACATCAGACCACCATGCCTATTTCTCAATATCCAACCACACTCACTTACTGAAATCAGACCACCATGGCCATTTCTCAATATCCAACCACACTCACTTACTGACCATCAGACCACCATGCCAATTTCTCAATATCCAATCACTTACTGACATCGGACCACCATGCCTATTTCTCAATATCCAACCACACTCACTTACTGACATTGGACCACTATGCCTATTTCTCAATATCCAACCACACTCACTTACTGACATCAGACCACCATGCCTATTTCTCAATATCCAACCACACTCACTTACTGACATCAGACCACCATGCCTATTTCTCAATATCCAACGACACTCACTTACTGACATCGGACCACTATTAGCATGGAACATCGATTTTTTATTTTTAATGACAGGAAGCTGAATTTTGGCACTTATTTTATTTCACATCCAAGAAATTAAAAACAGTTTAGTTTGTCCAAATATCTATAGTCACTTTTTTTTAACGATTTTTTACAAAAATGCTAGTTTGGTGGCCCTTTTTCATTTCTGCCTGAAAATCCGTACCCTGTATGTTAATGTTGTTTATAATGCATTCATATTAATTTGAGAGTTTTTTATGACAGACTTACTTACTTTTACATCATTCAAACAATATTATAATAGGAAAACTTAGTTCCAGATGCCCTAATTTAAAAATATAGTATTTGATTATTTGGATATAGTAAAAAAAAAGTTTGAAAAATGCAATTTTCGTAAGCGTTTTTTCTATGATGCATATTTGAGAGAGTTATGTTTTAGGGTTATGTATGTTTAGAATTATTAAATTGTACTCAATGTTTTTATTATTTTTATTCAAAGTAGAAGTTTTGAAAAGTGTTATTTAAACTTGTCCAGGAATTAACGAAGAAAGAAATTTGTAAGGGATATTCCTATTTTTCCTCAAATTATTCGGAATGTAAATTGAAAAATAAAAACACAAAGCTAAAATATCTTATAATTTATTTAAATTTTAACATGACATTCCATCTTGCAATTTCAAGAACTTCGTCTCCTGTCTGTTTAGTCTGAAAGAAAAAGGATCAATTAAAAATATTTTTTTTAATATAAATTTTAAATTACATAATATAGAAAATATTCCTATTTAAGTTTATACAATAGTAGAGAGCAAGTACTGTGTAAAAATATTCACAAAGAAACAAACTTAAGTTGAAATTATTAATTTAATCCTTATTTATTGTGGTAATATTAATAAATGACCCTGTATCAGTTTGATAAAAAAAACTACTTTAAATTAGTTTTTAAATTTGACTTCATTTGTAGTATACATGTTTCAATATTATATTGTAAGTCACAATCATAACAAAACCGGATAAAAAAATTACAGTAAAAAGCAAAAAAGTCCCTTTGAGACTATTTAACCTCTATCCTAATACTTGATAAACTACTCTGAAATGATAAAAATAAAAAAGGGTCTTCATGCACAGAAAATCTGCATACAAAAAACTCTCCTGAAATTCTTTCAGAAATATAATAAGTACAACTTTAAATCAAATGGAATGTACCAATGAAGATAAAAAATCAACACTGTATCAAGCACTATAAAATGTGAAATTCCAAATTTTCTTTATTTTTTTTTTTATTTTTATTTTTTGTAAATACATTGCAGCAACCATTTATGATCATTATAGCAACGTCCAGCTTTCTGGGTGAAGGAAGACCCCAGACACATGACTATGTAGAACCGCAGGTCAGCTGGAAGACCTTCTCACATAAAGTCCTTCGCCCCAAAAGGGACTCGAACCCGCGCGGTGAGAGGCTAAGCAGTCAGAGGAGTTACAAATCGGCGACTCTACCACTGTACCAAGGGCGCCCCCCACATTTTCTGTTTGACATACAAATAAGGGGGTATAACAAAGGAGGGGGATATGCAATGAATAGGGCCAAAAGAGGGATATTAATTATATAATTTTAACAATGAACATAAAAACATAAGTGGTGTGTTAGTCTGTACTTAGTAGCCTATCCATAGGGCAACCATAAAATGTCCTAAATATTTCATCGATAAGGAAATAGTGTAAGAGGACAGATGTTCCACATTTTAATGCAAGACATCAGATTAAGCTAGCATGATTCTTAATGAAGATTCAAGCACTAATACTTTATTTAGTGTTTAACTCCAACATTATACAAAAAGAATGTGATTGAAGATGTAGACTTTATGCCTCTGATTTATTTCTCATAACTTCAGTTCCTTTTCCCTGAACAAAAATTAGTTTTAAATTGAAATGCGGATAGCAGGCAAAATTCAATATTTTAACAAGGTGGTTGAAATTGGCTAACTAAAGCACATGTGGGTTTGAGTTCCAGTTGGTGTAAAAATGTAATATATTAAGATATTCCAGTGTGAAAGTGGTCGAGTTGTAAACTTGAAACTCCTATGACTGTGCAGTTTTTACTGTATGGGTTTGAGCTCTGGTCAGGGTGAAGAACTTCTGTCAGAAGGTCTTCCAGCTGAATTGCAATTGTATGTGCCGGTGGTTCTTCCCAGATACATGTCTCGGGTCTACTTCCACCAAAATAGCTGGACATTGCTTTACTGATCATACTATGATACATGTGTCCCTTTAGTGTATTCATAAAAATAAAATAAACCCTAATGACTTTTGATGGTTTGGTGGTTCTTCCTAAGTCACATTGATGTAATAAAAATACAAAAACAATTATTTAAAAATAAATGAAGGATTTGTTTTTGCTTCATTACTGAAAACGAAAAAAAGATGGACTATTTTCGACAACAAAATAGTTCATTAGCCCAAATGTTTACATGGTTTAATACTCACTCTTTGTGGCTTAAGGTATATTGAAGCTGCATTCAACCCGTTTCTTCAAGAACCAGTCATCACAGAGAAACTTCGATGGTCCGAATCTGTTTTAACACAAAACAACCATGCTTTTTAATTCAGAAAGAAAATAAGTACTTATTTACCTCTACTGACACTAGACACTACGATTACGAAACAATATTTATGAGCGATATTCAACTGAAACTGCATCGACATTAATCAGTGAATAAGCAATGACATTATTACGATTTTATGAATAAATATGTTATTTTAATAGAAAGAATACTGCATTATAGCATTGCATTGATAAATTCACTTAGTATACAAACAAAAATGTTGAGAATTACCCAAAAATATTCTCTGACATAACTTCCCGCCAAAGTCGAACGGTGTTGATGTAGACTGTAGCACCGCATCGGCAAATTTGTCGGCTTTTACTCATGTGTGTTATACGTTAATTAACACTTAATACGTCCATTTTATACATTTATTTTAGTGTTTCTTTTTAGAATAATGATTAATAGATAAAATAGGCCTAATTTTAATGTGGAGCACGAAGGTTTTGCATTTTAACACTTCAATGATATTTTTCACTTTTCGCAAAAATTATTTTTCCGAATTGTTTTAATGGTAAAACCTTCGTGCTCCGATGGAAGGATGTCTTACCTTTTCTCATTGGTTGATTTTTTTCATCCAGCCAATCGAAAACCTCGTTAAAAAACGCGTAAGTGAAGGTCATGTTTGGGGTTACAATTTGGAACCGAATTTGCGGGTAACAAAAAAAAGGAAAAACGGAGTTACTTCCCTTGATGTTTCTTGCTAGTAGCATGGAACATCGATTTTTTATTTTTAATGACAGGAAGCTGAATTTTGGCACTTATTTTATTTCACATCCAAGAAATTAAAAACAGTTTAGTTTGTCCAAATATCTATAGTCACTTTTTTTTAACGATTTTTTACAAAAATGCTAGTTTGGTGGCCCTTTTTCATTTCTGCCTGAAAATCCGTACCCTGTATGTTAATGTTGTTTATAATGCATTCATATTAATTTGAGAGTTTTTTATGACAGACTTACTTACTTTTACATCATTCAAACAATATTATAATAGGAAAACTTAGTTCCAGATGCCCTAATTTAAAAATATAGTATTTGATTATTTGGATATAGTAAAAAAAAAGTTTGAAAAATGCAATTTTCGTAAGCGTTTTTTCTATGATGCATATTTGAGAGAGTTATGTTTTAGGGTTATGTATGTTTAGAATTATTAAATTGTACTCAATGTTTTTATTATTTTTATTCAAAGTAGAAGTTTTGAAAAGTGTTATTTAAACTTGTCCAGGAATTAACGAAGAAAGAAATTTGTAAGGGATATTCCTATTTTTCCTCAAATTATTCGGAATGTAAATTGAAAAATAAAAACACAAAGCTAAAATATCTTATAATTTATTTAAATTTTAACATGACATTCCATCTTGCAATTTCAAGAACTTCGTCTCCTGTCTGTTTAGTCTGAAAGAAAAAGGATCAATTAAAAATATTTTTTTTAATATAAATTTTAAATTACATAATATAGAAAATATTCCTATTTAAGTTTATACAATAGTAGAGAGCAAGTACTGTGTAAAAATATTCACAAAGAAACAAACTTAAGTTGAAATTATTAATTTAATCCTTATTTATTGTGGTAATATTAAT